>VZSF01001075.1:31877-575135 GCA_013398295.1 Chionis minor
GGCTCCGCCGCCGCGCGGGGCGGGGGCGCGGCGCTGCGGGCCGGCCGGCGGAGCCGCCGCGGGACGGAGCCCAGGTGACCATGCGGGGGATCCGGGCTCGCCCGCCGCACGCTTCGGGGAGCGGGTAGCACGCCAGGTGCGCGGCGGAACATGGACTGTCTCCTGCTCGTCGCCTGGACTGTACCTGCTGCGGTTCTCGGCGGCAGCTCCATGCGATTCCCGGCTCTCCCGTGGCTCGGAAGCGCTGTAAAGGCAGGTCGAGAGCACTTTCTTTTGCGGTCGCCTAGTGTGTGCTTTCATGCCAGGTTACTGCACAGTTTCTGGTGCCTTGTCTGTCTGCCTTCCCTTGTCAAGCGAATCTCGCCCAATACTCCTTTTCTCTCTCTCTCTGTTTTTTTTTTCTCTTGCAGACCCTTCAGCTGTGCTGCCTCTGTTGCATGTCTCATGCAGCAACTTTAACCAGTGACAGCAGCAGTGAATTGAACCATGGTTTGTATAGCTCTTTCTGTGTCTGTGTGCGTGGACGTTTGCGGGGATGCTTTTTTTGGTGGACTGAGCATTTTAAAGGGAAGAAGCCACAGTGTTTGGGGAACGTAAAGTGAAAACGAGTTGGCTGCTGTAAAACAGCTCACCGTGGGCAGAGACTTAACTTGGTAAGCCCCGTGTGCAGAAGCTGAAAGGAACAATGTGTAACAGCAAAGCAAATGAATGAGATGGGAAATCCAGCCGCATTTACATGCGCGATTAGAAAGATGAATGTGTACGTAGCCACAACAACAAAACCTCATGTGTCTGTTATGGAAGCAACAAGACAAAAGTAATGAATGGATTTGGGTGGGAGAACGGAAGAAGCTGCGCAGTGTGGGCTAAGGGAAAACAAACCTGGAGAGAAAAGAAACGTGTGAGTGAGAGCTCAGGAGCTGTTTGTTCCCAGGTCACGGAGACTAACACTCGGATGCTGATGACTTTGGGAAGTTTGAAGTGCAGTATATGCTTTTTATTGGGTGCGAGTGGGAACAAAGTACAATAGAGAACCACACCAGGGTGTGGAAAGGAAAACCCTCTTACACCCTATCGTCTGCTCGCTGGGGGATTCCCTCTCTCCAGCAGCTGCTTGCATTTTTTGGCCACCAGCCTGCTTAGCGTCCTCAACTTCTGCCGTTGATTAACACCACTCAAGGAAAGTGAAAGTTCTTGATGTATTGTTTCCACTGGCTAAGGAAAAACAACCTATCACTGGTTATGTTTTCAGCCTAATGTGTGTCCAATAAAGCCTATTCAGGCAAAGAGATTGATAGGTTTTGCAACATCTGTTACAACACCAGGAGGAGCGGGGTTTTTTCTTTTTTTAAGGGTGTTATTTCAATTTAGGAAGAGAAGTGAACTGTTTTACTGTCAAGTGTGTGGACATCTTTAAGTATTCACAGAGAAATACAGCTCAAAGATGAAATGGGATCGGGAAGCAGTCTATTCAGCATAATTACTCATATAACCAGGAATAGGTGCAAAGGTCCTAGTTCAGCAAACGGCTAAAATTCAGACCCAGGTTCCAGGATACAAGTAATACCTGTACGGCTAGAACAACAGCAGTAGTCATGTACTTCAAGCTGGGCACCTGCTTATGCAGCTGGCTGAATCGTGGCCTCTGTTTTTTCACTTCCTAGGTGGTTGTGAGTAGACCTTGGTCGCCTTCTCACAAATAGTTTTGTAATTTTTCCACATATTTTATCCAAAACAATAAACTTCTTTGACATGCAATTAGCAATGGCTGACTAAAGGTTATTAGGTAGGATGTAATCTCCTTCTGCTGAAGGTCAGTTACAATTTGAAACCCAGTCTAATCAAGTCACTACAAAGAGATGAGGTCTCACTCAGTTAAGGCATTAATTTATTAATCCTTTAATCCATTTGAACAAGTGGTACACTTCTACAAAGTCTCAGTCACGGTTACCCCTATGGTGATATAGTATTTTCTGCATTCTTAGGGAACGAAAAAAAAACCCTCTCAAACCAGAGCGGCCTTCACATTTGACAGCAATTAATACCGGGGGAGGGGAAAATCTACAGATCTGCTGGTGATGACAAATGTCTTCAGAAGAATGATGGTGGGAATGTTCACAGCTATGCTAGTTAGGCTGTACCTCTCAGTGGGGCAGAAAGGAAACAAACACTGGTGGAGAGCCTGTGTGACTTACGGGGGGAATGTATGCAGTGAAGCCTATAGACACACAGCCTGCAGAGCTTTCGGGCTGTTCCCTACGTGAGGAAATGCTTCATGCTGCAGCGAAAGCCTGAAGCTTACTGTGTTAGAATGACACCTGATTTGTTGGATACACAAGCTGATGGCTGACTTTCTGTTGTTACAGATTATGTGTTTGTGACACCTGTCAAAGTGGATTCCAGTGGATCGTACATTTCACATGATGTTTTGCACAGTACTAGGAGAAAGAGATCAACTCAGAGTTCAAAGAGTTCCTTGCACTACAAATTTTCAGCATTTGGACAGGAACTTCACTTAGAACTTAAACCTTCGACCATTTTAAGCAACAGCTTTGTTGTCCAGGTACTCGGCAAAGATGGAGTCTCAAATTCTCAGGAAAATGAAATTGAGCAGTGTTTCTACCAGGGATTTATAAGGAATGATAGCACCTCTTCGGTAGCAATATCTACATGTGTAGGCTTGGTAAGTGTTTATTTAAAACAAATCAGCATTAAAAGTATTTTCATACGTGGAGTAGTAGCTGAAGGTATGTAATTCATATAATATTCAGGACACCATACACCATTTGGTGATTTTTCCTAATGCCACTAGTTGCTATTGCATTTAACAGAAGAGGTTTAGTTATAGCCAATGAACTGCATCACACCCTTTGTATTTTTTGATCACAGTCTGTCAGGAAAAAAACAGAAGACTGGCTGGTAGTCCCAGTAATTGTCCCATAGCAATTTTCATTTGTTATAGTTTGTGACAGTTTATATATTTTTGCTTGCTCTTAAGTAAATGCTCCTCCTGTCTTTGTGAACTGCTATAAATAAAGAAAAAAAAATCCAACCCATAAGCTTGTGAGGAAAAAAAAATATACCTAGGTTTATCAATTGCTTTAAGGAAGGGTGAGTTTCCTAGCTCAACAGGAATTATGAACCAATTTCCCTTCATTTCCTTTGACAATTCCAGCATTATTCACGTTTATAAGTCTTGATTAGTTAATCTCTTACGAATGTGTTAAATATTATCATTGCATATTTTCCATTTATGGCTCTCATCCAAGTTCATGAAAAATTATTACTCATAAATGACTTCTGCAAAATACATTTGAGTCCTCATTGCCTGTTGAGAAGTCTTTACTGATGTAATTCAGAAGAATAACCTACAGAGTTAATCGTTTTTTAGGCTTAAGCTCTTGCACTTGCAAAGCAATCTCCAATGGATGCAGATCAAAGCAGTGACATTTATTAGTGTTAGGTATATGAAGCTTTCTGTGTGCTTTGTGGTCAACTGAGGTCCAGAGGATATGTTGGGTCACCCTCTAGAAATCTGTTTTGCAAAGGTACTTGTCCATAAGGGCTATTAAACTGTGTGACGGGACCAAGAAAAGGAGCACTTGAGACACCCAGTGTTTCCTTTGAAACAGTAATCAGTGACTTGAGAAGACTGTTCATTAGGAAGAGCTGTTGAATACTGATAACCGGTTGAAGTAGTCTGGATTATATTTTGAATGCTCTAATATTTATTTTTTTTCTCAGCAAGTTAGAGCAATTAGCATCTTATAGTTCATTTGCACCGTTGCAAATGTGACTGTGGAGCAGGTGCCAGGAACTGGAATGAAGCTTTCTTTTGGGATTTTTGAAGTTGTGCTAGTAGTGCTGAACTGTT
Organism: Chionis minor; assembly: GCA_013398295.1. NCBI lineage: Eukaryota > Metazoa > Chordata > Aves > Charadriiformes > Chionidae > Chionis > Chionis minor. The sequence continues at coordinate 35,752 of VZSF01001075.1, forward strand.
AATATCGGATGTGCTCAGTTGTTTCTGTGGAAGCTCCATTTTCATAACTGCTAGCTTTTACCATACTCATTCAGGAAAAAAAAAAAAAAATTTCACTTATTGCAGTGTTTATCTTTTCCTCTAAGAGAAGTGCTCTACCTACACACAATGGTTACAGTTTGGGTGACCGCCCCTGTTTGGTCACGTTTTGTTTTTTAACGTGCTTTATGAGCTAAGTGAAGCTGGGCTTGTCAAGTCTTGTCTGGAGAAGGAAGGTTCAAGTCTGCCTCAGGTCACAGAGAAACAGAATGTGGTGATCTTAACTGAGACTGAAATGGATCTTTTACCACTGTCTCGACATAGAGATTGTTATGACTGGTAAGCTTCACTGAGAGAAGATCCAGAAACTGATCAAAAGAGAATAAATATTGTGGCATGAACAAATTTATTGCGGCAGAACCTTTTTCAGTACCTAGATTATCACCAATTAGCATCTCTCATTAATTAGTTCCAAGGTTCAGTAGTTTTCACCATAAATTGTTATTTTAACTTCGTAAGTGAAGTAAATCTTTACTTTTAATATTGTCCTGCAAAGTAAATATCCCAAATAAAGTGCAATTGTTCCTTTCTCCCTATTCATTTATTAATTTCAGTGCACCTAATGACTCCCAGGCAAACCATAAACAGGATTCTCAGTCTGCCTTCTTAAAAATGTGTCGTCAGCTGTCTGTAATGACAACCACGTCATGTTTTACTGTGATCCAAATTCAGTAATCATATGTTAAGTCTGGACGCTGTGCTCTGATCAAGAGAACCTTGTGAATAGCTTCTATATCCTCTTTGCACCAACTACTTTTGTCACTTGGTTGCCCTTCTTTCCTATTTGCTTTGTTCACTGCAATTAAACCGAAAGTGTTGTTTCTTCTATATGGTTGGTAGCACTAATCTTTCCATTGTTCCTTTCATTAGCAATAGCTTCTCTACCATAAAACTGCAGTGACCCATTCTTTCAAGCCTGGAACACCACAATGTGATTTGGAAGCAATTGCATTTCAATAGACTACAGGGACTCTTTGATCTAATTTTTTTGGATGACCTAGAGTATTCAGTCATTCAGCTGTCTGTTATCTGCGTTGCCTGCAGAGTAGACTTTTGGGAGAGTCTATACGAAATGGTTTGTTAGGCAGGATGACCTTAACTTAACACGGGAGAGGAGCAAGAGTTTGTTGCTTTGGTATAGATCTATTAAGAGATGTGTATATCTTAGTCCAGTTTTCATAGCTTAGTTGACAGTAAAGCTCCACATTTTTATGCTGATTTGTTGAGTTAGGACCAAATGTTTTCATTGGCCAGCAGAATTTTATTTATGTGTCAGAATGCAAAACTGGATCTATGCTCTTTATTGGCATAAGTACCCTAATACATCAAGTTAGCTTTTTAGGAGAATGTGTAAAAGTTTACTGTGAGTACTGTCACTTGCTTTTTCATCATCGAAATTTTTAGGTGCTTTGACTTTCAACAGGAAACTTGGTTTCTTCTGTCTTCTGCCCTTTCCTGCTTCAGTCAGCACCCTTTACTCACTGGAGCATCTGTTATGCAGCAAGAACGCTGTGAGTTTTTATTTATTTTTTTTAATGAAATGAACTTCTGTGCAAGAAATCATGTTTAGATCTTACTAAGTGTCTGTTTCTCCATCAGGCATTAAGTAGCAGCATCATACTTAACGATAAAAGAGTATGACAGATTTATTAAAATTCATGTTTATGTTGTACATCACACAGATTTGCTCATTTTATCAAACGTGCTCAAAAGGTGGATGTACTTTGTACACCTTCAGAAAAATGGGTACATTCCCTCCAAAGAAGTTGTGATAACTTTTTTCATTTTCCTATATTTTGATAATATATTCTCATTCTCAGTGCTGTTTGGGGTTTTTTAACTCTTACAACTTTGGGTCAATGAGTTATGTTAGCAAATAGAAAACTAGTTTCTCTCTTTGGCATCATCTTGATGTGGCCCAAATAGAAATTGATGCAAAAATTTCAACTCCCTTCTCCACTGATACTCATTATTACTTTTATTAAAACTCTTCTGTTACTTCAGCATGACTTCTTGGAGTTTCCTTCAATCCCTTGTGCTCTCCCAATTGATGTATCCAGGCCACTGGTTTGTCTTGCTGCTTCTTGCTTGTTTATGTTCTCCAATTCAAGCTGTTTGTTCTTCCCAAATTCATTTTTTTCCCAAACTCGTAACGAGCTAATTCTTACTTATTCTAAGTTTTTATTACTATCATTATTTAGTAATATATTATTACTAATAATTGCCTTTACCTATCTAATTGTGAGGCAGACTATGCCAAATCCACAGAATGCAGGGAGTTTTCTGTTTTTTCTGAAGGAGATGGTGCTGGCCACTGTTTGAATAAGAAATTGTTTTTAGGACTTACTTGGTGTGGCTGTATCTGTATTCCTACCTCATTCCTCTCGGCTCATCCACATGTTGAGCTATCTCATCTGTGTTAAAAACAGGTATCTATTGTAGGTTCACCATCTTTAACTCCACTTTCATAATGACATTGTTTCTAAAAGCCTTACTACCATCTTCCTAATCGGTGTATAACCTGTGTCGTTTGTCTCTCTTTATACATTAGTTTTTGTCTCCTTTCTGTCTCCTTATGGGCTGCTTATGTTAGGTCTACGTATACATAATCTCTTGTGTAAAGTGAGTTGTTTGCAGTCACACAGTAAATCAGGGCAGAATACAAGAGAGTTGTCAGTAGCCCAGTTGTGTTCTAGAGACATTCTTAACAGTAATTTATAACTGCATTTAGGAGAAGAAGTCACATTTCCCTTGTGAACAAGAACCCTCTCTTACAAAGTCAAACAAGTTTACACTATAGTCCAATACGCAACATAGAAAATAGTGACCGTAATGAATGAGTAGTTTGTTACGTAGCGTTTGTGGGGATGTCGCTGCTGTTCGGTGGAGGAGACAGGTGAGGGTACGTAGCAAGTACAAAATAATGTGCACCCAGAGGAAAGAAACATACGTACAACATAAAGGAACTCTCTTGCCATTACATCGCAGAGGAGACATGCATGTTTATTTTGGGTCAGAGAGAAAATCGGTACAGTTCAGTGGAACAGATCAGGTTCTTTAAAACTATACGATACACAGTTTTATTGTTCAGGCCAAATTCAGCCGTAAGCAAAGGGTCTAGCATGGAGGCCTGAGAGGCTGCACCTGCTTATGCTGGAGGTGAATGTGGGCCATTCTCTCCTTTCTATTTACGTACCTCAATTAGAAGAGTGGAGTCGGCTTCATGCACTAGCTAGTGCCCTCCTTTGTTTTTGGTAAGATGTGATTGAATCTTTCATTATAAGGGGCCTCTTTCACTTGTCTCAAGTTCTGTTATGTTTGTTAGTGTCTAGTCAAGGGAAGAAAAAGAGGAGGGGAGGATGAATCATGTTACACTCACCGAGCTGTCAGAGGAGTCTACGACTGGAGAAAGGGTTAGATGTAGCACTGAGAGATAAACAGGAGATGTATTAATTCAATGAAAGTTGTATGTGCATGTCTGAGGGCAGGACTTCGCTCAAAGTATCAAAGAAGCCACAAAATTAAAGCTTCTTAACACAGTCTGGCCACCTAAGAGGCAGGCAGGCAAGGCAACTCATGTACCCACTCTTTGTAGTCATTTAATTGCACCGTGTATTAACATTATTTAAGTTCATACTAACAACAGCCTCTTATTCCTAGAGGTCACACTTTAAGTCCAATTAAATATGTTGAGACAAATCCCAAGATTCTTATGCAGAGAAACTCCCATCAAAATCAGTGAGCCTGGTAAAAGTAAAAGACTGCTGGTAAAAGTACAAAATAATTGCTGTTCCTTTAGAAACCTACAGCTGTAAAAATAGGACAAAATTTTGCCCAGTGGGATCTTGAAGAGAAACTAAGTACAGAACTAACAATTTGACTCATTCTCAAAACTATTTTTAGTCCATCCACAAGTCAATGTACAAATCCTATCTTTTCTGCCATTATACCAGTACAACATGGACAGCATCTGGCATATGAGTTCTTTGACTTTCTTTATATTCACACAGCACTCCATCCTTTATAAAACACAAACTGTGTTTTACAGGATCATCATTTTGCCCACTGTTTTGGTGGACACTTTGCCATTTTTTGGCCCACCATACGGTAAAGGTAAAAATAAGAAAAATCTTTACAGGAAAATGTGGTGACAGTGAGAAGAAGCCATATTCTTGAAGATATTTGAAGATATTTTAAGTTATACCGGGCACATACAAGACACGCTTTCTGATCTCAGCCTTGAATTGACTGCTGGGGAATGAATTGTGTGATTAGATTATTGATTGCCCTTCTCCATTTCTGTCTGATAAGCTTTCTGTTTAACTCTGGCTTCAGCTCTGCAAGACAAAGACAGTGTTATCCCAGGCATTTTTACCCTACTGATTCCTGATGAGTAAGAAATGGAATTAAAGAGGATTAACAATAGAGAAATAATCTGCTTCCACTGGACCAGAAAAGTAATAGAGGTTGCATTTCTTCCAGGTTTTATATTAAACCTGCATTTCTTCCAGGTTTTATATTAAGAAACCTGGAACCCTTGAACGTACATGGAAGAAATACTGTGTCACTGAGAGCCCTTTGGTTCATCAGCCTGAACACAGTAGTCTGGGGATGTCAGAGCTCGCAAGAGTGCCCACCGGAGCTGGTTCTCTCCATCATTTTTGCCCATGCCATTATTGCTCAACTGGCAGTAAGAGCATGGAAATTGTTCATCAGTGTATTTTGGACCAAACTTGAGTCTGTTGTAGGCACCACTGCTTGCACCCTTAAAACAGTTCCAGAAACAGAGCGCCGTTGATTTGTACATAGATAGACAGTTCATCCTGGCCTGTCTTGTTAAGCAGCAGTCTTGTCATAACTTCTAAAGGAATTAGTAGACTCTATCTGTACTTGAAACATCAGCATTTTTCTTGCTGTAGCAAAGTCTTTCCAAAAAGCTTAGTTCCCACAATTTCCCTAGTCCATTAGAGAGAAGCTTATAGTCAAATGCCCTTGTAAGGGTCAGGAAAGGATGACCTGTCTGCACAGACTTGACCTCTTCATGACAGGATGCCTTTGATGTAAATGAGGATTTTTATTTTAAGCACCACTATTTTCATTTAGACCATACCATCTCTGCTGCTGAGATGCAACATAGTCTCTTCTGCACAGCTGTGAACTGCTGAACATCTAAAATATTTCTCTTTTTAGAGGCGGATTTTAATAACTAATAGCAGATTTCAGTCACTAATAATTAACCTAAACAAGGTTTTATTTCTGTCTTTTTCCCCTTCCTCCTGCACTTCAGAAGTGTTTGAGGAAGATACCAGGTTTGCAGACCTGGACTGTAAAGGCTTTTGTGTACCCAAAACACAATGACAGTCTGTGAAACTGTAGATCTAGTCCAGCTCAAGCAGCCCACTCCTAGAGCTCGGTACCTGACACGTGGCAGTAGAGTGAGTGGAAAGCACAGGGGTATCTTGGTTGTGCCCTGGCCCTGCCGCAGAGTCCACTTAATTTGAGCAAACAGTGGTATCAAAACTGTTCTTAAACGCTTGTTTTTTCACAAGCTTACTCCCTCCTTATCCTCTCTGCAAAACCAGTGCCCTGATTATGGTGACAGCTTTGTGATTTGCACACTTGTACTCAGTTAGGAACTTTGATTCAACGGAGGCTGCCCAGTCATAACCAGTCCGGATGGTCACTGGGAGTTTGTTACCAGCTCTGTAAGTCCTTCAGTCATTTTGGCACTTACAGTGCTTGTTTGTCACAGCTACATTTAAGTCTACAAGATATTTACGATAATGTTTTCTAATTTGCAACTTTTTAGGGAAGAGTTTGTGTTTCCGATGCAGGGCATGTCCCATGCTCTTCGAAAGAGATGACAGATTGATCGCTGGGACTGCTGTCCAGTACTGCAAACAGCGAGAGAAGGATGGAGGTCTAAAGACTTTTCAGTGTCTGTGGTTTTGAAATTTGCAGCCCGTGAAGGGGGCAAGATAAAAGCTGTGGCTATGCTAGACAAAGGCATCCAGAGCTGCGGAGCCAATAATGTATTGGTCCACTCTTAAAGACACTTTCAGAGCTATTTGCATCCAATTTAATTCTCGCCAGAGCATGAGTAATTTTGACTTACAGATATGTAGCTCTCTAGGGACTTTCTAGAAAATACCTGCTTTCTCTTTTTGGAAGTTGCAGTGTCCAGTAATAACCTGATGGCAGTCCCATTAAAGTCAGCAGCCTTTTTAGTCACCAGAAGTGTTCCCTCTGGCCACATACAGAGCTGTTAGCTCTGTGCGCCTCACTTTGTGATGGTCTTCTCTTGGTGAGCTGGCAGGAAAGGGGTTAAACTTAGTTATCTCTGCAGCGAGAGCTAACAGTGGACCTACAGGGAGTTTTATCAGCTGAAACTCAGACTTCAGTATCTTTTTTGTAAAAGCCACTCATTTTATGTTAGGAAGGCTCTGACTAGCTTTTAAATGGTATCTGAATTGAACTTTAATGGATAATTACATTACAAACAAGGTTTTCCTCTGTCTTTTTGATCATGTCACTGGGAGCAGAAATGTTGGTTCTTTCTTGCCTTTTCTTATCCCGTTTTAATCCCAATTCTGTTGCTGCAGGTCTACCATAAATTACAGTATGCTAAAGGAATTTCCTATTGATTTACTCTGACAGTGATTTGACCAGCTATGTGAATAGCTGACGGAAGCAGAACTTATCTTCGGTTCAGACAGTGGAGCATAGACTAAAACTTCGAGGTAAACATTTACAGAAGAAACCTGAAATCATAATGCCTTGCAACTCAGCACAACTTACAAACATGTGTTAATTAAGCTTCAGTACTGGCTTTGCTGTGTGTTAGAGAACAGCATCCTGGCTCATAATAGGTTGACATCAGTAACCTTTTATTGTTTATCATGCTCGGAAGTCACTAAGAATGAGGGTGGAGAAATGTCAAATAATCAGGTCATATGCAAGTGAATGAGTCTTGATGGTTGAAGCTCAGTACCGTGGGAACCATTATTGTCCAGAGTAATTTCTGGAACAAGCAAGTTAATTTCTTTTTTACAGTGTTAGTTCATAAGCTGGGGAAATCTACAAACAAGCTGTACAGTCAGATGAAAATCCTTTTCCTGAATCTCATATGTGGCTGCCCAGCTAGTTCTTGCCAAAAAATAGTAAAAGAAAGAAGTTTGATGGCAAAGATGATAGGTCTTGCTGTTATTCTTACTGGAATAATAAGGCCCAGCACAAACCTGCTTAATAGAAGAGGAAGCTGAGGCAATAAAGTGATATTTACTTGTGCAGACAATAGGGCGTTGCCTTTTCACTCTTCTGTGGCATTAGCATTTCTAGCTGCCCCACTATGTACACAGCACACTCATGGCTTTATTCTTTGAGGACTGGATTCTTGCTGTTCACAGTGGGATCACTTGAATGCTTGTGCCTGCCTGCCTAATATATGTTAATTGAAGGACTTTTGTGTCTCAACATCTTTATTAATATTAATGGAATGAGATTTTTAATGGACCTATACAAAATATGCTTGACCTAGCTTGAGCCCTCACTTTTGTTTTTATACTCTGCAGCACAGTGTGGCTTCCAACTAATTTAAGCACGTAATATTATATTCTGTGGCAGAATACACAAACTAATGAAACGTGGATTACTCTTCAGATCTGCAATTTCTTTGCCATGAGATATAAAATTTATATAACACCAGAATATAATTGGGTTTTTTTAAATCATGAAATTAAAACCAGATTCTCTTTTTCTTCATGCAAATTATTGCACTCCAGTAAAGAGAGTGAACATTTAAAAATAATTCTATCTTGAGCAAGCTTGTCTTATGCCCCACACTCATTCTTCTGTTAGGAAGAAGTCATCAAAACAGTAAGTCTTAAAATTAGGCAAGACTAAACCTCAAGAAATATTTCAAGTTAATATTGTAATTAAAGTGTGAGCTGGTCACGGTAAGGGATAGGTATAAATGCTGTAACACAGTGTCAGAGAAGAAAGTTTAAACTTTTCTGAAAATGTGGCTACCTGGTTTCATTTCTTGTTAACACTTGACAGAAAGTTATGCTATTTGTATTGTTAGATGCAAGTAGAAATTAAAGGTTAAAATACCAATCTGGTGAGGGCTGAGATGAATTTTTTGCGACTCGCTATGGATGATTACAGTATGGACAAGAAAAATGCATCTGTTTCTTCTGTATTTTTTTTGCTACTTTTTCTGACAAAGGATCATTCCTTACAGTCCGCTCTGTTGTATGCAATGGCTGGCTGTGAAAGCTCTGTAGACACCAGCATCCCACAACAGTATCCCCAGACCCAGGTTTTTTCTCTGTTTACTGGCTTTTCTTCATGCTAGAAGCCATGGTGAAGACCGTATGGATATTTTTTGCACTCCCAGCATCACACTGATGATCAGATTCTTATCCAGCCTCTAACAGCAAAAGCTTGAGCAAAGGGGTGGAAAAAGGACGGTTTCCAGGCTAAGACACGTGAGCAGCTGATGTGTGCAGATTCCTGCAGCGTGGTGTCTTCCACTCTCATTGGCAGGTATTTGTTGGTTTATGGGCTTCATCTAAAGCTTGTAGTGGGTAAAAAGTTTTATGTGGACTATTTGGGATCAGGATCTGGTCTCAGGAGAGTTCTTTTTTCTTCTTCCCTGCATCATCTTGGCCCTTGAGTCAAGAGGACACACCGTTTCTTTGGGAGACATTACTACAATTGCTATTTGGTTTAGAAAGACATTTGGCAAATGGAAAATGACCACTGGCTCATCAAGAAAGTGAAGCATGTCCATTTCTACTGGCAGATCCCAAAACACATCTTGCAAATAATCCAAGGTGGTGCTGTATAATCAGATTTTGCTGAATCGGAAGCGAGAGGAGGAAAATGGCTTACTTGAAGGGCAAAGAAACCCATGTGCAGACGGACCCTATGCTGTTCTCATGGGCCACTTGGACTAGTAAGAGCCAAGAGTGAAATGAGGCAGGAGTTCCAGCAGTTTCCCAGAGAACCAGCTGCTGCTGCTGCTGCTAGAAAATGCACGGAAGTGCTTGGCATCTGGTGTCTGCAGCTGCCAGATACGTTTCAGTGTACTAATGCCAACTGCTTTCATTCTGCTATGCTGCCAGAGTATTGTGACAATGAAGGAGTAAAGGAGGCACATTGGCCACCAAGAAGTACAAAGTCAAGAGTAAATATAAAGAAGTTTCTTGGCCTAATCCCAACCAAGTCCTGATAAAGTCAAGTCTGGCATTAGGAGTAAAAGAGGAAGGCTGCTTTTAAGGCTTGTTTCCCTTGTTAGACAGGAGACGGACTTCACAGTTTTTGATCTACGAAAATGTGCAATGATATTATCACTTGCCATCCTGAGAACGCCTCTGGGAGGAGAGACCTCGTTCATCTTCTGTTATTGGTAGGAGAGCCAAATAACTGAAGAGAAGAGAACACGTACTCTGTTACAGAAATAGTTAATTGATTTCTCTGAGCCCTGTGATTCCTCTGCCTACCAGAGAGTCCTGGGTGGTCATTTTAACTGCCTGAGGCACAGAGAGTCCTGCAGGTCTCTCGTAATGAAGATCGTCTGTGACCCCAAATACAGGGTGGGAGCCATGACAGAACAGCGTACAGTGTCATAGAACATCAGGCTAATGGTATGGTGACAAAGGCTTGCTTTCTCCATCAGCCTCTGTGACAGATGAAATACCAATGAAAGGACAATTTGGACCAGAAGCTGAATTGGAAAGAGAGGCTGGTAGATTACTGTAGAGAGTGAAGCTGGGATCAAAAATGTGCCAGACTTTGGTCTTGGCCTATGAATATTGCACCGGTTCTATTTACCGGTTCTCAGCTTTTGGGTTGTAGTGCTATGAGAAGTTTATTTTTGTTGAAATTTTGGAAGCATTTCTTGAAAACTAGCTTTCTGGTGTGCAGAGTAGCTCCCCAGCACTAAATTAGTTGGAAATAGCTTGAGGTCGGAGGGAATAGAATATTTTGTTGTTGTTGTTGTTGTTTTGGCTGTTCACATGATTTGTTTAATCATTTTAAAGACTACAGTTTGGGGAAGTCAGGAACGTGCTCTAAGGTGAGAAACAAACCAGAAGGAAATGTTGTTCTCCCAGAATGAAGGTCTGTCTTCTGCAAACTAGCATTTGTGCATAGCAAAGGTTGCTCTACCTCCACAGCCCTACCTCTGTGTTGGGTTTAACAGAAGAAGCTGTAGAGCATTTCCCCATGGGTCTGTTTTCCGCTCACCATCAGCCTGCTCTAAACGGTGCCCACATGCTTCAAAATACCTCCGTGGTTGTGCCATGTGTCCTTAATGACAGCTTAGCCTCTGGACCTGTCTTTTTGCATTTTACTTGCTGATAAAAAGGAAAAGAAATTTTTATGTACATACCTACGTATCTATACCAATGCACTGAATTGGTGTCAGTTCTTTAATCTTGATTTTTACAAAGAACAGCACGATTCAGTGTCCACTGTCTGTGAAATGTTAATACATTTGTATTTCTGTAAAGTAGCACAAGGCAATGCTCTTTATAGCTGTTGTCTCTTCTGCTATTCAATAACTACATTACCTGTGAGCAACATAGTAATTATCATTTAAATCAACACCTTCCTGTTTCTTCCAGGAAGGGACTTAAATTTTAAAGAGAAGGTTGATGTGATTTGTCGGTGATTTTTGTAGTAAGTGGATGGATGTAGGGTTATTGCAAAAAAAGATAATGTGGAGGATGTATAGCAGTCTTGCATGACTTCTGTCATTATATGTTAATATATGTTAAAGGAATAAGTCACTGTAAGTCTGTAAATTCTCTTATAAAATTTATTTACTCTTGAAAAAAATCAAATTTATTTCAGATTGGTGAAATTTGTGAGAATTGGTAATAGTATAAATAATTTGAAAAAATATCAAAGTTCAGTGTCCTATTCTCATCCTTTCAAGGAGATCAGTAGAGCTTTACAAAGAGAAGCCCTGAACAGGGGTGATGAAATGTGGAATCTTGGGCTGGACCTATTCCAACAGGATGGGGAGTGTAGTTTAAACCCTCTCTTATCTTACCAGCGTTCTTGTGCATGCTAGCTCTCCACACTAAGATGGTTGATTGATTCATAGCAACTCATGGGCAGTTTAAAATTACAAAGCTTTCAATTTCCTTGTTCCTGACAGATAAAGAGGGTGGGCATTTCCTGATTATATGGTATACATTCAAAATATTTAAGTTCCCTATGGTGCTCTTTGTGACTAATTTACTTCCATAGCACATTAACGCTGCTGGGTTTATGCTGTGGGAGGAGTGTATAGCGTAACATGCTGTGAAGAGAGGAAATGTTTCACAACAAGAGGTCCTTCTGGCTTTTCCTATGTTTACGTTACCACCTGGAAAGAAGAAAAGGTGGAGTAAATGACTGATGATCCCGATGGATTGCACAAACAGTCACATCTTGAGGCATGACACATTAAGTGGGCACACTGAGAAGTGGCAGGATTACACTTTAACTCCTGGGAGCACCGTATCATCTTATGTAGGAAAACGTGTAGGCACAAACCCTACCTTCATGCCAGTAGTCTTTTGGCAGGCAGTGCCCCTTTAGTGGCCACTGAGGTCTTGTGTTCTGTGGTGTCAGGAGAGAGCAGGGAGCACACTCAGGCCCTGGGACTAGGAACTGCGGAGGAGATTGAAGTGTCTGTAACTCTCACACGCTTCCCTGATGTCCCAGAGCCTCCGTGACCCTGACAGCACATTCCTCTTCTTGGAGCTTTTTTCTTAACCTATGCTTAACCTGACCTTTGCTTAACCTACTGTTCAGTAGAATCATTGCAGAAAGAAGGTCAGGCTGCTTAGGAAATATCGTCTCCTAAATCCTCTGCTGATTATTTTTTTTTTTTTTTACCAACCTCTTAAAACTTTGCAGCATGCTGAGCTGTCAACAAATTCTATATAATGGTGTCTCCCATGACTTTACTGCATTTTTATTTCAATAAGAAGGCCTGTAGTGTTTAACATAGTGGCAATATCTATAGCAACAGATTTCTAGATTTCTTGGACCAATTTAATATAAGGAGTATCTCATAGAAGAAAAAGTTGCTTTCGGGCACAACCCTCCCTTTGTCACTTTATCTTTTCTGTTTCCTGAGATCTCAGAGATCATCACAGGGTTACTTAGATCTTTGGAGCCTAATATATAAGGTAGTGCACTGAAAAGGCTCTGCTGGCCAAATGCTTTCATGAAGAAATGCTGTTCACTTGCTTGAAAATCACAGCAAATGGTGCTTGCTGACACAGGAATCAAAAGCCTCCCTTCTTGAATCAATTTCTGTAGACTCTGTAGGAATTGGAAGCTTTATGCCTCTCGTCAGCTTTTTCTTTGTCCTCTGTTCTCATTTCTGATTCTCAGAGGTGCATAACAGAACCGATTTCTTCAATGAAAAGATGTAGGTAAATGCTCCCACATCATCCTTCATACTTAAGACTTATCCCTGCTAAACAGTCACATAATTCACAGGCTTAAAGTCTGCTTATGGTAAATCAGCGTAACCTTTCATGACCAGTTTAGTTCTGCAGGCCTGTTCAGTAAGTACAAGTCAAACACGGATCTGAATACCTGGAAACCGTTGTGTTAACACTCCGAATACGGGCTTAGACTTAGATGTTGTACTCTGACCCTGCCAGTAGACAGGATGTCAGGAGACGTAAATTGATGTATTGGGTTGAAGAATGGATTTACCTCATTTTATGCTGAATATCTGGACAAATATTAAGGCAGTTACTCTTTCCATTTTAAGAAGACAGTTATGGCATGGCGTTTTATTTCATACCAAACCAGGATCTTTTTGTGGCAGTTTTTGCATGTGATCACAGTTGTTTCTACTACAGAGATTTCTGTAGTTAGAAAATTGTACTGAAAATTACCTCTCGTCAAACTTTCATTTATAATAGTATTAAAAAAATTTCTAGTCTGTGACAAATCCACCCAGATTTCCTGCTTTTAATTTCAGTATGGTTATGCCAGCAGAGCAGTTAATAGCATGCCTGCCTTTGTGCATCATTGTCTCAAAATAGAAACATAGGCTAATTTGTGGGAGAGAGGAGTGTGAATGAGTGTGCACAGTTTTGAAGCAGGACAGGGATTAGTGCAGTACGTCTGAGCGCTGCTGGTTGGTAGCATTTGGCTAAAAGTGGGTAAACAAAGAGTCTTTGGACCCATGGTGTACTCGGCAATATAACATTGTGAAGGCAGGTTTCGTGGCTGTAAATGGTGCCTACAAATATGAGGTTTTTCATGACATGGAATATAGATATAAGTTACTGCATTTATCTTAGCAAATACTCACTTCTTATTCAAATGCTCATTGTAAACTAAGATCTGGATGCTAAGGATGTTTGTATGGTTACGTGGATTTGCCATTGTACAGGTTTCTTAGTGTTGTGAAAAAATGAGAAAATGGTGAAGTTTTATTTTAAATCAGTAGATCTTTAGGATAATAGTATGAATTGCACTCCAGGTTTTACTGATTTGCCATTTCTTGGGAAAAAAGTTATTCAAACACGGCTAGGCTGCTGTTCTGTTTCGAAGAGGTGATTACAGCAAAAGAAGAGCAGATTAAATTTATTCTTTCCTCCTTTCACAGTGATGCTAAGTAATCACACTTTCTCTATAGGCATGTGTAAAGTAGAAAGCATTATAGGAAGGGAATCCCTGGTTATAAGCAAACCTAAATGAATGGGACTGCATATTTCTGGGTCATTTACCATGTAGCGTTGTTGTTCCTGTGAGTGGGGTCCATGGCAGAAGCCCATCCAGTGATGTTACGAGGGACAGATCATGGGCAGAGCCATATTTGAGGAATGTGTCTTTGAACAGGGCCCTTGTCAGCATGGAGCCCTGCTAGGTGGCACATACCCAGCCATGCTGTGACCTTCTGTGCTTAGTGCAGCTGGTCCCTGGGTTACAACTCAAGGAGTGACTTCCCGAACGCTGGGGCTGCAGCTTATAGTGAGGAGGATGGAGGCGTTTTAATAGAAGAACCCAACCAGGGTCAAATGTGAGCCTTCACAAGTCTCTCTTGAGCATTTACTGGCTTGATTACAAAACCGTGCCTTTAAAACTGAGAAACAAGGAACAGAGAAGCTGAATTGCTGAAGAACTGGGAGTTTAATCCAGATAACCCAGACGCCAGCCTGACATTCTCATGCTTGGGCCATCTTTGCTTCTTGTTTTCCATTCCCTTAATGGCCTAAGCTCTCTTGTTCCGCTTCCTTTCTCCTTCCCACATAGACATTTCAACATATGTATATGTCTGTGTATGTGGAATATCAGCAAAGCTGATACTTTGCTCCCTACAGAGTTCCTTGTGACCACTCTCTCATGTAACTAATCCATAGCAATGTATACTCCAACAAGGAAAATTAAAAGGTTGGGAACCACTGACCTAACTTCTTAGTAAGCAATACAGCTGGCAATCAGATGTAACCCGAGCTCCTCGTTATTGGAGCTGCCTGAGCTATTCATAGCAAAGTAAAATTGCTATGGGAATTGAGCTGAATTTATTTTGTATGAATGCAAATTATCCCAGGTCAGACAGGCTCAGATCTTCTGCCCCCTCAAATTCATTTGCATCAGCTCTGCCAGGCTAAAGCTTTTGTGTGGAGGATCTTCGCTAGGGAAAAGTGGGTATGGGTAGTGAGCCGCCAATGTCTACAGCTTTTGCTTTGGTGCTTTGATGCAGTCAGTGTAAGTCACTCTGAAGCCAAGACCTCTGAACACAGAGAAGGGTCTACCACCAGCTAGCCCTAGGTGGTGTCCTAGGTGGGTAAGTGTCTCTATTGGCTGCAACTTCAAAAGGGTATCTTGTAAGGGAGAGGGAGATTCTTTCAGGCCTGTCTGCCGTTCTGACTTATGATATGAAATGTTCTTCTGAAGGTCCAGCTGCCAAAGTTCACAGGAAAAACTGCATTTTCACTAAACACCCCCCACCCCAAGTTTGACTCTAGTACACATGATCATAAAGGGTAAAAAACCCTTGTAAGAAGTCAGTTGAAAATGGTTCAAGAAAGCAGAAAGAAAATAAAACACCAAAGCCCTTCAGCATTATTTTTAAAAAAATCTCATAATTTATAGTGTTGTTTCCTGCAAGGCCTGATCCATGGCTTTTAACGTTTGGAGTTGCATGTTTGATAGAAAGGAATGTTCCTGTTCAGAAACACTCAAGTAAGCATGCTAAGTACCTATGGAAAAGAATTTCCAAGTACTGATTTTAGCTATCTATCATCAGTTCTTTTTTTTTTAAGCTGTTCATTTTCTGTGTCACTATACCTTGCTCTTGTTTTTTTCCTTTATCACAGCTCTAGGAGCATAAGATTCATTAAGAAGGTATGCAATTTCCCTAGTATATTAGTACACCTGAATTCCATCTACAAAGAATCTATTAGCTGTACACAAAGGAGGAGGAGACTCTTGCCAGAGTATTTTCATTGCACCAAATCCTTCGAGTAGCATGAATAATTCATAGCCAACCATCCTTAGGTTGGAATTTGTCCCTGTCCAAAAGTCTGTTAAAGATCTAGGCATCTTGAAGTCACATTTCAGAGATTCAAGAGGAACATAAATGGTGCTTTTATTTTGTGTAATTACACAGAATGAGAAGACAGGGAGGGCGGCATTTTCTACACTTTAAAATTTCCAAAAGGTGCACCTCCTCTCACATGTTCAGGATTGTCTTAAGCTGTGCACTCATTTACATGGGATGCTAGATTAGGGGGCTAACTAAGGTACCTTCTGAAGTCAGTCGTTCTGTTATTCTTCACGTAAGTAACTAATCAGCTGTAAGACAGCACATGACAAATAGCGGGCTGCCTCTTTTTAGGAAAAGTGAAGCACAAATGCATTCACAAAACAATCATGCTGTGTTGTGTTTGCATTGTGATGGATTTCAGAACTGCCATAGCTAATAAAATATCTAGATTTTATCTTAAAATTGCAGGGATTTTCTTAAACAGGCCATACCCAAGTGCTCATACAGCTACCAAGCCTAAATTTGAGCTGTTGGTTTTAGCTAATTGCTTTCCAGAACCATTATAGCAAACCAAAGAGCCATACTGATGGAATCATTGATGAAGTGATCCTGAGTGCAACCTGGTAAAACTTTGGCACTTAGCTTAACTATTATATAGTGTATAGTTAGTGTCATAATGCTGTAGTTTACATTAGTGTTTTTCTTCTGTTCCTTTATCATGCCTACTTCTGTTTTTCCAAAAAAACCCAACAAACCCAAAACATGAGAAATGAGGGAGCTCACATACTGACAAGCAAGTATTTAATCTGTGGCAAAGCAATCAAATTTGTGTTAGTTCCAGAATATCTCATTACCCTGCAATAAATACCAATTTAATACATTTAAATACCAATGTGACTGGTTCAGTTACCTTAAGTGGAGGAACAAATAAGAATATTTCCTTATTTGCCATATGTTGACAGAGGGTTGCATAAAGATGTTTTAAACAAGTTCAGTCAACTGCAGAAATACAAAGGCACTATTCAGAGATAACGCTGTCTTTGTTCATATAGGAATAATTAAAGGCATGCAATTTTGTTACCTTGTTTTAATAATTGCTGAATGTTCTGCATAGCACTTCTTTTGAGCAACCAAACAGAGTAGTCTTTCATGACTAACTCAGACGGGCAATTTAAACATTGTACTCTCCTTCTGTCAGATCCTCAGATGATAAAATGCTATATTGTTATGAACCCTTAGCATTTTACATTTGCAAGAAGTCTATAGTATGTCAGAAGACAGAATAAATTGAGTTATTTTTATGAGTCACTTAGATTCTAAAGAATCATGGGATCTGCTGTACAATTCTCAAGTCAGAATAGGCAACTAGTGATTGTAATGCTTCCTTCAGGATAAAAATATTTAAATGTGTATAAAGGCCATTAACTTAAACTAAACATTTGTTGTGGTACGTAGCCAGATATTCCAATCTGGTGAAAATCAGTAGAAGTGTGCTGAGGTTATTCTCATCAGCCAAGGACCCAGTCCAATAAAACATTATATTTGTACTTCCCTGACTCTGGGGTAGTTGTCAGTAACTGCCCGTGTACAGACTTGATAGTTTTCTGAAGGATGGGTGAATTTGTTTGGCAAACATAAAAGCCAGGGAAAAGTCTAGTTGACTTAAATTCTCTCTTTCATTTAGTGTGTTCACATGCCTTTGTGCTGCCTGGTTTGGGATAGGATCAAAAATGAACATGCTCTGAGTTTTACTCATGGGATTTCTGACTTCAATAATACATGTGTATTATTGGAAACCTCATGAGAGTCCATTCTCACTAGTTTCCCAGAACATTTTCTTTCCCAAATTGGTATAAATGCGCTCTGGAAATGCTTGCAGAGACAATGTTCAGCTTAATGGGAGCTCCTGGGTGCTTAACACTCTTTAAAAGTCTGTCATTTATTTTAACAACTTGTCTATGGATTTAGGGTCCAGACCTTTCACTTTTTGGTGAAGAATCATGGATCGTGTCCCTGTCACTGCGTCTCAGAAGCTTGTTTAATTTACCCAGTGGTTCATTAACACGGGTGCATCTGTGTGAAGCGCCCCTCTGAGTGGGACAGAAACAGCATAGCAAGGCAAAATGCGCCTCAGCTCTACTAGCTGCTGCTGTCCCCTTTGCAGTTACCACCTAGGAAAGGGGCTGTAGGTCATAGCAGGGAGGGAATGAACTTCTTTAATTACCGTGATTTACTGCCATTGGTTTGGCTGTTTGCTTGTGATGCTTCCCGAGGGTAAAGATATCTTTCACCTCAGCAACACTTTCTGCAATTCGGCTCCTTCTTTCCGCTTTGCCAGATATGGCTCTTGTCATTTTTTTCTACCTAATTTCACATCTTAATTTGCTCATTTTGATTATATTTTCCAGAGCATTGACATTTTGACCCTAACCTGAGAGGTGCTCAATAACCCATCTCTCAAAAAGTCAGTTAGATATCGGGTATCTACAATTCCAGGTCAGGCTGTACTACACTGCTGGCTATAATTCTTGGAAGTAGTTTTGCTGATGACTGTAGTAAGGTCATAGGCTCACATATTTTTCAGACTACCAACTTAACCCGTGCCAAGAGGTGAGTCTACTTCGTTACACATTCTCTAAAGAAACAGTAATGTATTGCTTACGTGACGCAGGATTGCTTTGAACAGCCTTGTACTAGTATGGGTTGAATCTCCTTGCTTTGGAGCGAAGAGGAATCCATACGATAAATGTTGGCAAACTTAACAGGACTTTATTCTTCATGGGATTCCTTGGCATGTGGGAGAAAACCATATCTTTACCCCATTTTCCAGGCTTGACCCAAACCCCTTTCTAAACAGCTGGCACTTTTCCTGCTGTCTTGACAGCATTTTGTGTCAGGCTGCTGGTCTATGCACAGGGGACTGCCGTCTCCACAGGGCTTTCTCTGAGCGTGCGTTTGAGATGGATCTGAAAGCGCTGTCACTGTTCTCCAAGCTGCCATGAACTAGATGTTACAAAATACCATGTGGACACATAAATGTTATGCTGGGCTTGAGCTAATAACCCGGTCTCTTAGCAGCCACGTTGCTTCTAGTGTGAGCTGGCTTGCCACCAGCTGCCTTGGAGTATGTGCAGAATGAGTGGAGGGCGGATTGATCGCAAACGTAAACATCATTGCTAATACTTTGTGAAGGGACAACCGTTACCCGCTGATAAAACTTGAGGGAAGGGCCTCATCTCCCCATCAGTCTGAGGTGGAATCTGAGCAGAGGTACAGGAGTTGTGGGGAGGCCTCTCCCTTCCTCTAGCACATGGTGCAGTATGTTGGTATTTGAAAATTGACATCTGCTGTTGTCAGGTAGCTCTAAGCTGCGTGAATAGCTTCATGTTCTCTGGATCTCCATCATACCCTCCTTCTGCTTCTCAGATGCTCGTTATTCCAGTATGGGAAACAAAACCCACAGCTGGACATCTGAGCTAAGGGAATCTCTCCTCCAGCAATGGAATTCTTTGGTGGTAGAGACAGGTCTTTTGTGTTTCCTTTGTGATGCCAAAGTGCCAGAGACTTAGTAGAGCATCAGGGCAGAAAACAATAGTTTGACTTTGGTTAAAATGAGCTGTAGCTAAGATAATTTAATGAGATTTCACTCTGAAGTGAATGAGAAAATATTCGAATATGCTGTGACGTGAGATGATCCCAACAATATTGCAATGTGAATACCAGAATACCAGGCATCGATGACCTTAGATAGTTTTAAATAACCAGCAACTATAGTTCTTAAGTCATCTGTTCTTCTTATTCTTTATATGTCAAGGAAGTTCTTAATTTACATTTTTATTTGTTTTAAGTAGAACTTAATACTGTAATTTGTCTCTGTACTTTACGTGCTGTAACTCTCGTTAAGATGTGTGTGAATCAATGATTTGTGTTTTTTAGGAGCTGGACAGTTGGGAAATACAACAGAAGTCTTGGATCAATGTCCACTGAAATCTGTGGGAAGCTTTATGCCAATTTCAGTTGGCCTTTTGTCAAGTCTTTTAAAACTTTGCATGACTATTTGGAAATATTTTAATGGGTGTGAAACTATATTTAACTCTTCATTTTGAGAGATTTTTTGTCTTGAGTACATGCATAACCATCTAATCTTATAGGTTTCATTGATTTCTCTGGGTGTGGTTTTAGCTGCTATCAGTTAAGACAGTGGTGTTTTAATACTTAATTTTACGTATATACTCATGACACTGAATAAAGCATTCAGGATGTAAGTAGTATTCCTTAGACAATACATGCAAACTTTTTAGCAATTTATTTAGTTGAGATACTCCTGTCTTTGCACAAACGGTAATTTAAGTTTGCATCAGTCAGTATTAAGTAGTTATGTTTGGCAGAAATATTGGAGTTCATTTATTCATATGTTTTAATTCTCAGTTTCATTCCATTATGCTTCTTACCTCATTATTTGCATCTGTTTTATGAAACTCCTGTAACTTTAATATGCATATGGCCCAGCTGTTGCCTTTAATTTAATTAGCACGTAATGAAAATGCCTTGTATGCAAACAGGGAACCCACAGCCATAAGGCTCTTCTGGTTTAGAACAAGGGTTTGTCTACTATCTCTGAACTCAGCTTTGTTAAACTGTCGGCAAGAAACGTAAGTTCTGAAAATCGTTCACTCACTGTCACTGCTGTGTTTCTTATGGAGGATCTGTTTGCCGGAGAGGCTGAAACCTCAGAATGAATTCGGTTTACAGGCTGGTAAGCTCTCAAAGGCTTCACTTGGAGCCTAAGAACATGGGGGGAGACAAATGGGAGCAGCCTTTGTGCTGTTCCAATAAGAGGCCAATGAGACCTCTAAGAAACAGCTATGATAGTGTGACTCTCAAAACCATTCCACGTGGGTCTAAAATCAGTGGAAAATTTACCTGGTTTTGGATAGCTAAGATAAACTTTTAGTGGTTTAAAACATTCACCTGATTTATCAGTTTATAATCTAACTTCAATCAAAAAAAAATTGAAGCAGGTATTTCTCTTGTCCCAATTTCATTTTGAGATCCTTCCTGCTTTTGAAACATATCAAGAAAAACGAACAAGTGCCTTACCTTGGTGATAACACCCTGAAACTGAGGAATTTCACAAAGAGGTATTGGATCTGAAAATTCCTTTAGCCCAGAGCTAAGCAAACATTTCATAACAAATAACAAGTGGGAGGAATGTTGCCTTCTCATCTCTTCTCAACTCTTCTGCAAGCAAACGGCGAGTTCTTCTAATTTATTGATTCTGAATTATTTGCTACCCACGCAGATCAACACATGTCTTTCCATTTACATGGAATATCCCTTACAGAAAGATAGCAAATATGTGTTGTAAGGGAAGAACAAGAGAACAGCAAATTCCAGCTGAGCAATCTCTTGGGTTTTCCTTCCCACTATATTCTCACAAATGCTGCTATTATTAGTGATAGCCACAGTGGGAGAGAGAGGGAATAGTCAGGAGTCCCTGGTCTTTTTCATGCTGTGTTGTCTAGACTTAATAAGAATGTTAGATTTTGTCATCCTGCTTCCTCTCATGGTGTTGTGATTGCAGAGAATCTGAAATAAAAATGGGGTTTACCCTATCTGACCCTCTCCTTGTTGGGTCCCAAACACATCAAAGTTAACGGAGAGATCATTGAGTTCTGATGAAAGGAAAAAGTATACTTAAAGCTATGGTGGCAATAGGAAACCTAATGCATAAACTTCCATGGCAGTTTTGACAGTATTTGTTCATCTACTGTAGTATATGAGCTCGATAAACATACTGCATTGAACTCACAATTAGACAGATATTTCATGTATTTGTAGAAAAAATTCCCAGAAACACTTTTTTTAAAACACTTACACTGCCTGGGAGTACAGACTAGCCAAAATCTGGCGTTTAAGAAACTGGAGTACCTTGGCAGTGTAAAGCTAGAGAAGATGATGCTGTGCTAGTGTCCTGCCTCTGTGCTCTGGCATTTCTCAGCCACCATGACCATAGCCACAGGCCACTTCTTTTAGCTTTACCTAAGACTAAAATTCAAGAATCTGCAAGAAATGTATCTGGCAGTTATTGCCCAATTGCCCCCTTTGCAGCGATCCAGAGGATTGTATCTCTGGCAGAAGCCAGGTCAGCATTCCCAGCATTACTTTGGAATTACCAAAGAGATTCTTTTCCTATGAATCCTTGAAACCATCCCATACCTGGAAGAAATGGGAAACAGTCTGTGATTGAATGAGCGTCCAGACTGCTCTGTGGCACTTCCCCTTTCTTCTTGACAACTTCATAAAACTAGATGATATCAAAAAAGAAGGTATCTTTCATTCACACAACATTTTTCAATTTGGAGGATGTTTCTGATGTAAAATCCAAAGGAAAGAAGTCTTATTGGGGATTTAGGGTCATTTCTGCTGGAAAAAAGTGAATACATTTCTAAGGCCCTCAGTCAACTACAGCCTAAGCAAAGGTGCAGCAATATACATGCAGTACAGGGCCCAGAATTCAGTTTGCTTGTTCTCCCCAGCCCCAAATTCTCAATCCACCATCATAATATTAAATATAGAAATTACATTTGGGGCTGAAACTTCGTGTGCATCAGGGACAGTTTCTTACAGGAAAATATAGAAACCCCTTTGTTCCATATGGTTTGAATCATTTACAAAATGAATCCTACAGGAATAATTTCAGATGTGGAAACCTTTAAAATGGGGAAATAAAAACCAGATTCACTGCATTTCTGTTTTCCAGCTAAAAAAAAAAATAAATGTTTAGCAGTGCCCGGTTATCAGTGCACTCTAGTAGATAAAGATTGCCTCTCAAAACTACTTTTAAATTGCATGATGACACACATCATAAGGATTAAAATATTAGTCTTCTTCCCTACAGGAAAGTACTTTGTCATGACCAAATGTGATCTGACATTTGAAATATGCCAATATATTGCAGTGAGCAGGGAACTTAAATTCTTGTCAGTTATTTAAAGCCTGTTTCTTATTGACAGAGTCAATTCTAACCTTCATTTAGAATGTTAAGTAGATATAGGCTGAGATATGTAATTGTGAATTCATGTTGAACAAAGAATAGGGGGCAAATTGTTAATCTGAATGTCATCTGTGATTGTTTTCATATGGTTTTTAAGGAGGCAATTAGACCCTCCCAGTTTATAATATGGAATCTCTTCTATTGTCAAAATTAAGATCACAGTATGATTTTATGAGGGCTGTTATTAGGCCCCCATGAAAGATGCTTATATTGGGGAGAACTGTGAAGATATCTTTGATTTGGAAGACAGAAGTGAATTTCTGTGAAAAGGGCATAATGTATGACTATAGACTGTTGAGGACCTGTGTATCTGTAGTAAATCTTTTCATCTGGAATAGACTTACAGCCAATTTTAGCATTAGCTTAGTAAATAGTTAAAGCTGTGAAGATTTCATATGTAAGTTTCTATTTTCACTTGCTTTTCATTTTCTGTTGAGTTTTCCTCATGGGAAACAGTTCTGAAAGTGCAGAAAATTCTACAAATCTTTAAGAAATACAATGCTTATTTTAGGCATTCAAACTGCTCTCCTCCTGATACTCTTAGCATTCTGGTCCTAGGAGGTTAGCCTAAAGAAAAGCATCAACTTCACAAGGAAATAAGCGATACATGTCTAATGTGTTCATTTTCAAAGAATACTTTTTGAGGAAGGAGGTGGAATCATGATCGGGGAGGACTTAAGATGTCGGGCAGGATGGTTTGCAATTGACATTTGTTTGTCTGCACATATTTTTCTGAAGCGTAAGAGATATGTAGTCCTTGTGGGATGTCAATTTTGGCAGGAAGGTGTTGGCATATGGTAGAGCCTCACTGATCCAAAACAAAAATCTGTATCTAGTATTATGTATATAATGTAATAGAATTACCTGATGAAACTTCTTCTTGGTTTTTGACTTGGTAAAAAAGAGTGTTTATTACAACATGTTTTACAAAACCAAGAAATGAAATAAAATCATAACTGATTAATGAGCTGCATGGAAATACTTCCTCAGTGCCACCCACATTTCCTTGGCCCTGATCCTGGAAACACTTCATCACATGTGCAGTTTTATGCACAGATACTATGTGAAAAATACAGCATAGTTTTCCCATACTTACTTCTGTCTTTCAGGGATCCAAGAAGGCAAACAATCAGATGCTTGATTTCACTGATCAGTTTTCTCTTGGAGGAGGGCATAAATTTTAAATTGCCTTTAGGAGGATTAAATTGTGGGGAGTTGATTACTGAATGATAGTGCTAAAATATTTGGACGCTTCATCTTTGTGCCGCTGTACCATAATGTGCTTACATTTCTGCTTAGAGTAAGTTTAAGTCTGGGATTCCCATCTAGTAATGTTCTTGTTCTGAAAAAACCCTGACTCTTAATTCAAATATTTTGTTTTACTACTGTATGGATTTATTAGAAGTTGCATTTTCCAAAAGCATTTTCTTTTTATGTGAGAATATATCATGTACCCAAACACACATACAAAAAATCTATACTGTGAAGAATGGATTAGTATTGCATATGAAATTATTCATGGTGCTGTGTGAAGGTGCTATGCTGCCAGTCCCACAACATTCTTGTTTTGTGTGTTACCAAATGTGAAATCTGGTCATCTCCAAAGTGAAACAATGCATACTTTAATTGGGAAGGCTATCTAGGTTATATCCTGAGTAAATCTTAGAGGAGCATATTTCAATCTGTCTGAGCTTTGAAAGATCACTTGCAGAGCTAGTAGTTCCAGCTGTGAACCTTGACAGTCTTTTCTCTAATTTGTGGTGGGGTTTCTTTTTTCAGTCAGGTTTGATAAGGACACGGAAGATCGAGTTCCTTATATCTCCGTTACCTCAGCAGCTAGCACAGGAGCACAACTACACATCACCTGCTGGACACCATCCTCACGTATTATATAAACGAACTGCAGAAGGGAAGGTGCACCGGTACACAGTAGAGTCCAATCCCAAATACTTTTCTTTTGGTCATCACAGAATTCACACTTCCCACAAGTATCATGCTCAAGCAAATGGTTACCACCGTGGAAGGTTTCAAAAGCAACATTTTTGTGGACGTCGCAAGAAATGTATGTAAGGAAACTTTCTCTCCTTGTTTGAGATAGTGGCTCTTAGAGACTGTATGGTGATTCTGAGGTGTGGTTCATAGTCACCTTTGTGATGGAGACATAATATTTTTAAATTATGCATTTCTGAAGTGAAATAGACATGAGAAACTTGATTATTGCTTCAAATTGATGTCATCATCTGTTTTATTAAGCCGTCAGAATCACTGTTTAGTTTTCTTATTCTCTACCTAGATTAAAAGATCTCTTGCCTGATTTTTTTGACACTGACATAGTTTTCAGTAATCAATTCTGGTTTATATTGCTGCTTTTGCACAGTGATGGATGCCAAGTCCCTGAACTACCCTCTTTTAGTTTGGGGTTATATAACTAATTAAGCTTAAAGATGGAGAAAAAGTCTTCCAAACCATTAATTTCTGAGAGGTGTGAGAATAAGTCTTTCAGAACTCATCATTTGATAATGAAATTTTCAGCAGCTGAGATTTTCAAACAAAAACCTCCCATGTAAATTGTTTAAATAAGATTTTGGAGCCACCTCTTAAAAAACATATTGGAATACATTATCCTGCCAAGCTCTATGCCGAGTCCTTCATTAAGCCCTCAGATTGCAGAACATTTTAGAGCCCCCTTGGACCCTATATCTGTACTTGCAGCATTCAGTTGATTCTTTTTGAAAGCTGAGCTGCTTCTTAGCTGAGTTTCGTAATGAGGGTCTCCAGGACTGCACACCGTATTAAAAACATTGTCTCAGTCCAGTTATGTTCTTCCAACTTCCTACTAGAGTTCTGAGAAAACAAGCAGGTTCCTTTTCCAAAAGACGTGTAAGGAAGAAAGAGAAAAACGTATAGAAGGGAAGGAATGAGAAAGGAGGTAGTGGAAAAGGTGGCTGTCTGAGACTGAGGGCTATTTGAGGCCTGAAAACTGCTAATTAGAAATTGACTGTTTCTTCAGAAATCCCTCTCCCTCGATTTGAAAGCTAGACCTCAAATGCCAGATGCACAAGCCTGTGATTCAGCCTGTAAGTGTTTGCATTCTGATGCAGTTCAAAACCACCTCATTACACGCTCCCTTTCCCGCCGGTCTGGTTTTCCTGCTGCCTGCTTCAGAGCAGAGGGTACTGGTCCTAACTTAGCTCACCTGCTCTACGGTGTTTTATTTTATTTGCATTGTCCACTGTGGTCTTGCGCCTTATTTACTGTGCCTACTGTGACTGCTTATCCAAATTCAGAATTATTCATGTCCTCTTGAGCTTTTACATGGTGCTTAGCCATATTATAAAGGAGTGCATTTTGAACAATGTATTTTCATAATGTTCTGGGATATGAGAAGATATTATCATTATTTGGTCTTATAAATGGGACTCACAGATACAGAAGAGGTCAAAAATAACCGTTGCTTCTGGGTACCAATGCGATAAACTGAGTTTTTCTTTAAAATGCTTAGCAGACTATACGTTCCTGTATGTGTATCTATATATTCAATAATTACAGTTACAACCATGAGTTCTTAGCTGCATATTCAAGCTGGGTTTATGTGACATGAAGAACATGCAATTAGCACCCAACTGTGATGAGTTTAGTGTAAGTGATATACTCATCATTGCTTACGAACTTGCTGTCAGATGCACTGTTAGAATCTGATTAAGCCAGACTGCATTTAATTACCTTAACCATGAAACTCTTTTCACATCCTGCAGTCTTTCACTTCATGTGGTAGTAAATACCTGTAGCCTTCTGAGAGAAAAGGAGGAGGAGTTCTGAAAAATAACAACCTATGTCCATACCCCGGCTTGGTTAACCTATAGAACAGTGGATCTCATGTTCACTGAATGAATGCAGTCCTACAAGTAAAACCATGTGTCATCGTTTAATTGAGTAGGGGCAAATACAGGATGTAGAAGAAAAACATATCACTCTGTTAAAGACAACACCCCTTCTATGAGTAAAATCCACTCCGGTCACGTGGAATAGAAAATTTCAGCTTGAATGAACAAAGGCATTGAGAATGCAGTCTTACGGAAGGCAGTCCTTTGCTATTAACACTGCCAGTCAAGGTTAATTTATCCTAACCTAAGAATTAATCCAAGCTTGCTGAAAAGTAAGAGGGAAGAGCACACTGTCACTTTTAGTGTCATGAAAGTAGCTTGTCCCACTTGCCATCTTTTAAAATTTCATATGCTGGCAACTTGTAAGCACTAGAGAAACCAGTTAATCATCATCTTTCAAACTCTTCTTCACAATCTAAATATTTTTAGATCATGAGAACTGACTGGACTGTAATTAGTAAGTAATGCTTGAAGCACTGCTGCCGCTTAGGTTTTATTAGTAGCAGTGAAATGAATTCAAGAGCAAAACTCGAGTGCTCGTGGATTTATGAGTCAAATGCCTTGATGTTGTCTTGCCTTCAACATAGTGCACAGAAACTGCTGTGCCTTGAATTGAATGCCTGAGTTGAGGCATGTCTTCATGTTTTCATGTGCTTCCAGAAGAGAAAAGTTCTCTGAGCTTGTAAAGGACAACTGTTGATAATGAGGGATACATTTTAAAATCTACTAGCACAGTCACTTGCAATGTTAAATATAGTTCAGAGTGACTTAGTTCTTGAAAGCAGACCACTGTTGTGCGTTCTGTGGTATTCTCTATTTCCCACTTTGGCATGGAAGGAAGTAGGGTCTGTTTTAGCTCTGTTGTGGGAATAACTTTTTGATGAGGCACAGGCAGGATTTTATAATTACCTGAGGCTCCCTCTCTTGTGTCATGTTACATCCCGTGTCCAAAAAAAATTCCTATTGTTATCCAAATAGTACGTTAAAGTGGTCCTTGAGTTAATTCTTGATGAAAGGCAGTGTTAGTTCATGCAAAAGAAGCTAGGAATAACAGGAGCATTATAAGATGTAGGAAATAGATTTCTTTTCCCGTTTTCTGGCTCTCTGAAGCAATGGAGTAGAGACCATTCTCTAACCATGCCGTTGTCCATGCTACGCAAGCACAGAGGGAAGAAGTGCACCCTGGCATTGGGGTGTGCACATACACTCTTGTCAAGCGCTCCTTGCTGGTGCCTGACTTTTCCCTGTACTATATAAATACATTCCCAGCAGGAATAATCTCAGTGGCAAATTCACATAGAAGGCTAATGTCAATCACAATAGCAGGCTGGCAGGAATCTTACTTGTGGTGTGTCTGCTTTCTGTACTGAGAGTGGACATCTCTTGTGCAAAGGAGTTTTTGACCAACTGCTATGTAAGTAGCAAATGCCAAACACCTCAGGAAGTTATCAAAAGGAAGGAAAAATGTAGATATTCTGTTAAAAATTCTGTGCGTATTTTTTGGAACAGGTGCTACCATTTTATTAGATTAATTCCTTATTTTAAACTGCTTATTGCATATGAATGTGGTTCTCCCATTTCCTTCTCTCCCTGTAGCCATCCCTCCCTCAGGAATGAATCAGGTCTTTTTTAATAAATATACAAGAACTTAACCATAAGTATTAAATCACATGCTGTAAAAATAATCTAAGGCTCTAAACCTGTGATACTTCTTTTTCTGATGAATCTGCTCACGGGTGATCTGAACCCTTTCCAAAACTGAGTTATATTTCCTTTTAGATGCACCTAAACCACCCACAAGAGAGACATACATTCGCTCGGATGAATATGGGACTTCTGCAAGGTTCAAAAGATCATCTGCTAAAATTCAGAAAAATGGAAGTCTAAATGTTGAAACCCTTGTGGTGGCTGATAAAAAAATGTTGGAGAAACATGGCAAGGAAAATGTAACAACGTACATCTTAACAGTTATGAATATGGTAAGATGTGGTGTAACTGAAGTATGTTTTCCCTGTGGAATATTATTATGTCAGAGTACGATCTTTCATTAGACAAATAGGGATACCAAAAGAAGCAGTAATGTATTACGTATGTCAAAAAGCTCTTTAAAAATACAACCCTAGATTACCACAGCTCTGGCAACAGTACTAGTAGGGTAAAAAATAATTGTAAAATATTTAAAACGTTAAGCTTTAAAATAATTCTTGTGTAGTACAAAGAGAGGCAGGTACTCTGAAATTGAAACTTTCATTTCATTTGGTATCATGAAGCTCAGTCTGTTTTGACTGATGTCTGTCCTTGAAACAAAAAAATTTATTTGAGAAAGCACAAATGTATTTTGAGAAAAATAATATAACTAGAAATATATTTTCCTTTGTGGCTTTGCTCTTTAGTTTTGTACTGCGAAACTTGAACTTTGAACTTGATTACACTTGATCCAGAGACCAAGGACAGAACAAACCCCACTGAAAGCAGGAGAAGGTTAACAACTCTTTTGAATAAGTGTAGTGCTTCAGGGCATGATTCTTCTGGGTTAAGCTCTTTTGTATTAATCCTACAAGTTTTATAACTCCATTTATTTCTATTGAAAATTGAAGCCCGATGCAGTAACTCAATACATACATTTAGTCTGTGCAAAAAAAATATTATACATGTAGATGATATTTTCTCTTCAATAATTGTTACAGGTCTCTAGTCTGTTTAAAGATGGAACAATTGGAAGTGATATAAACATTATCGTTGTGAGCCTTCTTCTTTTGGAGCAAGAGCCTGTAAGTTGTGTCAGAATTTTGATGTGGTATACTTCATTTGCTACTGTTCACAGGGAGCGTTGGGTGTTCCTGCGTTGCGTACATGAACTTCCGTTAGAGGTTTCTTAAGACATAAAACATGAGAGGAAGATTAAAATCGCAAACCCCTCCAAAATCACACTTTCTGCATTTCACTGCTTCTCGGTTTTGGATACTAAAATCATCCTTTCATATAAATGTTCTTTAGAAACGTTGAAATGCTTCCAGTAAGATAAAACTTGAAAATTTCCAGCATTTTCTTGAAGAGTAATGGCTGGAATAAGAAATCAACTTAAGAAGTATTTATATAAATAAAAAGATTTTGCACTGGGCTTGCCAGGATGTGATGGTCAGAAGGGGGAAGGAGTCCAAAGTCCCAAACTGAAGATAGCATGTAACAAAAGGTGGGAGCAGAGCCAATTTTTTTCTCAAGGGTGCTGAGACTAAAGAAGACAAAATCTCTTTTGATGAAAGGAATTTGTAATGGCTTGATCTACTTGGATAGTACTTCTCCTCCACAGAAATCTCCAAACATTTTAATCACGAGGTTGAAAACAGTTTAGCGTTCAGCTTTATCAGGAATCAAATATCAGGAATCAGTACACTGTAATTCCAACCACTGACTTTGAAAATATCTATGTGTCTCGGGAGAGGTGCAGTTTTATTTTACAATTGTAATAGATTCACTCATCAACTGAATCGGTCATCGCAGAGAGTTAACATGGAAATACATAAGTTTATGTAAAGCAAATATGAAAAAGTAATTCCCTTTTCCCTAACCAGCTCTTATTCTTTCAATCACCTTTCTCAAGTACTGATGGAAGCACCTTATTTCTGTGTCTGTGAAATATCTACAGGGTGGATTACTGATTAACCACCATGCGGACCAGTCACTGAACAGCTTTTGTCAATGGCAATCTGCCCTGGTTGGGAAGAATGGAAAGCGCCATGACCATGCCATCCTGCTTACGGGTTTTGATATCTGCTCTTGGAAAAACGAGCCCTGTGACACTTTAGGTATGACATGAAAACACATTCTGAGAAACTCATGGATGTCAACAGCAGCAACTTCATTCACAGAGACCGAAATGTTTTAAAACAAAAACAAGTCCATTTTTGGTACATAATGTTAGCCTTCTTGAAGAGGAAAGAATGGTATTATTTTTACATATTTGTCTTGAGGTACCTAGAAGAGAAAGAGTATTACTGCTATCATTACCCCAGAAAAAGTGGCAAAATATACTATCTGAAGACATCCTTTTGGATTGTCATCTCTTCACGGAATATTTTTTATTTTGATAATATTTCTGAGCCGCTCTGATTTTTTTTTTCTTTTCATGACTACTTGCCCATTTTGAATGGGATTCCTCCCTAATATGGGAGCAGTAAAGGCATGAGGGGATCAAAGAATAACCTTTACAAGTGAAGTATGTTTTGGGAGGCTAGGTTTGAATTCTATTTCTTATACAGGAGTCCCTTTATTGTCAAATAAAATTCTGCTGTAATTTTTTCATGATAAACCTGATGCAGGAGACAACCATCTTCATGCACCACAATAGACTGGCTTATTAGGAACAGTGCAGATGATATATGTATTTGGAATTCTGTACAGGAACAAGCTATTCTACTGCTTCCTTCCTTCAGGATTTGCACCTATCAGTGGCATGTGCAGCAAATACCGTAGTTGCACCATCAATGAAGATACAGGCCTCGGACTGGCTTTTACAATTGCTCATGAATCTGGACACAAGTAAGTTTCACAACTCTTACATGCTCCTTCTATAAATAAATATGTAAGTGAATGGAAACATTTGCATAAGCACCAGTTAATATAAATAGGTTAAATATGGATCATTCATAGAGAGCTTTATATGATTAGAATTAGGGCACCCAGTTATTGCATTGGCCTTATTAATTGTCATCTCTTCAACAATTGTAAAAATAATAACTGTGGGATTTTGATTGATTTTGCTGCTACAGGTGGAGGGGACCTTATTCTGGTACAGGTACCTCACAACTGTTTCCAATTTGATGGGAATTTTGATAGGCCATTTGAGGCCAAACGGAATCATGACTTTCCACTCAGAGGTGTGTCCTTTAGCATGAAGTGGGGAATCAGCTGCCCAGGGTGCTTTCCTTTTATTTTTATCTTTTTACAATTTATATATTCCAGGTGATAACCAAAACAAACAGTAAAAGCTGACAACTATAATCTACAAGATTCCCACACTGCTGCCATGTTCTGGTAGACAAATTGCTCCTAGTATCTGTGGTTGCTCCAAAAAGGGAAAGGACTCTGCAGCTTACAGTGTGGAGAAATCATCTCTCTGAGTCTCTTAGAGATCTCTTTCCCAGAAAATCTGGTGTTTCCTAGGATCTGGGAGCCATTCATTCCATTCAACCTGTCCTTTTTTCTCTCTAGTCTTTAATGTGTGATTTGGCTAAAAAGCCAAAAAAAGTCTGTGGTGGTTTCTGCCTTTCTCTATCTATACCTATTGGATTTCCATTTGATTTCTATGGTAATAGGACTGTAATTTTCCTAAGAACCTAGTGTGTCTCAAACAAAATCAGTTACATTCTTCCGTGGAGCTTCAGCTATTCTCTGAATTGTTGAATTACATCTGAAGAAGATGATTAGGTTTTGCTCTCCTGTTTTTTTCCCAAATAATTTTTTCACAACTTTTTGCATGTTTTTAATTTTCAGTTTTAACATAGCTCAAGCTGGAGTCTCTCTAACCACTGGCAGATGTGGTACAAACCTGAAATCAAGGGTGAGATAAAACATGGGCATAGGATCTTTATTTTGTGCAGCAACATTACTGCACAAAATACCTTTGGAAAGCAGCGGTACTGTATTCTGCTGTTTGGTCAAGGCATGAATCCTTCCGATTCTGCATGACTGAATCAGGACTATGTAGTTTTCATTGTACAAATATGCTCTACAGTATACTATGACCTAATGTCTACATGAGTGACCCTTTCAGAGGCTTCTGTACATCTGAAGGGAAACAAGGAATTAAAGAATAATCCAGCTACCAGTGAAGCCCGTGGGAATTGTGCCAACGCTTTCAATGGGACCAAATATGTAAAACATATATTGTTTGATCCTCCTGTCACACTAATACAATTTCACTGACCTCAGTACATTTCTAATACCCTTCGATCAATATTAGGAGAGAATCAGCTTATTTTTCAAGAATTGTCCCCTTTAGCCTCTTAATGTCCTTCCTTCCTGTTTATTATTTGCTTTGAGAGATTATGCTTGGAAATGTTTTAATGTTGGTTGTTATTTTATTTTTTTCACCACTGCCTTTGATTCTCTTTTGATTTAGCCTTTCTTTGTTATACTTCCATATTCTTGTCTAATAAAATGCATCTTATCTCCCGGAAAAATTCTGCACCAGATAGGGAATGTCTTTATTATCATTTGTTGCTGTTTATGTTCCTGAGACTACCTAGTATGTGGTGTAAGACAACAGAACTCAGTCTCTGTGATACAGAGATTCCTGGAAGAAAAAAAAACTGTGACAGCCTTGGAGGTGCTCTGTATATATTAACCTAAGGATTTCATAGTAGGAGAATATTGTATATTGTATATTGATCATACTCTGTGATCCACTGAGTATCTTCAGTTATACATTTTGATGGTTTTCTTTAAATAGTTTGTGTTTTTACCTGAAAGCTTAACTCCTTTGGGAGTTCAGAGGCCGTTGTGTCAGCCGGTATATAAACCGGATTCTTTGGCTGCAATGCATGTGAAAAAAGTTAGTATTTTATAAAGGATTCTAAAATACTAGTTCAGTTGGGAGGTTTTTAGTCCATTTATAGAAGGAGCCGTATATTTTAGTGATTTTTGGAGCCTCAGCTGGTGGCTGCATATGCAGTGATTCTGATGCGCCTGCAATGATTTATACCAGTAGAGGATGGAGTCCAGTAAATTAGATATTCCCTACATGTGCACAGATTACACTCATGAAGTCGCCAATGTAGTACAATGTTGAAGTAACAGATTATGAAATTTCTATTCAAAACACATTGAAATCCACAGATGTCCTGTACAGTGAGTAAATATAAAACAGTGAAAGGAAAAAACCTGAAAATTAGCTTTATTATAACCATTTATCATTTTTAATATGTTTTTTATTATTGCTTATTATTCTTGGTATTATCCTAACACCTCTCCTAGTGAAAGCAGGGCCTCCTGATGCTGCAGGCTGAGCAAAGCACCCAGTAAGAAGCAGTATTCCCCCCAAAGAGATTACAGTCTAGGCAAAGTACGTGATGGTGTGTAACAAAGGCGAGGAAAAGAAAGTGATTTGCCTGAGATAATACAGCAAGTTAGTGGCCAAAATTGGAAAAAGAATCATATTTTCGTGTTTATACTTTGTCCTGTATTCGTTCAATGCCACTTCTCTTGCTGCAGATGGAATGCAGCTATGCAGTCCTTCCCTCCCATTAGGAGGACAGTTATGTGGTATCCTTACAGCTGTGTAACACCGGTAGTTCCCTGGATCCTGATCTCCACGTCGGTCATCTTAACAGGCACTGTCACTAGACAGAGAAAGGCTCAGACTGTGTGCGTATTTTAAGCTGACAAATTTATAGGCAGGTACAAGTAAATGCTCAGAGGGCTGGAGCACCTCTCCTCTGAGGACGGGCTGAGAGAGCTGGGGTTGTTCTGCCCGGAGAAGAGAAGGCTCCAGGGAGACCTTGTAGCCCCTTTCCGTGGCTAAAGGGGCCTGCAGGAAGGTTGGGGAGGGACTCTTTATCAGGGAGGGTAGCGATAGGATGAGGGGTAACGGTTTTAACCTAAAAGAGGATAGATTTAGACTCAACATAAGGCAGAAGTTTTTTACAGTGAGGGTGGTGAGACACTGGCCCAGGTTGCCCAGAGGCAGTGGATGCCCCATCCCTGGAAACGTTCCACATCAGGCTGGACAGGACTCTGAGCAACCAGATTTAGTTGAAGATGTCCGTGCTCATTGGCGGGGAGGAGGGGAGGGGTTGGACTAGGTGACCTTTAAAAGTCCCTTCCAACCCAAACTATTCTACGATTCTATGATACATCAGTGTGACTGAACGCAAGATCCATCCATCCATCCATCTCCATCCATCCATCCATCTCGCCACGCAACTTTTCTGTTTCAGGAAAAAACAGAAAAGTTAAACTTTTCTGTTAAACTGTAAACTCTGACACAGACGGCAGCTCTGCTACTTATGTGCCAGTGTCTCGTCATTAGCTCACATTGCAGAGCTCCTGTGCATCATCAGTGTGGCTCTTTCTTGAAACTTGACTATTTTTTTCTCCTCAGACAAGTGTATGATGACATTAAAATTTGAATGCTATTAATTGGAACTAGTTTCATACTAATAGTCATTGGTATGGTGCATATGTTTTCATCCCTTTGAAATGCAAGGGATGAGTTACGCATTCCCTGTGGACTTCAAGCATAGAGCTGTTACCCAGAAAGTGTTTCTTCTGCCCCAATTTGTGTTTTACTTCTGATTAATCTAGATTTTCACTCTCACACCTGGTTCTCTTTTCAGCTTTGGTATGATTCATGATGGAGAAGGAAATCCTTGTAGAAAAGCTGAGGGTAATATTATGTCTCCCACACTCACAGGGAACAATGGAGTGTTTTCTTGGTCTGTATGCAGCAGGCAGTATCTCAACAAATTTCTCAGGTAGGTCAGATGTAAATCTGGGCCGGTGCCAGGGAATATGTCTTTAGTAACTGGGCTTGAACTCTTGAACAGACATAAAAATTACTTAAGTGTGAAATTCACCTCTTTTAAAATGTACTTGAACCCATGTACTATTTGAGCCCACACACTTGGACTCCTGAAGCGTATAGCTGGTATGGCATATACGTGGTTTTGCCCTGCCTCGTTTCAAAAGAAGGAATTTCAACCTCCATGAATATCCTGCAGTAATGACTGGCATATCATTCTTTCCCAGGCATTCCTGTCAGCAGCTAGGTTTATTAGAGAATTAGTAGGAAGTGAACACAAAAGAGGGCAGACACAGTGGTACCAAAGTCATAACAAAATGTAAATTAACTTTAGTGGCCTTTCTCACTGGAGTTTCTCTCTTGATCTAGCTCTTGTCATGAGTAAGGACATTTTACATTTGTCATGTGCTGTTTCTGAGGGGGGAAAAAAGGAAAAAGAGAAAGATGCCAATTATTTCTCCAAAATGTTGGCATTATTCAGTGATGCATTTAAATGAACTTGGGTTTGGTCTATGTTTAATGTAATCCAAATTGCAGTCCTTGTCTGTTAAATGTTCAACTTTTTTTTTTTTTTTGTACATGAGTTCTCTACACATGATCACTAAAAACTGTGTAAGCAGTACTGAGACCCAGATCCAATGCAGCCGCTTTACATGTTAATTCCTTAGAGTGAGCATCAAGCACCTAGATAGTTGTGTGGATCTGATCCCTGAATTCCAAGTTAGTATTTTAGAGTACTGGCCAGGAAAGATGGCAGAGCTCTGGAGTTCTGGTGGGTTTTTTTGCTGCAATGATGCAACATGGTCTAAGTGCTCAAGTGAATAGCAAACTCAAAAGTCTCGTAAGCCTTCCAACATGCAATGTGGTCCGAGAGACTTAACTCTTGGAAGATAAATCCAGCACTGAGTGACCGGCTGTATCCATAAGTTCTCAAGCACGTACAAAGGAAAAAAATAGACTGTGGGGTACCTTTGGTCTTAAGCTGGGCACAGCCAACCCACAGCTCCCCAGCTGCAGCAGCCTTCTGTTTGTCAGTCCACACAAAGGGAATGCTGAAATGAGGCAGTGTGCCTGTTGATTCTCTTGATTCCTGATTTTGGGAATCCATTTAAGGGAAAGAAGCAGACTAGACCACCTTGCTCTTGGTTATGCAGGAATAAAGGGAGGAAAAGAATTTGACATCATTCTTGTTGTCACAACAGTCCTAACGCCTGGAAATTCCTGCTTCCTTAAAACTTTGCAGGTCAGGCTACCAACAAGATGTCAAGATCTTTTGGCTCCTGCAGGCAGATACTCTCATTTCAGTGCATACCTCTAAAGCTAGTTAAAGGTACTGTGTTATGTGTTTTTGCTGGTCTGTAGCAAATTAAAATATTTTGATATGAAGATCATAGTCATGATTAATATACATTCTCATTATAGTACAGCTCAAGCTGCCTGCCTGATTGATGAACCTAAGCAAACAGGACAGTATAAATACCCTGACAAACTGCCAGGGCAGATCTATGATGCTGATACCCAGTGCAAATGGCAATTTGGAATGAAAGCCAAACTGTGCAACCTCAGCTTTGTAAAGGTACCTATTGATATACCTTTGAAAACTTAAAATTACATTAGAGAACTGCAATACCCTAAATAAGTACAAGCAATACAGTGTTCTTCAGAGGCCTGGGCTATTTCTCTACCTTATCTTGCTTGGCAATTTGCTTTCAAGGTACTGGCCTCTTTTGAGGAATATCAATATCCCGGGGGAGCTTCAGAAAGAAATGTGTTCTTTCCAGGGGCCATCAGGAGTGCAGTTGAATGCCTAAGAGCCATGAGCCCTCGCCTGCTCTAAGGGAAATTAGCGGGCAGTAGAGTTTGCGTGGGGTGTGGGGTAAGAAGGCCTGAGTTTCTTGTGTTTTGTTTTACTCATGAATTGACAGAAAAGTCTGGAAAAGATCTATGGGGTGATTTTAGAACAATAAAAATGTAACTTGTACTCTTGACTTCGTGATGAAGGATTAATTTAGGTTAACCTATTAGTTTAGTCACTGCTACACTCCCTGCTGATCTCTTCAGAGAAG
This sequence comes from Chionis minor, assembly GCA_013398295.1. Classification (NCBI taxonomy): domain Eukaryota; kingdom Metazoa; phylum Chordata; class Aves; order Charadriiformes; family Chionidae; genus Chionis; species Chionis minor. Next base: position 72,875 of record VZSF01001075.1, read on the forward strand.
AGGTTTTATTAAATAATCTAGAGTGCTCATTCTGAAAAGAAGTATTGTCATTACTTTTAGTGCTCTTATTATCCTGGAGTATTTTGATTTATTTTATACTGACCACATTTATCAGGTGATGGCAGCTGTGTTTCTTCTACAGCTAATAAACAAAGTAGAGAGAGTGAACAGCACTGTCAAGAGGCTGTTCCAGATATCTCCGGTAGTTTAGAAAACCTAGTCTCTTCACAGTATTATAGTTACTGTAGACTTGATGAAATTTTAGCTGTGAACTTTTTAACACAGTTTTTGTACTATTATAGTCTCACACTCAAAATAGTTTTTAAAAATACGTAGCGAAATGGTACATAAACAAGAAGGCAATATATACAGTGTGGCTGTGCTATGAATCTTAAACCCTAGATTTTCTAAATGCAGAAAAATTTTTATTTATATGGCTTTTAAGGTTGAAAAGGCATGTATTGTTTGTTACTCTTTCTGAACACCATGAAAGAACGGGAATTATGAGTACTACAGTGAGTACTTTTTCCTTTTCAGGATATATGCAAGTCTCTCTGGTGTCACAAAGTGGGTCACAGGTGTGAGACAAAGTTCATGCCAGCAGCGGAAGGAACAGCTTGTGGTATAAGTATGGTAAGTTGGTTTATAAATAGGACAATGTCATTCTAACTTGGTTTTAGACTATCTTGGGTCAAATACCAGCTCCTGTCAAAGCCAGTTTTGTCAAGATCCCTCCAGGTTTGCTGTCATGGATGTCCATACCGCTCTGTAAAAGACTGCATTGCGATACATAGTCAGGACTGGTCCTCACAGCGGCACCTCTCTGATGGTAGGAAGTGATGCCTCAACAAGCTGTGGAATAAGACGTATCTGGCAAGTCTATATCAGTAAGAAAACCCATTATTTATAACAGAATTCCGATCAAGGCTTCAAATTTCACTCTGATATAAACATTCCTTAAGCCTTGTGTATATGCCATACAGACTAACGCCATCGTGCATAATATCATCTGTGATCACTACTAGAAGAGCATGGTTATTTGTTTTAGTTGAACCTTCTAATTTACAGTCATCAATAGTTGTCCAAAATATTTTCTTTTGCTGTGATGTTTCTTCTGGTGGAGTATTGTTTTGATTTCCAAGTTACTGACAAATGTTCTATTTTGCTTTTTCTCTTTATGCAGTATTTCATAATTGAATGATAAAAGGGAGGAATTTTGGCCGGCTATTTTTGAATTATGTGGGAAGTTTTGAGGTTCTGATGGCACAGGACCATAAATTAACATGGATTTTTTGGGAAGAGTAGGCCAAAAAGATACTATCCATGAGAACAGTTTTTAAAATTTGTGCCTTAGATATCTTCAACTCATAACTTGGACAAATTTTAGGACATTACTTATCTCTACCATTGTGTGGATCAATGTCCTGCTTCAGTCCTGCTGTGAACTGTCTCGTTGAGTTCAATGGGTGATCTCATGTTTATTAGGGTTAAGCACTGGAGCTTTTAAATGTGGATTTTTTCTTTTTTGCATCTATTAGGTACCGCTAACTCTGATGGGATATTTTTTGGCATTTTTTTGGCAGTGGTGTCGAAGAGGTCAGTGTGTCAAATACGGTGATCATGGACCCAAGCCTGTAAATGGCCAATGGTCTGCCTGGTCCGAGTGGTCAGAGTGTACTCGCACTTGTGGAGGTGGGGTCACATATCAAGAAAGACACTGCAATAATCCAAAGTAAGACATAGATATGAAAAGGTATTAATTGCATACTAACTATTTATGTTATCACAACAAAAATTGTAACACAGTCCATTTCTGTAGGGAAATAGTATGTGTGAAAAAGTTTCTAGGACCTTTCTTTCATGTCCAATATGACCAGTCTGAAGACAGAAATATGTCCTGATACTAGAAAGCAGTGGCTGTCTGAAGACTGCTAGAGTACTGGGACATCTACACAGCCCAGCTTTCTCAATTTATTTTGTTTCACTCCAGTTTATCAAATACCTGCAGAATTAACGAAACGCCACACAGACGTATTCACACCTAATAATTTAAGAGCAAGGGAAAAAGTTCTTAAATCTAGTAGGACTTCTGATGAGATCATATTATCCAGGATAATAAACCAAAAATGTTTAAAGTCAGTATTAAAATGGTTGTAGACAGATGTCTTTGTATGGCTGTCATGGTCTTTGCATTCCTTTTTGTTTCACAGGTCAGGATAAAGTTGCTGAACCCTAGAATTGTATGCTAACTCATGAAACATTTCTGGTATTTTCCTCTTGTGAATGTCTTACCACTGTAAATACTGCTATTCCTTACAGTACTATTTCAAAGTAGAGATAAAATGTTATCTGACCAGCATCTTTCCCAAGTACTCAGTTCACTTCAGCTTACGAGAAAAAAGGATTTCACTGTTTTATTTCATACACAACTTCAACAGGCATAGACACATGTATTCTTCATTGCACACAATAAAAACAGCATTTAAACTGCACTAATAAAAAAGAGAAAATATGACACAGTTTATATGAGGCTGTAAAGAAGCCTCACACCTACTATACAGTGCTGCAGTAATAATACCCACGCTTCATATACTATGTTATAGGAAAATGTGAGTTAGTTAAAATAGTCTTTATTACCCTCACTCAGTCAAGCCAATTTTTGCAGATCCATAGCAGAGCTTTTTCTCGACCTTTTCTGTTGTTTCTCAGTGTATTTTGATAAATAAAATTACTGGGATAGTTTCCTTTATTAAACTATTTAGCGGTGTCTCAATTACACATCACACACATATTTTGGTCGTCCTGCGTTGGTCCCTGTTTTGCCTGCTCGATTTGTATGTGCGCACATTGTTCTTTGCATTTATTCGTAAGCCTTCCCTTGCTCTCCTTGTGTGACAGAAGAATGTCCAGTGGTTGAAATGTTTCAGTTTGGTGCACTGTTATAACCGATAAGGATTATCAATGTCTTCAAACAGAAGCTTTTTAACATGAAGGGTGTCTGTTACTGTAGCATGATGTATTTGAAACTTGCCTTCCGAGTGATTTGTCTGTTCTAGTTACAGTAAGACTTGATGCAAGACTTGATGTAACCAAGTAAGACTTGATACCAGAACTGGATCATGTTTATGCTACGTTTAATTTTATTAGTGATAATTCAGTTAGAGCAAAGAGAAGATACTATAAATCTCTCCCAGCGTTAGAGTGGCGAAATGACAGGACTATAAATAAGCCATCCACACAACAGTGGACGAATATCCAGGTAGCTGTGTTTCCCATCACAGCACTTTTGTATAAATGTGGAATCATTAGAAAAACGATACTATCCATTTTCAATGTTACGCCACATGGAACGATTTATAACCTAGTCACTGTTCATTATTCACCTCTATAACTACACATAAACAAAGAATAATGATTTCTTTCTTTTTGAACTTCTGAAATATATTTCAGATGTTTATATAGTTCAGTACATATATGTATATTGTTTCATATGTATTATGTTTATTTCACTTTTCCTAGTCCAGATTTTTGTAGGAGCTAATGTTTATTTTGTTCAAAAGCTTGATAGATGATTCTGGATAGCAAAATTTTGAGAATGACAAAGAATAAAATCTATTTCTGTTAGAGCTTAGGACACGAGGTGTGGACCTCTGAAGAACTGACTGGACTCTAAAATGAGGTTTTTAAACAAGTAGTCCATTTTTCAAAGCAGCTGACTTCTTATGAACATTGAGGGAGATTTCTAGGTTTCCAGTGATTTTAAAGGTGACTCTTCTTATTAGAAGCTTAAAGACAGGGGAAGAACACAAATTCAGGATGCTGCTTATGAAAATCTCATTACCTGTGTTTGTATGTGAAATTCGCCTCTTGCAAATAATATCCAGCCAATCCAATTCCCTTTCTCTTGATAATTTTAAGACAGACGTTGTGGCCGCACCGAAACAGCTCTGGGTATGGCTTCTGAATTACCACCAGAGTTATGTAGGAATTTGTACTAGCAAACACCTATGGAGGTCATCTGTAGAACACAGAACTATGCAGATTTGCTAAAATCATTATGTTTCTCTAAATTGTCGCAGTGTAGTTTCATGGATCTGGTTTTCATACATGACAACATTTTGCAATTGAGGTACTTTTCCAAGATAGAAATAGATTACATAATTCAATAGTTTAGCTGGGAAAGAACCTGAAGAGTGCCCGAGAGATATAAATTAATACCTAAATCATATCTGTGAGACTGCATCCTACCCACTTCACGACAGCACATTGTTCAGGAAGAGCAGAATGGAGTTTCAAGCATGTATGCAATCAAAAGACTAAATGCAAATTGCTTGAACATGTCCTTTTAATCTTTTGTGTACAGTATCTGTAACAGTGATTACGGACAACGCAGGTGTAAACTGATGCAAAGTAATGATGCCATTTAAAATACTAATTAAAAATGAAGACTGTGAAAGATCTTGTAGACCTTTCAAATTCATGCAGAATAAAATAGTCTAGCATTGTGATACTATCATAACGTGGTCATAATATGAGCAGAAATGTTCTCACTTGAATTTAAATGATTACAAAACATGAAAAAATAGGAGTTCAGAATTTCAGTGTCCAATTCCCTTTGTAATGCATAAAACCCTTGCCTTGATGAGATTAATTCCAGGGTTTTTCACTTTCTGTGTTGCCTTGCAGTGAATATCCATTTTACTTTCCTTGTTCGTGAAGTCTGTTCTTAAAAGGGTACTGAAGAATTAATTTAAGCTACTCTTGTAGCATTTTAATATTTGAGTCTTATATGAAGAAGTGGAGTGTTTACATCTTGGCACTTAGACTCCTTTTACAAATCATTCTTTGGAGACTGTTTTTTTGCTGGCCTTTCTCACCAGGTTTCTCCCTTTTCCAGCCATCCTCAGCAAGGACTCGGTTTAGCAGCATCTATTTTTACCTAGACATGCGTGTGCTGGGGAGGTGCAGAGATGGATGAAGAGTGTAGGCTGTATCCGTACTGGGAGCAGTGTGCCGTGACAGAAATACTGGAACACCCTCCGTGCAAAGCATTCCAGTTACACTAACAGAGCTCCTACGGGTGGTATAAACCTCACCAATAAAAGCGGGATTTTGTCAGTGTAGATAGTAGTCTTGTTTCAGAAATTTGGTGTTGTAGATCTACATCTAGTTTCCTGTGAATTACTTAACTCTTACTGACAGCTCGTTGGTAAAAAACAAAGGTGGGGAAGTTTCCATAATTCTCTGGCCAGCAGTTTCAGTAATGGGAGTGGACTGCAATAGTAAAATGCTGTAACGGAGCTGGGAAACAGAATCAGCCTCTTTCAGTGCTCCCTTAGTTTGGTGGAATTTTATACCATACTCCAATGCAAGACTGTGGCTAGAAATCACGATCTAGCCATAAATAATTCTATTATATTGCTTGTTTGGTGGCATTTACTTGGAAGGAGGTTGCTTCTTTTCCTTATGCTAAAGCAGATTTGTTCTCTGGGGCTGAAGGAGGTCAAAAACCGTACATGTGCTGAAGCTGTAAAGGAAGTCTGTAGAGAATTGAGTAAGGACCCAACAGTTTGGCTGCCTTAACTCAAAGCTCTCACCAATTGCACAACGTCAACAGAAATACTCCCTGACTTCACTGATGTTACGTGTCCTCCCTGCCCTTCACAGACGGAATTGCCACCAACTAGGACAGAAAATCTGACTTCGTTTTAAGACCTTTGCGTTACACCCAGCATCAGCATAGCTAGTAGGTGACCTCAAGAAAAGTCACTGGAAGCTGGTTTTTTTTTTTCCACAACACATTTTGCTGGGGCTTTAACCCAGCTTTAAGTGGAGTAGCAGGCGGGTTTCCACCTCTTCCTTTGGAAGACTTTTGTAGCCCAGAATTCTGGAAAAGCCAGATATTGTGTACAATCAAAGCTGATTCAAAACATAAAAAGCAAACCCCAGCTTGGTTAGGGGGTTAGACATATGAGGGTTAAAATGTGTAATAAAACAAACAGAAAAAGGACCTGGATTTTCTCATCCATGTTGCACCAAGCTGTCTCCACATGACTGCAGTCAGATGCGTGTCAAGAGAAGTTGCATGGCATACCTGATATGGGGAACAGTTATAACCTAGTGGTTAGGGATTTAAACAAACAACTCCAATTATACTTGTTGCAACTGTATCTTTTATACTATTATTATTATTAATTATTATTGTTAGTTAATATATTATTATTATTCAGTATCATTTGTATTATTTTTTTCCTTAATGTGCGTGTAATATGTGCAAGCTCTCCATAGCTTGTCTTCCAAGTATGTATGTTCCCTAATTTTTAAAAATCATTACATAAATGTATGCAAGTGCAGCAGTGTTACATTTCACTTGACGCAAGACATTGTATAATACAACAAACAGTTCTTAGAATTTGATGTTTTGAAGATTTGGCTCAGTATTTGCAGATGTGTATCTGAGCATTGTGAAACTGCAAAAATAACATCAGTGAATTCCTATGTAGATCCATAAGGAATACAAAAGTGAGTGAACACATTTCTCGGCAGCTTGTGAGACCTCTCAGTCACTTTAAAAAGAGCAAGTCTGACATTTTACATTGTTCTAGAGTTGCCTGCATAGACCAAATAGTTAAAAACTATTATTCTGGCAAGATCAGATACTAGCAAATAATAGAATATGCTCTTTCCATTCTGGCCAAAATTAAGGGGAATGCCCAGGTAAGGTTTGCTGAAGTGGATGTGACATGTTTAAAGTTATCCATGAACTCCAGCATTTTCCTAAAGCAGTGCAACTATGCACAGTCCTTGTTTCCTTTGACTGTTTAAAAGCACATTTTCTCAAAATGATTTACAACACAAATGAACAACCACATGTAATTATTCATTCTGTTTATGTTTGATCAGTGTTATGTTATCCTTTATTAACTCTTATTGTGATAGGTAATTCTTTGCACATGTTCATTCCTGGGTTACAGCAGAGTAAAAAACTGTGATATAACAACATTGAAACCAGCCAATACAAAATAACCCTATAAATTTAAATTAGTGGAAACATGACTCACCTCTAGATGGTTGCATCTTTGCTGAGTTTGCAGTGATCCAAGCAGATAATTCATGGCAACTGCTTTGCTTGGTTTTAGGAACCATGAAAATTAATGGCCTGTATAAGAAATACTGATCTCCTAAGACAAGACATCCTCTCATTTTCTCTGTTAATACACAGGTAACATACCAGTTACACAAAAAGTGGGTTGTGCAAGAGGATTTTTTTTTTTCTTTGTTTTAGGCCACAGTATGGCGGCAAATTCTGCCAAGGTTCCAGTCGTATTTATCAACTCTGTAATCATCAGCCATGTCCAGCAAATAGCTTGGACTTCCGTGCCCAGCAGTGTGCAGAATACAACAGCAAACCTTTCCGGGGATGGTACTACAAGTGGAAGCCATATACTAAAGTGGAAGGTAATTATGCCACAGCTCTGACAGACACAGCCCATTGCAGGAAGCAAGCTATAAGCTGTAATTCATCCATATTCCTTGGGCAAATATCACCCTAATGTAAGCAAATAGAGATTCAGTTGGCTTATTTGAGATGTGTTTGCTTTCTAGCCTAGTTGAATGCAGCCTCCCATGCAAGACCGCTTGTATGAACACGCAGAATTGGTTTTGCTCGAGAATTTAAATCTTTGTCCTTAGCGTGACTCCCTGGCTGTTGCTACCCCTCTCTTTCATTGTATATTACATATCTGTTAGTGTAAAACCAAAGCAAAACAATTTCCATGGATTTTTCAGCATGGGAAATGTGAGCTCCCACAATAACACTACCAGAATCTTCCTTCCTTTGGAAAGTTTTCGAAACGTAACAATAAATGAACCTTTTGACTTTTCTGCTGGTATAGTCCCATGAGAATTGGAAAAACAATCAATGTACTGGCACAAAAATGTAACTTTCATTCATAGCCTGAGTATATTTTCTTCAAAGGACTTTGCAGACATTTTCAGGGGTTTTTAGAAACCTAACATTATGAACAGAGGAAAAACGGTTTCACAGCAGGTAACAACGGATGGTGTAAAACAGGGAGAATAGCGCATCGTGTGTAACAGACATTAAGGCAGCCTACATTGGTTTTCAAGGTAGGGGCTGCATTTAGTAAAAGATAAAGGAGCTTAACATTAGGGACAAAGAGCATAATTTTCAAAAGCAAGACATCTCCATGTGACTCTGAACTTGAAAATGCCTGTCCTTACTCTCCTAGCTGCTTTTCAAAATCTCCCCCAAGATCTACCTTTACAGTCCTGAAAACATGACCAGGTTTTCAGAGCTGTTACAGATGCCTTGCCTCTGTAGAAAGCACTATTGAAAATCCAGCTGCTTATTTAAGAATAAAAGGATACTGTTTTGAATCCAGTTTCATGGTCTTCAAAATTTTGTTATGCTGCTTTATTTGTTGCACTTACTGTTTGTATTAAAATCATGTATTGCAGCAATTCTTGCAATATTTATGATTGCATGACTGTTTTTGTTTATGTAGAATTAATCCGCCCTTTATAAGCATAACACACCATCTGCGTATAAGAAGAAATTTGATTGACAATGATTGGCATTTTTTAGAGGAAAAGTGCTTTAGTTAGGGGAAAATCTGGGCCCAGTCCTAGCCTTCAGGTGAACCGATCATTTGTGCCATCTTACATAATTTTCAAATTTTAACTAAAAATTAAAAAAAATTATTACAATCTCCCATTCCTCTTAATATAAAATGGAAGTGTGAACCAGTGGAACTGAAATCAGGGCTACATCAGCCGAGCTAGTGCAATGTGCACGTTTTCACACTGATTTTGAATTCTTAATTCTATGTGTGGACGGTCAAACCCACACGTTCTTTTGAAATAGCATAGTATAAGCTACTGTATTTGGCGATATTTCTGCCCGTCTTGAGGTCCTAAAATATCACCACACACAATTAACCCTTGTAGCTTGTCACCTAGGATACGGGAAGAAACAAGAACAGGGTGTTTTTTTCTCGTGAAACTGTGCTGCAGGTCTGCTAATACTTTCTTGTCTTGTTTTTTGTTGTTTCGGTTTTCTTTTTCCCCAGAGGAAGATAGATGTAAATTGTACTGCACAGCTGAAGACTTTGACTTTTTCTTTGCAATGTCCAGCAAAGTGAAGGATGGAACCCTGTGTTCTCCAAATAAATACGATGTTTGCATTGACGGAATATGTGAAGTAAGATAAAATTAACTTTCTTACAATCCTAATGTCTTTTTTTTTTTTTAAGTGGGCAATTGACGCCTTTACGGAAAATCCAGCTGTTTCTTCAAATTCCCTTGTGTCTGAGTGTCCTTCACTTGTGCCTTTTGGTTGCAGCAAGTAGGGTGTGATCATGGACTTGGTTCCAAAGCTGTTTTGGATGCCTGTGGAGTTTGTAAAGGAGATAATTCAACGTGCAAGTTCTTTAAAGGCCAATACTTGATCCAGCACAAAGCTAACGGTAAGGAAAACTGTTCCACATGATCATCAACTCATTGCTCTGCTGTATCCCCATGTAATATATATGACTCCTTGCTCATTAGGGCAGTGGCTGAAAGTCCAGATGTGAACTGAAAATCACAGGGAGAGTGAGAGGAGAGTTCACATTTCTCCTCTTTCTTGGTAACAAGAAAGCTATGAGCATAAGTCTCGGTTAGTTAATTTGCAAGCATTCCTCTTATTTCTTAAGCCACATTTTCCCTTTACGTGTGAATTTCCTCTTAAAAGAGATTTTAGGATTCAGGCAAGTGAAAAAATAGCTGTCAACAGCTCTAGAATGGGACTGTAGAAGATATATAAAGTGATACACAGCGCAATGCCAAACATGACAGTATTTCCATGTCCATTTTCAAATTAAGTTGACTGGAAGCTGTCCAGTAGATTCAAAGGGTGATCCAATCACTGGGAGCTGGACTTTCCTTCAGTGGACTGTCACAGGCTTCTTGTGAAATAGTCTCACTATGCCTCAGTTTCTCAGGCATAAAAAGCAGATAATATTTCTTTACTCACAAGAGTATTTTGTGGATCCATTTACCGTTGATCATTAGACATGTCAATACTACAGTAATATAGGCCAGGAAATGGTTTAGGATATAGTAATACGGAGATACGATGTAGAAAAATAATCTAAACGAATGCTCTGTGAAATTAGCCGTGTGCGGTGCGTTTAGGAGACGTCAGCGGTGTCTCATCTGACTGCGGAAGGCGTGGGATTTGTGCACCCTCCGAGTGCAGTAGCTTGCAGCAGGGAGGCCCGTTGGCACACAGGGCTTTGTGAGAGCGCTCTGTGTCCCAGCGCATCCCACCTCAAAAACCTTCTCCATGACGGAAGCAGTGCCTTCCAACTACTGTAGGGAACTACGGGGAAAACACAGTAAAACAATTACAGTGAAACCACCATTAGTCTGTTCTGTATATTTCTAAGGTGAACTTGCTTCTTCTTGTCTTTAATCACAAAGAAAAATTCCAGGAATTGAAATACCTCTGAGTTACTCTGATTACAGGCTGCACAGGGGGGTTAAAATCAGAACTGGTTTTTCCTTGTGAAAACGGAGTCAGTTTGGTAGGTCAGAACAGCTGTCTTCAATATCTTGTAAATGGCAAAAATTTCAAATTGGCTCAAAAATGATAAGCCAGCTCTAGCTGTATGACAACTGCAAAAATGTTGCTTACTTCTTTCATTTCAGACTACTATGCCGTGGTCACTGTTCCGGCAGGAGCACGCAGTATACAGCTCCGCGAAATGCAGATCTCTACCAGCTACCTTGCAGTCCGCAACCTCAGTAAAAAGTATTACCTAACAGGAGACTGGACAATTGACTGGCCAGGAAAATTCTCTTTTGCAGGAACAGTTTTTGATTATCAACGCTCTTTTAACCATCCGGAGAGTCTATATGCAGCAGGACCGACTAATGAGACGCTGGTCTTTGAAGTAAGCTTTCTTCTGTTTATTCTTCCCCTGATGTCTATTACAGAATTAGTAACGACAGCTTTAGCTCTGCACTGCTCTCAGCGAGATTAAAGAATAGCGTTGAGTCACGATAGTATTCAGCCTTAATTGTGTGGTCATGCTGGATTGAAAGGCCTTTCACCAGTTTATCAAGGTCTGAAGTTTAGCAAACTGCCACAAATTCAGTGAAAAGGAAGGTGCATAAAACACACCATATAGCATTATTTCTCAGTCGCTGCACTAATGGTAATAGAGATTATAAACGCATCCCGTAAATGGTATACAATAAAATTCAGTGATGTAAAAATTAAACCTAACATTATGGCAAGGCTTAATGGCAACAGTTTCACATAATGCTTCTGAAAGTGCAGGCACACGTAGCCACTTTACATCTACCGCGGGACACAGGTGGTCCAAGTACCACATGTGGGCTCCTGTGTAATGTCTGTTGATTCAGTTTTACTGGTGATAGCATCTAAAATAATGACGTTTAGACATGTTTATCTTCCAGTCATATTTGTATCACCTACTCTGTCTGCCAGATGTCTTGTGTTTAAACCGGATTTCGTAGAAAGTAAATTTGGTACTTAGGTGGTTTGTCCCAGTGTTGCAGTTTTGAAATTGGCCACTAATAGTTCTGTTCTAAGAGAAATCTCTTTCTGCATTAGGTTACTTTACTAGATTTTTATTTTTTTTTTAAATGCATCAGAACATCTGAGGGTCAATTTCTGGCTGAATCACCGAAGTCTTTACTCCCTGTTAGCTGCATTAGTTTGCCTGCTTTGTTAGAAAGCTCTAGCAAACCCTTGGCTTTGTAACTCATCCGTTACGTCCGTTTAGATGAATCCCTCCCTGTGAGAAGGAAGGAGCCCCCGCAGGAGGGATTCAGCCCAGCAGTGCTGTGGTCAGCTCACTCCCAAAGGCACGGCCACCTCTGGCCGGCACCTGGGCAGCCCAAGAGCCACACGGTGCCCGGTCCCGGAGGCAGGAATCCGCGTTCCCCACCCCATGGTGCAACACCCTCACTGAAAACTGCTCCCTGCAGAAGTTCAGCCAGAGCGGAGAGCTGGGAACTCTGCATCCTGTCTCCCTTACACAGCTTTGTTTTGTTCAACTAAGAAACACGGTCAGTATAGACTGTGACGTACATTCTTAAAGGATTATTTAAACTTTCACAACTATTCAGTGAAGTTTTCATTTGGCGTCCTGAAAAGCCTTACTGCTGTTCCTACTGACCGACCAAGGGACTTCACATGGCTTTAAGAACCACTGAAGTTCATGGACCATGAACACATGTTAAACTACTTCAGGATTAACACATGTTTTAGCATGGACGGTTTGACAGGGGCTAAGGGCATGTATTTTCACAAATCTCTACCACAATTTGCAATGCCTTTTTAAAACCTTTTTTCTCAGTTGAAGAATCTTCTTTTTGGGTGTGTATGTTAATAGGGATGCTTTTGTCCAAGGAAGCCAAGGCTACAAATTACAGACATGCTTCCCTGTCTGCAAATCATCTCCAAAATAGCCTCACACCAAAGAAACAAGCACACTTATAAACACGATGAAATGTTAAGCTGAACTCTCAGGAATCTTATTTGTCATAATACAAAGTAGATGGAACGGTACTATTATATAGCTAAAGTATGAATAATAAATTGCCTGCAAGATGGCTTACTTGGCTGCATATTGTGCACATACTTTGCAGAATAAAGATTAAAGAAAAAAAATTAATGCCAAAAAACACTTCTATTTTCATCCTATCAAATTATGCTAAACAGTTTTATTAAGATTTAACATTTAACTGGAGGCTATTGCTCCTATGAGAGCTTATTTAAACTTCCCTTGTATTTTTATTGAAATACCTACACTGCTGGCATTGGTATCTAGGGAGTCTAACGACTGAAAATGTTACAGTTATGTATTTCCCCAACTATATATATATCTATGAGCTGTAGTTAAGTTTTTTTTCCTTTCAATAATCTAAGCAACGTTCAACAAGCTGAATTCTGAAAAAAATACAAAATTTTGTCTGTTCAGAGATCTGCATTATTTATGATTTACCAATAACTCTAAGCAACAAAAATGCCAACAAAAACTAAAGAAATACACTTTTATGAGAATACACACATATTGCTGAAGATCTGTTTAGAGCAGTAATAATTAAACAAATACTACTTCAACTATAAATACCAGAAACTGACAGAAGGTTGAAAAAAGGAATGTTTAAGCATACTATATTATAGCTTTGTTTTTATTTTTATTTCATCTGTAATTTTCCAAGAAGCATACCAAAAAAAGTCCTGCTAGCAATTTTTTTTTCAATTAAGTTGATTTTCAGTAGGAGAAGGCTTCCCAGGGTTCAGACCTCAACTTCTTCCTGTAGTGTTTAGAAAATTATTTATTTATTTTTTAATTAGGTTGTATTCAAAATAAATTTAATACTTATTTTCTAGATTAGCTTTTTTTTTTCCAGAAGAATTCACTGCAAGCCCTTGTGAAAATGCACACTGCAGATATTGAGAAACTGAATAAATTGCATGCATAAATGCAGAAACTTTTATTATTCAGGTGGGCAGAAAACATAAGGCTTTGTAGGTGTATTTATTGCCATTCCACTGTGATCTGAAGCACAGATTAACACAGCTTGTGCCTGTTTAATTTTGTAGTCATAGTTTCGCTAGACATTTGTGTGGGGATTCAAACGGTCGTCCAGGTTTTTGCCTGGGTTTCTGAATGCAAATCAGCCTGCGTGTATCCAGAAAGTTCAGGTTACGCACGTCCTCTGAGCAACATTCACAGCAGAGGATGGGACCGGGGCGCTCCAGGTCCAGACAGGTCTGGCAAGTCTGTGCTCAAGGCAATCACTTCCTTTGAAATGCAGTCATTCTCAAAAATATTTTCTTGAAAGAGACATCTGAAGCATGTATTAAGAGAGAAGGATGAAACCCAAATAAGAAAAAAAATCTTAAAATTCCCTATTGTCTTGCATATCACAAGTTCAGCCTTGCGGTTCTACACAACGTCTGGTGTTAATACCTCACTCTACAGCACGCTCCCAGGCATCTGCTTTTCTACCAGGTTTTTTGCTAGTTCAGCCACATCATTTAATCAGACTTTGCCATCCTAAACACTATTCCAAAGTGGATAAGAGACAAGAAAATGACTGATAAAGCACTTTTATTATTTACCCTGGAATTTCACAAGAAAATAAACACACTCATACATATATATTTACATATATTATATGTATGTAATTATAGGAAGAGGTCATACCAAAGAAGACAAAGGGCAGCAAATCTGTAATTTAACAAGGTTGTGGGAGAAAAAATACAACCTAGAGTGGCCAAATGTTTTTGGAGGAGGAAGAGAACATTGTGAGAAGAATGTGGAATTAAATGTGTAAGGCCAGTATGTCCTGAGCACAACTATTGGAAGCATGATGAGATTTTAGAATTCATCAGAACCCTTTCTGGATTGTTCAAGAATTTATTTCACAGATGGACGGAGGGCAAAGGAGATAACCCAGTAAACAAGTGCCCTTCACAATCTGTGTATCTGTAGCCTTCTGAAGTTGCAGTTAGCATTATTGATACTTTGGCAATTGTGGGTTTATAGAAACCAATAAAAGCTGAAATGAAAAATATTCATGGATTCAGAAGGCAGTTCCCGAAGTGGTCAGATTCAGGCTAGATGAAATAACAGACAGAGGTTGAAGTGGTAGAAATACGATAGTTAAATGATAATCTAGGTTCAGAAATTATTACCAGGTTTTTAAAATACGGTTTCTGTAGCATAATTGTCTCATCTTAAATGGAAACGTGCTGGAAATTTTTTTTTAATGTAGTTCAATATACTCATCTCATTTATCTGTCATTTGGTCGTGGGTAATCTAAGGTCAGCACTTTCAATGTAAACACCTTGTCAGTGTTTTTCTGTTCACAGAAAATTTTTAACTTCGGGAGAAACAAACAGTAAATTCATCATTCTTTTACCTAGCTTTGGAAACAAGGGCTGCCAGGGGCACCACCAACAGCTGAAAATACTCTGCAGAAGAGGCCAGCAGAGCACAAGGGACATGGCCATGGCAGGGCTCTGGCGACAGAGAACTCGTATGAGGGTCACTCGTGACATCCATTTATTAAAATATTCAGTCACCCTCCACGACTGACTCGAATTACGGGAAAGATGCTGAAAGGGCAAAAGAAACTGAACCGTTATATGGGCATGAAAAACATTGCATGGCCTATCATTTCATTGATAAACTAACTTAAAAACATGAAGTTTAATAATTTGGTTTTCCATTCTAACAATAAACGGACAAAGAATTGACTGACTTTGAGAAGTCAAAGCCAATTTGAGAAAGCTCTGCAAAGCTTTTCAGGACAAGACAGGATAGGTATCCTCACTGATGTTTACCTCAAACTTGGTGAAAGATTGAATCAAGAAACTGTGAAATCTTTGGGAAAAAAGATAGTTTAGTTTGACGGCAATAAGTAAAGGATGCATTGCAAAGAGGCAGACATTCATGGGAAGAGAAGGTGAATGGAGCATCAAGGCAGGAATACATCTAATTAAAACCAGTAAATCACTTCCTCTTTAGCAACAGTGAAAAAAAGGGAAAGGGGGCCAGGTGGAATAACTTTACTGATGATCTGGCTGCCACTGGGAGAAAGCCAAGTTGCAGTTACGAAGCATTACATTTATTATTAGCTACTAGATGATAAATTTGTACTGATTTCCCCTAAAGAGAAAGTAAGCTAAAGAGAGCTAAGATGTGCTTATAAGATACAGATGTTGATTCAATACAAGGGATAAAAGGGTTCTCCTTTAGTGAGGAGCGATTAGCTGGACAGTGTCCCTGAAGGTCGTACATTTAGCATGTGAACAGTAAAAAAATGGAGACACAATAACAACAGAAGATAAATCTGAAACAGCTGAAGTAGAAATGAGATCATACAGAACGTTTCAAGGGTCCTTTTTCTTTTCCCCCCCTTTTAATGACCTTAGTGGACTTTCATGAAAAACAATAGTTTGTCATAAGGTTTTAGTTAAGATTGTGTTTAAAGTGACTTTAGAAATATTGATGAGATAAAACCCCTTTTGTTTTCAGGTTTGGCTTAAGTAACCAATGGGTAATTCTTCTGTACTGATGCTTTCCAAACAGGTGTTCTCTCCCTTTCCTGTGAAGCTCCTGGTGTTAGCCACTGTCAAGGATCCCATCCAATAACTGACCATTCAAGAGAATGGTCCCATTCTAAAATTTGTTTTAAACAGCTTTCCACCAGCATCATATGCTGCGTGCTTAGATTTATCCTACTGAAACCAGAGTAAATTCATAAAAGTCAATGGAATTAATCTTGATTGAACAGAAAAACCAGAATTTGGCTTAGGTTGTTGGCCGTTAACAATATTTATGAAACAGCACGCCATTCACAGTGGATGAAAACTGCAGGTCTTGCAAGGGTAACACAGCCAGGCACTCGTCTTGCACACAGACCTCCCCAACTTCCCTTCTGGGTGGGACTGGTGGCTCAGTGCAGATGGCTTCACTCTGCTACATCCACCTAGAGAAATTAGCAAAGACTTAGGAAGCACGGGAGTGACCCGGGGAATGTAGATGCAATTTGAAGACTTGGATCAAAGCTATCATGTATGTTGAGATTCAAAGTTTGGGCTCATGCCCGTTTTGCAAAGTATGCACATGCAGAATGAGTAAAAATGAAAATACAGGGAGCACATACGGGTAAACAGTAGCTATTCCTTTACCGGCGTTTCTTCTCTATGCTCAGCTCCCCTCTGTAAGTGATTTGTAAATGTCTGTTAGTCCTTCACAGAGATAAAGAGTCATTTTTTCAGCTTGCTGCATTCCAGGCATTAGTATGTTTTCCTATACATTGGACAGAATATTATGGAAGAAAGAGCAGTTTGTCTTGTGTGTTGCAAGTAACTTCACATACATGTTTTACGGTAAAGAATACCTGAAAAGCACAGTCAGCCAAAACAAAGCAATGCTGATAGACCCTTTAAAAATTTGACCTGCCAAATGGAATATTTTATTGAAAACTTAGGATAGCCGTGGGAAGAAAGAAATAATCTCAAACAAAGGAGCAGATGCACAGCTAGTTTAGAAAATCTATTGGTTTAGCTTTGAAATCAAAATTAGCAGCAAAAGGAAAAGGTTCTGTACTCAGGAGAATTCAGTTTATCCATTGTTTTAACATTTTGTGCCCTAAGCGAAAGCCACAGTTCTTTCTCCTCAGAATAGATCTGGCAGATTCCAGCCGTAGAGTCTGTGGTTTTTGAATTCAAGAAGCTGTAAATTTTATAACTCTGCGCCCTGCGGTCAGAGCTGCTGAGTGTTGTGTCTGAAGTCAGGTGGTTGGTGTGTTAAAGGTAGACATTAAACAGTTCTGTTGAGGAACTGGAAATGTTTAAGGAGGTTGTTTGCCAGCTGTAAATTTGGGAGCAAATGCCAGTTGGCTGAAAAGATGCTGGAATGCATCCAGTTAAGTAGACTAGCACTGGAGGTCTTTCCAAATCTGTAGGTCTGATAACTTGGCTGTATATGCAGACTTCAGTTATTGGGTTAAGGAAGGGCTTTATAATGAGTGTTTGAAAATATGATAGAAAACTTTTTATATGCTCATTACTTTGGCAAAATTGCAGCTTTGCAATGGTATTGCATTCCTGATGAAAACTTGGTTGAACATTATACATCGTGTACTATTTTTCAGCCGAGTGCCAGGGACTTCAAAATACATGGTTTTGCGCCCCGCAATATTTTGTCTCCAAGACTTTTCATGAGTTTGATTTTGCCCTCTTCCTACGTAGCTGGGATGATACGGGAGGAAAAAGCCCCTGATGCAGCTCTTGCTTTATAAACATTCCCTCTTGTAGGCTGCTGGGTGGGAAGGGGCTCCAGCTTTGGCTGCCGGCCAGGAAAGGGAGAGGAAGTTCACTCCATCTGCCCGTTACAGCCGTGTCCGCTTTCCCAAGCGCAGGAAGGGGGTGTAGCCCAAGGCTGCAGCATGTGTATGGCCCGGCTCTGCCGGTGTGCAGGATTTACCCCGCAGGCACTCGCTCAGCTGGAGGCTGTGAGCGTCTTACACCACTGTGTGGCTGCTCTCTCAAGCGATAGACACTAATGTGTCTTGTCCTAACTTGTCCGAGATCCATTTCCTCTGTTCCCTTCGCTCTGCTGAAGCACCAGGAGAATATTGCTCTAACAGGAGTAAAACTCGTTTTATCTTCTCAACCTCCCTCTTTTGTGCTCTGAAATCTGTTGTTCAGGATCCATTCGTTGCGTTCGTTCTGTTTCTTGCCTCTACTATCGCAAAGTAAAGAGCACTTTCAGAAGACAAATGTTCAGTTTAATACTTCAGGATAGTTTCATTGGAAAAGTTTTAAGCTGTACTGGTTTTTTGGCCACTGACATAGCACAGTTTTATGACAGTTGTCAAAATCAAATGAGACGAGGGCTAACCCTTACACAAGGTCTTGGGGTATGGACAAAACCTCCTCCTCTGTTGACACACGACTTACTAAAAGGCCAGATAGAATTTCAGCCTGTGCACTTGAAGGAACACAGAGCACCCACTGACATGGCAGAAAGTGCATCCTCACAGGACCATGAAAGAGGAAATCTGACTTGGGCTGTTCGTACGTTAGCCAGATCTTTTCTAACACAAGAAAATAAAGCTACTCGCTGAAATTGCTTCTGGCTGCCTAAGACACTGAGATCTGTGCTAATACCTTGGACTCGTAGGACCTTCCAATGAGTAAAAGCAAATTAAAGCATTTTGAGGTCTGGTCTGTAAGAAGAACCAGGAAAGGAATTGTTTTAATTAAAGAACAGTTTGCCAGGGATCAATTCTTATTAGGGTTAACACATCCTGGTTGTTTCTGAAGCACTTTCTGGAACTTTACAGATTAGATATTTGTCTCAATTTGTACTTAAGAGGACAGCAGAGTGAACACATATTATTGCAACCTGGTTTTTCTAGAAACTCTAATGCTCGTGGACTTGAGGTTCAAGATTCAAAGTGACTGTGGAACAGTTGTTTTAACAGAGTTGGACTTTTTGCTATCAGCAGTCCGACAGCTTTCTAAAAATAAAAATCTATATAGAAGAGAGAATTTCCTTCATCTGAAGGGGCTGTTAAATCTTATAAAACATTTACATCAGGTAGTGATCAGGTAGCCAAGGAAAAAAGAAAGGTCCTGAAAAAAGCTGCACTGGTAATAGTTTGAATGGAGCGTAGCAAATAGGGCACAGACCCACGTGTTGATGAATGAGCATAAAGTAAAATATGGAAACTTTATAATATGCTCATTAGTGAGCACTGTGTGCTGTGAGCACGGAACGCGGTAGAGGCTTTCCGGAAGGACAGTACGAGATCCAGAGATTCAGAGTGCGCCTCTGCAGGGCAGCACGGTGGTGCACAGCAGCCCCAGTTCTAACGTTTCCTCATTTCAGTGTTTGATTTCAATCCTGTTCTTGTAAAGTTGTGGTGACATATACACACGTACGCCTCAGCACTAAACCAGATACAGTATTTCTATCAAGAATATTCAGTAAAAATAGAGAGGTCAGTAATCACTCTCAGATCTATTTCTTCCGTAATTTCACAGGTATTCTAAGGTGTTCATGAATTAAGCTTGGATGGGCAAGATGAAAACTTTCACATGAAATGCTTTCATTTACCTGTGCTTGGAGGATCTTCTAACCTCAATCTTCCAACGGAAAGGCACATACTGTCCGATTCTTTTGGAAGTATTTTGCCTTTTACAGTCCTAATTGCTGTATTCTCAGTTTGGATCATTATTAAGGTTCACTGACTGAAATAAAATCTTTGGCTACTGAGCATGGAAAATATAGCATACATTTTTCATGCTTCTAAAAAAGTAAACCATACGCGGTCCAGATCCTTCATGTGTTCAGCATTACTGAGCTGGAGGTCATGTAAATTTTGTCTGAATTTTCACTGTTGTGGGTAATTTCTGTTTTCCAACAGGTACATTTTCAGAATACTTTAAAAGCCTTAGCTATATTTCAAAATATTATTCTATTTCTTGGTCTTAAATGACTTAAATGCACATTTGTTGCTATTTTCTGAAACCAGTCTATACAGAGATCAGTTCTACCTACATAGATTGCTTAAGCACTCAGGTTAGACATCATGTGAACTTAACTGATATTTTATTAATATTTTGAATGGTAATCATTAACATAGACTGAAGTTGTCCTTGAAATGCTACTGCTTATCACAAAGCATATTTAGGAACTGAGGTTAACTGCACCTGCTCTTTATATTACTATGACCGGATTCATTTTGGTGAAGAATTAAAACTTAGCAGAGCTCTGTAACTGTAAATTCTTGCACTTTCTCTATTAAGTAGGAATATAAATGCACTTTGCTGCCAAAAATAGTTTCTAAAATAAGTGTTGTTAAATAGACCTTTCTCCTCAAATTTAGTTATGTCAGATGTTCATGCATCTTGCATTCAGACCTGAAATGAAAACAGTGAATTTTAGGAAGTTGCCTACATGAAAACTGCAATATTATAGTCAGTAATCACACTTTCTGTAAATTTCCTAACACATTATGCTAAAATAATGAATAAATGATTTTTCTAATCCTTTTTCCCTTGTAGACACCCAGGGATGGGTCCTTTCCTGGTCTGAAGCTTTATCAGCTTCAGTCATCACGAGAAAAATACCAGCTGAGGTTCTTCCAAAAAAAAAAACCCGTATCACCAGTCCACATAGAAAACAGTTTTTTATAAATTAAAAAAATAAATCTATTTTATGATCTCAGCCTCAAGACTGGAAGAAGCCATCACTACCCACCTCTATTCCCAGTCCCCACACAGCCCTACTACTGCTTTGCTTGGGCTTCTTTCAGCAAAGCCTGCTCTCAGAGTCCTGCTTGCTTAGCGGGCAAAGGCTTCTTCTGCCATAGAAGGCGTTGTGGAAGGCTCAGCTAGCCTGGACTTTGCTTACTGAAAGAGAGGAAATTTCTCCCACCCTCAGATCCTTCATCCACCCATGCAGTGCTGCGGGCAAACCCCAGCGCCTGCCAGCGAGCCCCCAGGGAACGCGGGGACCCACTTGCTCGGGGCCGGCTGCAGGAGCAGAGCACCGAGAGCTGGGGCAGGGGCGGTGACCGATACCGCACTGCCAAAAGGCTTTGGATGGATTTCACATCTACTCGAAGGCATTTCTGCTTCACCAGTCCAGTCAGATGCCTTCTGATTTAAAGGGGCGTTATGCTGAACCGTGTATTTCTGCACTCTTCCGGTACATGCCCTGCAGGTGTTAGTCCAAGCAAAGACTTTGCTGGTTAGGAATTACTTTGATGGTTTTTAATTTATTGAAAAATTAGGTCTCCTGAAAATTCTTCCACGATCATGGTGTGTATAAATATATGATGTGTGCATCTCGTTTAGTTCATCTTCCTTCAGAACGACAGAATTCTTTTCTTTTGTTTTTTTACCTCCTCCCCCATGTTTTTTTTTTTTAAACAAACCCTAAATACCCCTCCATAGATCCTCTTACAAGGCAAAAATCCTGGGATTGCTTGGGAATATACGTTTTCCAAAACCAACAATGAAAACAAGACATCTGTCAAAAAACGTAGCTACTCCTGGGTGACGGTGCAGTCAGAGTGCTCGGCTACTTGTGGTGGTGGTAGGTAACTTCCCAATTGCCAATCCTCCTCTTTTTTCATTATTTTAAAGCATCTCAAACCTTTCAGCTGCCTTTAATTTTGCAAACGTGTATCAATACATACAGGGGGTTCTGAACACCTGGTCCTCATTTTTTTTATCTGACAACTTATAACATAGATAAAGTACCTTCATACTTCCTTTATAGTAAAAAAATAAATGCATGCCAGTCTCAATTCTTGTCACTTAGGGTGACTCAGTCTTTTTTCTTTAGGTCAATCTGTATGCATATAATATCTCGCTGGTGAAGTAATGTGGGAATTAAATATGTGCTTTGATGTTGTTGTAATTTGGGAACACAGAAAGATACCAAATAATGAGTAAAATTTATCTTATCTGTAGAGCATAATTGAAGACCAAAATATTATCAAGACCTTTGCTGACAGTTGCATCCTCATCTTCTCACTGTTTAATTACAAATATTTGAGTTCTGCCAGGTCAGAGTCTGAAATTCTATCTAAGCTAAGGACTTCTTATTACCGTATTCCTTTAGGTATTTGCTTTGCCCAGACTATCTACTTGTTTTTCTAAGTCCTGGATATTCTGACAGTGAAAATAATTTTCGGCTGTAATGAAAGGAGAAAACTGGCATGTGGAAAGTTCTGCAAAAAGAATTAAAATTTTACTGGCCTTTAAATTGGAACTGGGTCATGTAAATAATACTGTGTAGTGCAGTTGTCCTTAATACCACAGAAAAGGCCTTGGTGACCAAGGAAATGCCGTGTTATGCTCCTGTATTGGCAAGAAAGTGCAGGTGAAATTCAGGAGTATCTTGGTAGTGTGTTGTCAGACTTCACAGCCTTTCAGTAGACTGTTTAGTAGTAGACCCATCAGCAGCACTGCAGACATAAAATATGACAAATGTATTTTTCTTGCTTCCCTTTAAAACACAGGAAGGTTGCAGCATGGACATAAAGATGATGGAAACAACCATGTTTCCAAATCTGACTTGCTATGCCCAGTGAACCAAATGCGAGGTGAATGACACATCTCGATTAAAAGAAAAATCTACAAAATCATGCCATCTCTTAAGGCATTTGTAGTCTTCTCTGTAACCTGTCCTGATGCTGACGCTAGCTAGAGCTGAGGTACAGGAACCTGCAGAATTCTGAAGTCTGTAAAGACACACTGCAAAAAGTTGCAAAATGTTTTGTTTCAGTTCTCCTCTCCAGAAGGAGAGCTCTAAGCAAGCACTGCTAGTTTCTGCAGGGAATTAGGATTGAAGAATTACTAATTTTTGCTGGGGGAGGATTCTGCAAATATGCTGTTTATAACTAAAATGTTTCATCTGACTTCAACAGTACCTGCATTACAGAGAAGGAAATTAATGTTAAAAGCACGTTGCCAAATTAAATCCTACTTTATTTAGTTCAAGTCAGTGGAATTGTACCAAGGATGAGCTTGGACTTGTTTAGTTAATATTCTTCCCTACTACTTTTTCTGTTACATTTTAAATGAACATTATATTTTGAGTGCATGTTTATTTTACTGGGTTTTTTTTTCCCTAATACTTCCATAGGACACATTACAGCAAAAGCAATTTGTTTAGAAGATCATCGTATACGAGTTAATGCCTCCTTTTGTGGCCCAAGGATGAAGCCTTTGACTGAGACAAAGCTGTGCAACACTAATCCCTGCCCAGCATAGTAAGTTCTCTTTATTTTTGTACCTTTTCGCTGTGCCTACTGACTGAGCTTGCCACGAAAGAAGTCCTCTCCGCCAGGCACACCGAATTGTATAGCCTGCTAGATGAGCCCACTTTTATTCTGTAACATAAACCAGCAATTGTTTAAAGCTCTTGGTTGTGTAGGCTTCTGCCCAATGATAATAGTAGAGGCGGTATTTCTAACGTTGCCAAGCGAGACCTCCTGAGGATTGCTCGCAGCTCTGTCACCATGCTGGGGTTAGCTATGTGACACTGAGTAAATCTAAGTCACTTAGAGGCCCGTTCTGCCACCTTTACTCACCTTGAATCAATAAGACCATTTCCTGAGTAAAGTGCTACTCCCCGTGTGGAAGCTTGGCCCCGGGGCTCAGATTCCACATTTTAGATTAGGTTAAAAGACTCTTGTGAAGTGTAATTAGTGTTTTTTGGACAAAATGTCCCACAGAGTATTATGATAACGAGAAGAGGACTATCTAAACCAAATAAATCGTCAGCAATGCTGCTGGTGCCCACAAAAATAAATATGAAGACATTGCCTATGTGAACAATCTTATTTTCCAGAAGACCTAAGAAAGGTGAGATGCAAAGGAAGACACTGACATATAGATAAGCATTTAGAATCCAGCTGGTCTAAATCAATAGAGCTCCTTTAAAAACAAGGGAGTTACACTGATTTATAGTAGCTGTGGTAGGGGTCCTTTGGAGAAAAAAAAAAAAGTTGTGTGCTCATATAATTAAACACAGTATTACATGGTTTAGAATAAAAATGGGTAGACTTAAGGACACATTGGCCACCCTTCTTCTGCTGGTTTTTTCGCTTTTGGATTCCTGAGTTTGCAACCTTAGCATTACTGTAATTTTATGCTAAAGATCAGAAACGCTGTACTATGTTGGACAAGACATTGTGACTTCCAGAACAGGAGATTTTCTAAAGCAATATGTTGAAAAAATTAAGAGTGTTTCTGTGGGCAGTAAAGACAGTTGAAGATATATTGATGCACGCAGGCAGCAGAAGGCAGAGGAGATGCAGGCAAGCTCTAGACCCAGCTCTAGACCCAGTGTCATCTGCTGGTTTTACTCTGCCATGATGAAAGCAATGGGTGGGAAAAGCAATTGGCTAAAGCCCACTCCCGTACTTCCTAAAATTACACATTTAATGGAGTTTAATAGGAAGCATTCCCCGTCTCCCCCAGTCCAGAAGAGGATGATGGGGCAAAGCGAGAAGATGTGTATGTTCCACAGGGGCTTTGTTTTTACTTAAAAATCCACAGTTTGCAGTATGTTGAACATGCTGAAAAACAGTCCAGTAATAGTTCGGAATTTCCTGCAAAATTTAAAGATTACAGCAGAATACACAAAATCCAAATGGCAAATTATACACTATGACCACAAAAGGATAGAGATAAGGTTTAAATAATGGTACCACGTGACATGAGAGCCACGTGTTCCTGCTTCAGCAGTTTCTTTAGATTGTGTTTAGCCACGTGATTTTCTCAATACCATTTTTAAGTAGTCTTTGTAGCCAAACACAATCTTTTTATTTGTGACTTATCTTCTGCCAGAACTATTTTTATCCAGTGAACTCAGTATCATGTACGCGGCAATGTATTGTCTATGACGTTCCCGGGAGTCTTTTTAAGCTGTTTATGCTTACCTTCGTTTTGATGTGGCTTTGTAATGCTATAAAGCTTCACCAAAATCATAGTCAATTCTATTGACCACACACAAAATTTTCATTTCTATAAACAGAGATCTGAATGTTTTTTTAACATCCACAGATATACCTATCACTGAAAATGCTCAATATCCATTTTGACAAGCAGTGCAATGTTTTCATGCTGAAATTGCTCTGATACTTAGATTTACTATTTTAAAACACAATTAATGACTTGAACCCTAAAAAGAGTACAAAAAGAAAACCTGTAAAAGCCCCAAGACACCTCTAGGGAAAAACAATTCAACTCACTAATTAATTATTTTTAAAATCCTTAGGATATATTAGTGTATGGAGAATCTACATGTAGGACCATGTCTTAAATTAACAGATTGCCATTCAGCTGAGTGAAACTATGCCAGAATATCTCTGCTGAGCAATCTGCCCGGAAAGTCACGGCATGTAATATTTCCCATAAAACCGAGACTGCCAACATCAAAAAATATAGTATTAATAAATTCCATGGAGGAAACAAAGAATGCTTAATAGCCAGCAAATAAAGCAAAAACAAATAGAGTCGGCACAATAGGCACGGGAAGGAGGTGAATAATAGATGAGATACAAGCGTGTCGGTTTTGTGACCTAAAAGCAGCTCCAGACTTAGAAAGGTCAGTGAGGAATAATTACTGCATAAGAACAAAGACTTATTAGTCTGAGTAGGAACAAACTACTGTCCCAACAGTAAAAACAGAGAAAGGCATCAGTGCTGCACACTGTTGTTGGATTTCAGAGCTGCCAAATCTGGTCATAATTATTTAGTTATTTGAGCTAATGAAAGATACTCTTGGATCACAGCCCAGATAATCTTGGAAAATGGCAGTTTACTAGAGGACATTAAAGTAGGTTTATTGCCCTCTCCTCTGTGAAGAGGGGAACTTTCTGGGCAGTTATGGTGAATAAACTCTTAACATGAACACTTCTGGTCACTCCACCAATCACTGCTGTCAGAAACATCAAGGCAAACTAATTAAAAGTTGTAAAATGGATTAAAACTGTAACTTTTTTCCAGAAGTTTGTATTGCAATAGTCCAAATATATATAAATCAGACAAAAAAGGAAACTTCTGACATGCTCTGGAATTACATAACTACTGACTTTTCACATTAATATTTCTTTGTCCTGAAATTAGTGCTTTTTCTATTTCCCACTACTTTTGGCAGTTACTGGAGTTACTAGACTGAGAGTTGGGATTTCTTCTGTTCCCAGAGGAATTTTTCCAAAGCAGGCTTTTAATACATTTTTTACAAATTAAAATTAGCTCTGTTTTCAGGCAGATGTGAACAGACAGGCAAATGGGATGCTGTTCATCTCACACAGTAAGAAAAGAAACGGAAAGAAAAACTTTCTTGTCAGAAATCTGTGTGTCAGCTGCTATTCCCGTGGTCACAGGGCTGATGCTGTGAGAAACCGTGGAAGTAGGATAGGCCATGCAGTTGGATTTGAGACCAGAACCTTTTCTGTGGCATATGTTATCAAGAATCTGTAAAACTGCTGTTTTAAAATCTTTAGTTTAAATTAAGTGCTGGGTCTTTGAATAAGAGTTCTTGAGTAATCATTTAGTCATTCATAATTTCCTTTGTTTCTTCACTTCTGTTTCCCTATCTGGCTGTTATTTATGGTGTTACGTTGTAAGCCTTCGAGGACAAAGACGCTTGGTTGTATGTTTGCAAAGTGTTCCACAAAGGCTGGGGACCCGCTCAGTGCTTCAGAAATAGAAATACTGAGCAGCTGTTGACATTCCCAAAGTGAACTTATCCTAAGCAATTGGCAATAATTCTTCAGACTTTGTGTAACTTCGGTGACATGATGTGTAACTGAAGCGTGCCTGTGACTGGAGTACAGCTTTGCCCAACAGCTTCTGCTGGTTAAATTTCCTGTTTTATTTAGATTTTGCATCATCTGTCTGCCAAATTTATTAGTCTGAGGACATCTAAATCCTCCAGACACTAATGACAGGACTGCTGATTTTAGCAAGCAAGTTCTTTTTTGTGAACAGAGGCCAGTAAGGTTTGACATAAATCCCATCAGACAGCCCCATGCCAGCACTTGTCGCCCTGAGTGAGTGTATCTCCGCACAAGTGAACTGGGAGGTACACGCTCAGCAACACCGACCCCGTTCTTGCCCTGCCGTGCCAGCTTTTCCCTCACATCAGCTTAGGTGCATCTTCCTCCTCTGCCGTCTGCTGAGAGATGTAAAAAGGAAAAAATGTACCAGTAAAGGGCAGAACTGTCCAATGGTCGAATCTTACCGATTTACAGAACTCTCTCCATCTAGCTGGCTTCCTCCTTTGGCCTCAGGTCCGTTGGTCTCTTTGGAGCTCTCCTCAGCAGCTGCAGCGACAAAAGCAATTGCCCTACCATTTCTTTAGAAGACATTTTTCTTTTTCTCTCTTAGAGAGAGTTTTTCAATCAAAAGCATAGGCACGGTTAAAAAGGAACGGTGATTTGTTAGCCAGACCCTTACATCTTCCAGCTACTCCGCCAGCCTCAATGGCAGACTCTCCCTCAGTCCCCATGGAATTCCAGATTCCAGGTCGGATTTGTAGGCAAGTTGGTTCTGGTAGATGAGAACTGTAAATATGTAATACTAGTTTTTCTAGTTGTGTGACTTATATTTCAGCCCTAGCAAAATGTTCCCTGCTTTGAAGACAGGTATGTAACTAAGGCTTTTTGATTGCTTGAACAGATAGCAGTCCAGCGGGAGAGCCGGCTCAACAGAATCCCTGAATAACTCCCAGTTGATAGGTGGCTCGTATGTATTGATTTTATAAAGCTGATTGGACTCCTGTGTTTCTAACATATTTTCACCTTTAAGCTGGTCAACAGGCGAATGGAGCGCATGCAGCAAATCTTGTGGAGGAGGGCAACAAAGTCGTCTCATTCAGTGTGTCCAGAAAAGGGCTTTCCAAAGAGAGGAGGTAGTGGCCCATTCCCTGTGTCCTGTCAGCACCCCGACACAGGTGCAGATGTGCAATAGTCAGGACTGTCCACCTGAATGGAGCCCTGGCCCATGGTCTCAGGTAATTTGGAGAAAAACTTACATTTTTGTCTGCTGGCATAACGAAAAATTGCCAAAAACTCTGCTCAAAAAGAAGAAAAGAGCAAACTTTGTGAAGATCAGTATTTTGCAAGTGGCTCTATTCATGAAGATAATATGTAAACCATGTATGTATTTTAACCAGCCTTCCAAAGAGCTCGGACAGGAGGGCTTGCCGGAAGTGGACGTGGTGTCTCTTTTGGTACAAATGGATGGATAAGTTTTTCTGATTTCATAACTTAAGGCTCTATGAATTCTTCAAAGCCATTAACCCCCCTCTGAGATTACTTCCCACCAATATTAACTTTTCTCGGAGATGACAGGCAGTCAAGGAATGACGAAATATTTGGAATTAGAGTTGCCTATTAATGCATGCACATGTCTGAATTGTGGGTTGCTAAATTTGTGACTTACACGTTCGCTAATCGCTTCTGTACTTTTGCCGTTGTTAGAGTTGTTCTGCAAACAGTTCATTGCCAGGAGGGGATGAGGCCCCTGGGCAGATTCCTGTGTGTACACACCCTGCTTTACAAACCTGCAAACTGCCTGACATTAAACCAGCCCGAGTTAGAAAACACACACACACTTACACAAAACACGTCTCTGCTCTTTCTTTCACCACTATTGATGCTGGTATGAACTGTTAATGTAAGGATAAATGAAGTACTGGGAAATCTGGGATTTAAGGGAGAGCTGACAATACACCTACATCAAAAGGAGCTACACTATTTTTATTTTTCCAGCTTCACTTAGTGAGATTCAAGGTGGATTTAAATTTACTGAAAAATCTTATTACTTCTGTGTACGCTTCTTGGTACTGTTACTCTTTAGGTGCTCAAGAACACCTTGACCTAAGCATTCCCAGCTGAGAAGCACAGGCTGCCTCTCCAGCGGAGTGCCCTGTAATGTACTATGGCAGGCAAGTGACTACTCAATAGTCCATCGTAACAGAGTTTTAACACTCAAAAAGTAACTTTTACTTCCAGCGTACATGAGGGAAACCTTAGTGTGGCAGCAGATTATAAAAACCAGGTATGGCAGTGAGATACTTGAAAAGGAAGAACAAAGTCTTCAAACACATTCACACTTTCAAACTGTCCTTCCTCTAAACTAAAAAAAAAACCAAACCCAAACAATTAAAAAGAACATCCATTTTCCTCCTCCAGCAACTCAAGTTGGGATTTTCAAATAAGCCTGTGAAGATTAAGTTCACACGTCCTGCTGAAATGTAGTGCACAGGCCTATTGAACAAGTTAGTGAAGATTTTAAGATTCAGCTGAAAGCTGTTGTATCACAGGCTCAATGCAGTTAAGAAGAAAGAAATGCAAAATACCCAGCCTCTCTACACAAATCAGAGTGATTTTAAATGAAAGGAGTTTTTTATTTGTTTGGGGGAAAGATTAAACCCACAGATTTTCAATGTGCAGATATTTCTGTTGCATCCTCAGTACAACTCTGCCTTCATGAAACCTTTTAAAAACATTTGTTTGATTTAATACAGCTAGTGATAGTGCGGGATTCTGCCTCGGAATGGGCCCTTTCATTATTAGTGAAGAGAAGAACAATTGGAAGAGTCTGCAACAAGGTAGAAAACTGGCAGTATTATTTCAGGGCCCTTTATTTCTTCATCAGAAATGGCTCATTCCTGCATTTTGTTGTATGCTAAGGCAATGAAAACTAGAGATGTCTTTTCAACTGAACCACAGTTCAGCACTGCCTATTTATTCACTGGTGACTTGTCGTAAGCTTCAGTTGCAATCTTGGCAATTAAAAGTATCTTCCAGCCATGGTCTGCATCAGCCCTGTCTTGTAGCGAGATTCATTTGGTTATGTACAGATTCCCCGGGTAGTTTTCTCTGCCTCTATCTCATCCCTCTAGGCCAAGGTGAGGACAAAATAACAAATAGCCGAGAACATCTTGCCGTGGGAGATTTTGCGATGTGAGGTTAGGACCAGCTTTCAACTGTGCTGTCCAGGGAAAAAAGCATTTTGCTCACAACTCCAACTTACCTCATCTACGGAAGAGAGATATTACTTATCTGTTCTACATGGGGGCTGTAAGAGTTCATAGTTTACATTAAGAAAGCACTTAGAACAATGTTTTAGGAGTGACACACAGATGTTGCTGTTACTTAATTACCAATGGAATTTCAAGTTTATTTCTATTATAATGGCAGCTACACAGCACAATAGCCATGGTTTCTATGCTCTGCTGTAGGGTACAAATAATGCCAATTTTCATTTCCTGTACTTCAAATGAGCATTTCTTTCCATCACAGTGTTCCAAGACTTGTGGGAGAGGTGTTAAGAAACGGGATGTCTACTGCAAAAGTACCGGTTCTCCCAAGGTTAAAATCTTGCCTGAAAGTATGTGCAGCAGAGACCATAAACCTGAATCCCAGCAGACCTGTGTGCTCGGACGCTGCCCCAAAAATGACCGACTCCAGTGGGTGATTTCTTCCTGGAGCGAGGTAAAGTGGTGCAGTTACATGGCTCACTGCCTTCCTTTGCTGCTCTTGGAAACGTTGACTCAGGGACACGCACAAACCCTGTGGGGTAAAGAAAGCTGAGCTGTCTTTTGAAAATCAGGTGTTGCAGGCAAGCCACTGTAAAAACACAGTTCTTTACATCCAGATGTAGTTAGATGCAACCTGATGTCTTTGTTTTTCAGGACTTTCACTGACTTTGGATTCATGTTTCAGTTTACACATTATGGAACATGGCCTCTGTGGGTTTAGTTCTATAACGCTTTTGTAGTTTGGCATAATTTGGCGTCTCTTGCACATAGCATGTTCTTTATCTGAATGCGTTTCTGTGGATTTAAAAGGTGCACTCCCCCTTTGCAGTGCTCAGCCTCCTGTGGCCCAGGTGTACAAAAGCGAGAACTAAAATGCGGTGAGAAAAGCACCGATGGGAAATTGATCACCTTTCCTCAGAGAAGATGTAGAAACATCAAGAAGCCAAACACCGACCTGGAAGAAGCTTGTAACAAGGGAGCCTGTCCATCGCAACCACTGTATAACATGGTGTCTGGCTGGTATTCCTCCCCCTGGCAGCAGGTAGGAATGGGAAACTCTCACCTCTCTGCCCCTGTCCCGGCTAGCACGCTTTCTCCAGCACTATTTCATGTCTTGGCTTCTACGGAGTTTACAAAAGGAGCAAGTTTCTGTACACAGTAGCTCAAGTCACAGCCCCGAGGGCTTTTCGCTACGCAGCATTAAAGAACAAAGCAGCTGCAGTGTGAGTGCAGCCTCCTGGAGAGCGTATCCACCAGTCAGAAGGTGAGGGCGCAGCGCTGGGCTCAGAGAGCACCAAGCCTAGAAAAGCCAGGGCAGCACTTGCCACAGACTGGAGGCTGGCTGGGGTGGCACAAGCGCCTGGCGGGTGTAAAATGCTGGAGACCAGTGTGCTGAACGCCACTGTGACTATGGCAAGGCCAGGCCACGCTACCCAGGTTGAAGCTACCTCCAGTCTTGCATTGTGCTGCAGTCGAATGTCCGATCGTGGGGAGGATATCTCACCAGCACTGACGGTCCACAGGTGTCTCCTGCACGTAGCCATTCCCTAAAGAAGGTCGCACCACTCAGCCACTGAAACGTGATGCAGCTGGTTCACATCCATCATGTACTTTGGTGCAGCTCATTTCTTTGTCCTGAAACTGAAGAATGTCACCTAAAAATGTTATTCATGCTCGACAGGCACTACATTCCACGCTCATTTTCCAACACTTTCTTCTCAGCCTTCTTCAAACTGCACTGTGGTTGAACTATTACATATCTATATGCACAATGTATTTGAGCATCTGCACAGATTGCCTGGAATTCCCTAAATACTATGATTAATTACGGGATCAGTCTGTATTTGTTCCTACATTCTTGCAAACAAGCTTCTGTATTTCTGGAACTTATCTACTTTATGAGTCACATATCAATGAGCCACACACTCATTTAATAACATTTACATGAAACAATGTATGCCTGACAATTGTAATCAGATGAAAATGATCACATTTATCTTAAAGACAACTTTTCATGAAACACATACAAGTAAAGGGCTTATTCATTTTAAAATACTTCATAGATCTTCCTGCAAATGCATAGTGGTTTTCCCCAGATACTGCCATAATTATGGTTACAGTGGGAGTTTTATCTCTGTTCAGAGAGCAGGATTGGGCCCAGAGGCTCAGAGTTCAAAAGAAATGAGCGCAGACAATCAGGAACAGCTTTTCTAAAATGTTCAGTTTCTGTCTCGATGCCTAAGGAAGGAACCAAATTTTCAGCTGAGTCCTTAAATAACCAAACTTTCAGGCGGGAGAACAGATGCATAAGTCGGTCCTGATGGGGACCGCTGAACAGCAACGCATCCGATCCTGACCTCTCTCTCTTTGAAAGTCTCATCCAAAGCCCTTGGAAATTACCCCTTTGGCTTTCATGGGCTCCCAGAGAGTCTCTAGAATGAAAGAGGGCTTTTACTTTTTTCCTCTCTGCAGTGTACGGTAACATGTGGAGGGGGAGTGCAAACCCGGAGTGTGCAGTGCCTGCGCCAAGGCAGACCAGCTGCTGGGTGCTTGCCCCATCAGAAGCCAGCGGTGCTGAGAGCTTGCAACACCAACTTCTGCCCGGTCCCTGTGAAAAGAGGTAAAGCGCAGCTCTGCGTGCTGCAGCAGGGTTGGGGGCTTGGAACTCTATATCCAGCAAAAATCACCTTTCCCAGTTACACCCACTGAAGATTAGTATGTGGCATATTTTGGAGGAGCAAGAGGTTTTGTGTCAGTGCATGATGGACAGGGAATTCTCTCAGAAGCACTGCAGAAAGAGAGTGGTGCATCAGCCCCATTCCATATATTTGCTTGAAGCTGGTTACAGTTGTGACTCCTAAACTGTGAGGAGAAAAGCTCATGGAGGCCCAGGTTTGTGCCCTGTAACGCTGGTTATCTAGGTGTGCTACAGCGCTTTAAACATTAACTTTCAAAATACTGTACATTAATTGGTGTTACCATTTTAAAACTGGGAGCTGAAAGTAACCTCTCTAAAACCTAGGCTGAATTTCAAGAGAAAGGCGGTGATAGAGTTGGGAGCAAGGGTCAAGCTCTGGCCCTGCATCTGGTAAATTGACATTAGCCAAGCACTCCCCGCATCCGTACCGATCCCTGGCACTCACTGTGCACAGAAACCCTGTACAACCCAGCGTGATCTTAACAGACCCTTCTACCGCATCAGCTCACGACATGCAGAGTATCAAACTGATACACCCAGGGACCTGAACCCAAACAAGGATATACAGATGAAACGGTCCTAAAAGGCAAAAGTAAACAGTTCTGCTGTTTTTAAAAGTAAATGTTCTTAAGACTTCAAATTAACCTTCCTAAAAAGTTCTCCTGTACTTTGGAGGTTCTGTATTACATCCTTTTCTGTCACGATATAGCAAGCACTTTTCTTTCACCCCTGCCTTCCTCTGCTATATTTCATGTCTGGAGTAATGGCTGTTATTAATTTCGGCCTTGGCCTGTTTCTCTCTCTCCTCACATCTGCAGGAGCCCTTTCCCCTTTATTACAACTGGGTCGTCAGGCTCTAGAGATCAATTATCTCTTCACTGCTCTCTAACTTTCTGTCTAAAACAGCAAAAAGAGAGGGAACCAGCTGTGCTGGAATCACATTGAAGGAAATCAGTCTCTATTATCAGCCATGCAGCTCCAGCTCAGTGATCACAGTCAAGAAATTAATGTTTCAGGGAGAGTTTACACACTTTCCCAGACAAAGTGGGTCATTTCGATCCCTCTGTTAGATGCAGTTACGGTCACTGTAACTCCTAGTAAATCCAACTGCTTAAAATGAATGAAAATTTAAATGACATAGAAAAACTTGAGTAAATAGAAAGAAGGAACTGAGAGCCCGAGCCACATCCCCTGAAGTTTGTGGGACTCTTTGTGTTCATTCCAGTGGTCTTTGGATTAGGTCCCAGGAGTACAGTTTTCAGCCATACCTCTGCAATGTTAGCATTGCACTCCAATCTTCAAAAGGGGCATAAAGATTTATTAACATTGCCTCCTCAGTGCTTGTAAACGTTTTTTTAAGCAGTAAATTGTAATTTTTGAAAATTTACCCTTCCGTGGCAGAGGACTTTCTTCCTGACTCAATCACAACAGCTTTCCTCACTTTGTGCTGGGCGCGTTGTTCATCTGTTGTCTGCTTTGGGCCCTCCCAGTGGCAAATTCTGTCTGGTGGGCAGCAGGTGAAGTAACGTGAAAGCTGGTGCTGAGCTCCCAGTTGCATCCCTGCCGGCACTCCATTAAGGACAGAACGGCCATGCTGCGGAGGGGAAAGGCTGCAGCTCAGTACTGAGCTTCCCACTTCCTGGACAACTGTTTGCTCAAGGACAGTGTTTTCTTTACGTAAGATTCGCATTTACAGACAGGCTTATGTTTTTAAAAACTGCACAATAAAATGGCATCTTTAAAAAAATATATTATTATGAAATTCTTTTCTTACTCATTCAAATAAATTTAAGGGTGATAAAGGTATACAAAATCACCTTTGCCATCACATAAAAGGGACTCAAAACCAGCAAAGTGGTGACTAATCAAAAGAAGTTCCTATAGAGAGACGGAGATGACTCCTCGCCCACAGAATAGAAGAAATTGTTTGTGCTGTGCGAAGGAACATTTATCTTCTGTGACTCAAGTTAGCTGATCTGAGAACGCAGACAACGGTGGCTAGATTTTTCTTGACTGTCTCCTTGTAAATTCCGTTTATTGACCATGTAAACAGTAGTTCTGAGAGTCAAATGGAATCTTTTCCCATGCTCACGGGAGATTTCAGTTTAGCCATAAATTTTGCTAAACCTCATTTAAATGTCTTGCTGCTCTCTCAGACATGGTGAATTTGTTTATAAATCATCCATATGAATCATCACTCTGCTCTTTTAAAGAAACACAAAGCATTCCCTGCAAAAGCGTAGAAAGGAGCAGCTATGAAATGTTTTTAAAGCAACTGGGCTGTGTGTGTAAATGATCTGTACATAAATTTAAGTGGAGCTCCCTCCTGTTTCCCCGAACTTGAGTGTGCTCTAAATTTTTTAATTCCTTTAGCCTCTGACCATCCTCTTATATTAGCTCTGTCTCTAACAAATTCACAAATTTGATCTCTTAGCAAATTAAACATTTCTTAAAAAAATCAAAAAGAAACTGGTATTTTTGGGATGAAAATTAGTTCATGGTTCCTCTTTGAACTGAGTCACCCATCGTGTTTTTGATATTAGCAAATGCACATGGGTGTGTGGAACTATTGCCTGACTCGTAGACTTGCTAAACACAGTCTTACCATATTGCTTGGATTTCTCTCCTTCAGATGATCCTTCTTGTGTGGATTTCTTCACTTGGTGTCATCTGGTACCCCAGCATGGTGTCTGTAACCACAAATTTTACGGCAAGCAATGTTGTAAATCATGCACAAAGAAGAACTGATAGCAGCGTGTTATCTGAACCCCACAGTGACAGGATTCTCTTCTTCAATTTATGTTGGAATTAACTTTGCTTTGAGGCAAGACATGGTGCCACATAAACCACTGATGGAAGAGACATTTTTTCTAAGGGAATGTCTGAGGTACAGTAATTGTTGGCTATATGTTGAAAAAGGAATGTTTCTTTCTTTTTTTTCTTTATTTGCTGACCTCACTAAAGTACAGGGTACTATGGATCACTTGAACACTGAGACTCGAGGGGGCAGTTCTTCTTTCTTTAAAAGTGTCATTTTGCACTGTCATACCTTACGAGGAAGAAATCAAGGCAAGGAAGCCTTTTCTGGCTAATTTACCAGAAAGCAAAGCAAAAGAGATTGGGAGCTCGAGGAGGAAGGTTACAGCGTGGCAGCACGACAGACCCCACTATCAAAAGCGTCTCCTTTCCTATTTTTAATGACACTGTCGTCCCAGGGTAAGGAAGCTGTTTACTGCCACTGTCACAGAAAGAGACTCAAATGGCTGCTGCCTGGAGAACGCAGCGTCACACGCGTGACCACAAGAAGTAAATAGTGCACTACAAAGATATATGGTGCTTCTCTATTAGACTTGCTGCTGGAAAAGCAAGTTTTGCATCATGCTAATGTTTTTATTGTTTTGAAGAATTCATTTTCTGCTTTGTGTAGAAACTCAGAGGTGGTTAACTAGTAACTTGAAATGTATTCCTAGAAATATTCAGCGTTAGGATATTTGGACTTTTAATATTGCTGTGTTACAAGTAAAATAGAATTTCATATTTCAACTAACTCAAGGAACTCAGATTTAGATGAGTTTAGATGAGCTCAATGGTTATGTTTTCAACTTTCTAAGCTCATTAGATATGTAATTTTAAAATTTAAACTTGATATTTTAACGTAGTTTTTTTCAGAAGCTAGGTTGTTTGAATGCCAAGATACTGAAGAATGTCTTCCTTTTAATCTCAAATCTCTGCAAATTTTGATTCGTCTGTTAACCACAGGAAATAACAAGAATATTGCAATCCATTAATTCATGCTAAATGTCTCTAAATAGTTATTTATTCACACAAGTTATATGAAAAAAAAAGAAAAAGATAAGTGGATGATTTACTCTAACCAAATAAAAGTCAATTCTATTTTTATACATTCTCCTAATACTTTTATTTAGTTCAGAATCCATCAGCAAACAAAAGCAATGTAAACATAATGGTATTTGTAATCATTCAGTATCGAGATGCTCGGTGACACTATTTATCAAATGGTACAATTTAAAAAGTTTTTGCATTGAAAAAACACCCAACCTCTTTGCCAAACCCATTCTGAGACAGAGCTGTGTTCTACTGTAATTTTCTGGGGAGTGCCTACGAGGGCATATTTATCTAATTCCACCCGATCCCACAACTTCGTTTGATGAATGTAGTTCAGTTTTACTGTTTTTTTAAAGTATCGTTTCGGCGTAAGATTAGCCAGCTCAGCACTAACGCCAGACAGTGGTCACTTAAAATTAGCAGTTCCTTCTGCAACAATTTAAATTAAAAACATGTATTCTATGATACTTTAAGAAATGATGATGGGAAACATATCTCAACCTACACCGCTCTGTCTTGATATTGGACGTTGTGTAATTATAACTTTTTTCTAGGAAAACCACAAGGGTTTGTTTTGTTTTTATAATTGTGTCCTTTTTATTATTTGATGTAAAATAATTAATTTATTAATGCATAGCTTTTCCTTTGTATTTCTTTGCTCACTTGCTTAAGTGACAACTGAGGAAAGAAAACGGTAGTGTCACAAAGTATGAATTATGGTGTAAAAAAAGCAAAAAATATAAGTGTAATATTTAATTATTTTATAAGCTTTGTAATAAAGTACTCTAACTGTTTCATTATATTTGGAATTGTAAAATTCATGAATAAAATATGGAGGTTATAAGTAAATATCGAGTAATGTAAGTGGTGTAGGCGTTCATTTGCATTTCTGTTGACTGTCCCACAGTATCTTTAAGTAAAACATTATCCTGTTTTCTTCTGGTACGTAACTGGCAAACGCCTGCGACTCTCAGCCTCCACCAGTTCTCCGGCGGGAGAGCGACAAAAGCTGCCCACAAGAAAGGCCTGTTCTTTGGGGCAGTGGAAGTTTAGCCACCACAGCGAAGTGTGACCTCTGCCTAACCATGCCCCAGCCGTTCAGGTCCGTATGGGTTAATATTGGCAGGGAACCCTCAAAACAGTGGATCTGAGTGTTAACAAGCCATTATGATGAATGGGATGGAGGTCATTCCTTTCAGGCACTCAAAGTCAGGCATATGTGCTAAGGTCATGTGAAACTTCTCTACTTTTGAAGGTCCCATTATACTGGCAAGTGAGGAATGTACGACTGGTTATTCAACAGAGTGAATATATTGTAGTTGCCTTTTAAGA
The DNA here is from genome assembly GCA_013398295.1 of Chionis minor. NCBI lineage: Eukaryota > Metazoa > Chordata > Aves > Charadriiformes > Chionidae > Chionis > Chionis minor. The sequence continues at coordinate 110,892 of VZSF01001075.1, forward strand.
GCAGAAGATGTTTCTCATTTGAATGACTACCCAGCCACTGAAGCAGCTGGCTTGGGTTGTGCCCATTTCAGGCACAAAAAGGCAAAATGGACATAACTTCACGGTTTTATTTTCATAACAACACAAAAGCTAAAACACACAGAAATACAGTTGTCCCGTCCCCCGCGGCCACGTGCAAGACAAAACTGCCCTATCGCTTCTCTCGCCAAGGACTGGAAACTTGCATATCACAAACCAGCGTGATTCTTCCCTGCACATATTTATCTGCAAGGTGGTCTGCAAGATAAGAAGCCTCGTTCAACACAGCATTCGGTTTTACTGCCTCTCCCATCTGCCTGGGGATACTTCATTTTTCTAAAAATGACTCAGGTAAGAAGTTTCCATGCCAATCTCTAGTCAGGACTACACTGATTTACTGGGTCATTTCATATATATATTCTCTACCATACATTTGCCGCTTTTCCCTTCATTCACCATCACTCAGTTCTCTGACAACAGCAAGCTGTATAGAGTATTGTTGATAGGAAATACTGAGCGTGCTTCTGACTTACAGTATAATCTAGTAAGCGATAATAAGCAATAGATCAGTCTGCTCCTGAAGGATTCCCAGCAAGCACTCTTTTGAACATGATTTGGACTAGTGATTTAGATAATTAATATGTCCACACAAGAATTCAGACTCCAAACTGCTTTGTGTTCTGGGCTAGAATTTTGGAATTAAAATGAACTGACGGTTGTCAGTGAATTACAGTGTTGGAGATGGATGTTGAAAGAGGAAATATTGCATAAAGATGTGCTGGTGTGTGGTTGGATCAACCCCAAGTCCACAACTGTTTTATGGCTGAGCCCTTACAACGATATTTGGTATACAAAGCTTGGCAGTTTTCTAGAAGTATATTGCTGCAAGGCTCACTTTATAAAGCAGAATGGGGTCTTTTCACAAGGGAATAGCTCCGTTTCCTGTAGTCAGATTTCATCACTCAGGTAAAGGATGCATCTGCCTAAAACTCAAACAGATACTTAATGAATGGCTTGATTGTGTAAATCAAACTCAGCTATCTCGGATGCCCAGAAGACATGAAATGTTGGAGACAGATGAACGTTTCACTGCATGTGGTTTCATGGTAACCTGATCTACATCCCGTATTTCCTTTATTTTTCAGCAAATCCTATTCAAAGGCATCGATTAAATAAATTCACATTATTATTTCTATTGTACTAGAAGTCCAGCCCTACTGAGTCAGTGGGATCCCACTGCGTGCAGGACTGTATGCACATGTCCTGAGAGGCCTGCAGTCCCCAGTGTAAGCAAGCGACACTGGGGAAAGAACACGTTAACACTGCGCTCGTCGTGATTAGCAGGAAAAGTGTTGCTCATGGCTCAGTGTCTGTCTGGCCACTGCAGAACACTTCAAAGGCATGCAGATAGGATCTGAAAAAGCAGTATTGAGGAACTTTATCTTGACTGTTTTGAAAGCAAACGCGGAGCATTGCTGAGGTCTGAGAGGACGGCAGAGGAGAAGGGCAGTAGGGGCAGTAGGGAAGCTGGGATACAGTGGAAAGAGTCAAAAATGAGGTGCAGTCACTGCTGAGGCCTAACCTAGTGCCTGTCACGAGAGGAAAGCGATACGTATGAACCACTCAAACTGTTAGCCTGGCAGTTACCAGGGACTACAGAGATGTGAGTTTTTGGCAAGGCAGCAAGTCTTCTTTCCATCAAAAAAAGTTCTGAAATACGGAGATGCAGCTGCTAGAAAACCCCTTCAATTCCCCCCCAGCCAATACTGTACGAACATCAGCCAAACCAAGCTGACCTTCCCGTCTACTTCCTACACACTGTGCACCACTATCACAGATATTCTCATCCCCTGCTCTTCAGAACAAACCCGGCTCCAGGCTGGAACGTCACCGTCCTTTGATGTGTATCACATTCCAAAGTCCTGCACCTTGCAGCCTACAAACATCACAAGCCGCGTTGATTCTCAGACCTGACTGCACCAGGTACAGATGCGCGTTGCTATTCGCAGCGTCGGCCCTGCATTGCCCGTGGCTGGTCATCACCTCTGCCCGGGCAGAAGTAATCCGAAGCACAGTCTGGCCAGGAGAGGTTGCCTTCCAAGAGCCAACACACACCCGGCAGGGCTGAGGAAAATGAGCGTACTCATTTTCCATGAGATACGGGGGCAGAAACAGCCTGAATGTCCTAGCTAGGCTGAATAGAGTCAAAACTTGAACTTCTCGATTCACAATGCAATGTAGCAACGTGAAACCCAGTTTTCCTCACGCTCCCTGAAGAAATGCATCTATCACGGGACCTATACTTCAAACTACTAAATATTTTATGTACTTTCAGTTCAATAATAAGAATTGTTCAAACATCAACAGAATCCTTTTTTATTTCGGGATTCTGCCAATGAAGGCAGGAACCTTCTGCTAAGCCCTAACTTCCAGCCTTACTTTGTGAGCGTTAAATCAAGCTATTGTCACCACGCATTTCAGCCTTAACTGGTGTGTTCCTACTGCAACTAAGATGTACCTTTGGTACCCCTTAGGTGACTCGGGCTGCCAAGCATTAATTTATTATGTTCTGTTGTGATAATGTTCACTAATCCTTTCATAATAACATAGGAGAGCTGACACTCATTCAAAAAGAACATGAAAGGGTTTATAATGGCAATGTTTACTCATAGTTCTTACCTATGGGAAGCAAACAGATTTCGGAGAAAGGCACACAAGAACTCCCTCTTTGCGATCTTCGCCTTCTCATATCACCGTAATCTGAATTAGGTCTGTCCAACAGGAGAAACTTCTCCCCAAAGCAGGAATCCCCTGCCAACACTCCTGTGCTTCCATGCAAATAACGGCCCTCTACTGGCTGTATTTACATTATAGTTGAAGAGACTCAGCGTTATCTGCAGAATTCAAGAGTTGTTCTTGCACAAAGTACTGAACCCTGTCTATAACACCCTTTCTGACCCCTCTGCCATAGTGCTTCTGGCATGGTAATGTATCACAGCCATCCTGATTCCTCAGCTCCGGCACCGCAGGACACTGCGATGATGCCCAGGATTGCTGCAGGGCTCAAGCAGAGGGGGCACCTCAACCCAGCAGTGCCTACGTTTTCCTTCCATAAGATGAGAGAAAATGCCATTAACCTTTTCCCTGGATGCAGTTATGACTTGTCTCCCAGGAAAAGCCATTCTGGTGCAAGGGGTTCCCCAGAGCACTAGAACCCACATTTCCACGGTGTATATTCAACATAACTGTCGAGCAAGTCAAAAGTAATTGAGGTTTCTATTTCCTCAAAATGCAACACCAAAAAATGATTTTCATGAACTACTAAACAAAATATTTTGCGACTTTCATTTTGGGGAGCTTTTGATAGCTGAAATATAACTTTTGATTGAAAAAGACAGAATACACTTTCTATGTATATTTTTAATATGCAAACAGGTCACCCCACTGATTTTTTTCCCCAAATGGTATCAACAGATAAACACTGCAGAAAGTGTTCATAGATTATTCATTGTATTAATGATATCTCACTATTTATCCACAGGAGCTGAATAAGAAGTTTCCATACACAAATCATTATTTCACCCTCCCCCAAAAGATACTCTACTTCCAAGTCCACTAAAGGAATTTTACCTTCCAAGGAATTTACTTTACCATTCAGCACCCTCCGTTGATAGCTAATACTTTAGCCGGATCAGAACATCTCATTTCTAGCCAGAAATATTGCCTGTCAGCAGAAAGATCATCAGCTCAGACTTTGTAAAAATACACTGCAAATGCCAAGTTGCCCAGAACTACCATGACTTATTCATTCTCCTCTTTGCTGGTGTGTGGGGAAAAGTCAACCAGCAGAGACAATAACAGGCTATAAACACAGCTCTCTCCAATTAAATATAGTACATACTCCTTCAAACTGTATCATTTACCACAATTTAATTTTGAGGTTTTTGGTGTCCGCTTCCAAAATACTAGCTGCAAACCCAAAATTGTACATCAACAGAATGGAACATGTAATTTGGAAAGCACTCAGCTATTGAGCGAGACCGTCGGCTGGTATATGGGCTACTGTGACATGCATCTACCATATTACATGTTCTGAACTTGAATTGCCGTTGTGTCTTGTGGCCAGTTAACATCTAATGCTGACTGGTTTTTTTGTTCCTCAGTTGCAATGGAACTCATCATGAAAATCACGAGCTTGTTATGAGCTTATCGTTCAGATAAGCATACAGCACGTCAGTCTGCTCATCCCTAGCTCGACTAGACGTACCTTACGTTAGCCACATTGACTCACGAGCGTACCAGTGCAACGCTCGGGTAGCTGATATAAAACACTTAACTCACTACGACACATTTAACATCTGGCACACTCATCAGCCATTTTATTTATTCCTCAGCGCAGTGATTCTACCCCAGAGCTTACACATTTTTGAGAATCCTGCTCAGTTTCACCAGTCATATTCTTGTTTGTGAGGTAGAGCTAAAGCCTCCCTGCCGCGGTGCAGCGTTACAGGTCGCTTGTGAGCACTGGTGAAAAAACTTCATTTGGGCTAAGGAGCTGAGAAGCCAGAAGTTCACAGACCTGCTGAGGCTGATGCCAGAGCTATAAATTAAAGTTTGGGATTACAGGGCTTCTGAGCTTTGACCTCTTGTGCTCAGCAACTGCAAGGCTGACGGGAGGCCAGACTGACTTGTGTTTGCTGCACAGAATTTGCACTGGACCCACTCTTCAGTGTTTCTGCCCGTCTTCAGCAGGGACCAAGAATGGGTTTTTCATCTCAAAGCGTAATTAGAAACACAAAATAGAAGGGAATCTGTCTTCTAATTGACGAAAAGCAGAGATGAGATGCTGTACAGGATTTGCTGATATTCTCTTGCTTTTGGTTAAGTGACTTGCTCACTCTTTTTTTTTTTTTTACACCCAGTGCTAAATCTATGGTCAAGAATGAAGAGTTTTTCTCACCCAGTTAAGATAATCTGGACATTTTCAAATACATTCCTAATATTACTGCACATATTTCAACCACTTTTACAATCTTCCTGTGAATTACCAGGTTTTGAGTCTTTGACCTTTTGTATCAAGTCTGCTGGAAGGTGATAGATAATGTTTTTGCAACTTCTTGAACTTGTGCTGGGGAAGGACAAGGGGAAGGGGAACAGAACAGCAGATACTCTTTTGGTTCGTTCTGGACTCTACACCTCCGACACAATAGTCTGTTGTGGTCAGAGACTGGCTTTGATAAAACAAGTGATCACTTTCAGCCCTTTAACCACCTCTCTCCAGCTCACTGTATCCACTAGCCTCTCTTTGATTAGTTTGGTTAAATGGTTGGTTTTATTTAGGGCAGGCACAACTCACACCTCATGTCTGCGTGGAGGCAAGCGCAACAGTGCTGTTAGCTGTTTTAGCATAAAAAGAGCTGCTAATCTAGCTCTTTCTTTATACAAGGAACTCAATTGAGGTGGAGAAAAACCCCAAACAATTTTATATGTGCTATGTCTTCTTATTCAGGAAACAGCCAGAATAAAGTAGTTCCCCATCTTCCTCGATTACACAATCACGCTTTGCCCAGGAACAGAGTACTTCAAGAACTGGGTTATTCTTGGTGCTGGTTTTTGTAAATACTCTTCCCTGAACTTCTCATTAACCTTCTGAACCTCATTGCCCACTGGATGGATCCCAGCCAGCACCTTTCAACTACCAAAGGAGTCTTTGAAAGGAGAGTTTACACCTCAGTTTCCAAATTGTGTTACTGTGGCATACTAACTATATAGAAGAGGAAGGGAAACAGTGGATTTGCCTTTTTAAAAACAGCAGTCGATTAAAAAATAAAGTACCGATAATGTGAGAATCATAAGTCCTGAAACCTTCAGACATTTTGGCACATAGCTCTGTCTCTCTCGGACAATTGCATCCCCTTTTTCACTGCGTCTCTCCTCCTGTTCCAAAGCTCCCCCCCGAAGCCATCAGGGGGTGGGGAGCAGAGTGGGTTGTGAAGTGTCTTGGGGTAATCCACTTTGACAGGGAACTATGCTGATTAAAAGTTATGGCTTTGGAACAGCAAAGCTCCCACTGCTGTCCATGTACAAGTTGCTGCTTTCTATTTAAACCTTAACAGTCACATCTAATCAAGAGAAAATAAGGACGTTTTTCTGAATTCCATGAGAAAAATTCCCCTCAGGTGTAGGCTGCACGGTTTGATCAGCTCCAGTATCATGTTTTAGCGTTTCATATTAATCCTGCAGATTCTGAGCCAAGAATGCTAGCTTTCCTACTCGCCTGACAGCCAGGCAAAAACGCTTTGGCAATTTGTTATCATTCCAGCTAAACTTGCAATATGCAAATTAAGATTTATGGCAAATGAAGGCTTAAAACTATGCATTTATCTTCACGTGGAAAAGGTATCATGTAGTTGCAAGGTGCCAAAAAATACCAGAGCTGGGCAGAGAACAAGCAAATTACAACTCCCATAAGGCACCGGAGAGTTGTACATCAGCATTTTGTGTGCTGATGACAGGAAACAAACTATTTCACAGTCTGAGATTTTCTGGAAGATACGGAGTTGACCCAGCCCTCAGACTAAGTATCTTGTTTCAGCGTTTCCAACTGAAAATTGTTAAACGTGTCAGGTAAATCTAGGTTTTTCAACAAGGCTAAGCTAAAAGAAAAATTATTGTTTCATGGAATGTAAGTATCCTGTTGAAAACACAGCGATGGGAAAAACCTGATTAAGTACAGATAACATTTATATTCCCTACTATTCTCCCATCCTCCCCCTTGTTTCTCCATGCATCAGCAATTAAGATCATTCCCAGCCGTGTGCCGATTCAGCTTTGCTGCCAGGAGACAAGATACTGCCCATTCCCTACCTCATCTTGCTGGGGTAGGACAGAGTAACACCAACTACGTAAGGGAGATTCAGAGGTGCTCTAGAGAGACGCGTTCCTGTGTGGTCTAATTCCCTGCTTTATATTCTGCAGTACTGAAGACAATAGGATGACACATGGACTGGAGATAGATCCACGCATACTTTCCTTCATAAGTCAGGCTTTCCAATGAAAAGCACTGGAAAACTGAGATACATGCCCAAAGTTCAGCTCAGCCTGAGCCTTGGGGTCCAATTTTCATCTCAATCAGAAATAATTTCCCGTAAGTTAAAGGATTCATAACCATACAAAATCTGCGCACACAAGCCAAACTCAAGCCACATCTGGCAATAAGGACCTTAACAACAAAAAGGATGTTAAGTGAACAGCACTTTTTTTTTTTTTTCCCCCAGTCTGTCCCCTCACATACAAACCACTACTTCCAGATTCTGCAAGCTGCTTTGCCTCACTCCTCCAGCTTACTGGAAGAAGAAACCAGCCTTAGTCATGCACAGGGTACCTCATTCCCTGTTTTTACCTAACTCCTATGAATACTGTACAGAATTCGAAAAATTGGTGTTGCGAGGAAGTCATTCAAGTGAGGTTTGGACTTAGTTGATATAAATACTTAATTCCACCTTGGAGAATCAAAATGGTTTAATCAAAGAGATCTGGTGCCCAGTACAGGTGGGGCTGGGCTCCCACCCTGCAGCTGGGAGCTGGGCGCTGCTGTGGCTGATGAGAGGGTGCTCTCCAGCGGGAGACCAGCGAACGGCACAGCAGCGGAAGAGCCGTGTTTCAGCAAGTCAAAGAGTATGAGTGTTCTTAGACAGCCACCTAGTGAGTTTAGTGAGGAATCAAGAGCTGGAAGAAAATGCAGTGAGCTCTTCGAGACTGGAGTTACACTACAAATACAGTGATAAAACCAGCAATTCATGTCACAGGTTTTTCACCTCACAGTAAATGCAGTGGCAGAGCACAAGGGCTCTTGAATTACTTAACAGTAAAACAAGATTCCTCATGACTTTACACTTCTAAAAATTAATGTTCAGGTGAGAGTTCAAGTATTAAAAAGGATGTCTGAGAGTTAAGCAAATTTCAAAATTTTGTTTAGGAACAAGTATATGTTTACATATATATATATATATTCATCTCACCTGTTTCTTACACACCCATTTCTAAATCGAAACATTACTGTCGACTGAAAAGCCTTACACCATGCAATATTACAAAAGGGGCAAAGTCCAAAAGGAGACATCCTCAGAGCTGACCCTGGGAATTGGCACAGAGATCCCGCTTCACCAGCGTGTTTGTATCCTACCCTTTCTGCTAACCTATATTTGAATGTGGTTGTGAATATGAAGTGTTTTGAGTGAGGGAAGAGAACCTATGAGCCCAGTTCATATGGGGAATAGCACTTGCACCTACTAGTTGTGTGTGCTAAATTCTAGCTCTGTGAAAGAAATGGGGGGGGGATAAAAAAGCTGTCAACCGTAAGAGTTCACCGAAAAACATTCAGGTATGATTTCTGAGTTTGCCTTTGCAAAGTTATTCCAAGGAGACCTCCGACAAAGTTACACGCTTAGGGTGTCATACCTGTGCTGGTGCTCTGGATGTTCAGAGCCACAACATGCAACTCTGCCCTCACGTCAGAGAGACGCAGGATGTGTGGAATTATAATGAAGCAGCCAGAGTCGGCACCTCATCAGTCCAGCAGCTATCTATTAACCACTGCTTGCTAAATTACTTTTTGCTACGAAGACCACTTGCAAGCAGAAAGCTCCCAGATGGTCTCTTTTTATAACTGAGATCATTGGATAGAAAATTAAAAAAAAGTTCAGCTGAAATCAAAAAATAAGACACTAGCAGAAAACCTTATCAAAACCATGGTTCTCCAAAGTTTCGCCTAATATTAACATGCCACAGAATAGCTGCAGGGGAGTGAGCAGGTCTGAGAAGAAACAATTAAACCCTGCTGATGATACTCTGTTTGGGAAGCTGGATGATTTCTACTAAAATATTTACTGCCTCCCACAAATCCGATACAGAGAACTGCTGTAACTGCAGATCATGTCAATCCTGGACCATTGCTGCAGCCTTGGAAATAGAGTTTCTTTGTTCTTATAGACTTGCAGTGTTTGTAATCCCCAAGTCCAACAATGTAATAATATACTAAAAATAGCTATACGTGTGCTTTCAATTCCTCTCAGAAACATCAGCTCTACACGCCTAATTAAATATCCTCGACACACAAAAAATAATTGCAAGGAAAAAGAAATCTCCCTCATGAGGGCCAGATGATTTTAATTAGGTCTCACTCAAAATCTTCCTGGCCTCACATGGCTCAGCTCACTACAGAACACTCAGTCACACTGAGATCGCACGCTGTGCTCCGGGCCTCTCCTTCCCCTTCCACGCTGCTCTTCTGTCCCAGTTTCTCCCTGTTCCTTAAGAACTTACTGTCATCCAGCCTTCAGAGCTCCAGTTCTGAAACTCCCCAGACATGTGGGGCTGGTGCCATTTGCTGATTTCTTATTTTTTTCTACCTCAGGAAGAGCTAGCCTGCACATATGGTGAGCTTCTGTGTAGAAGCTGAACATATGCACAAAGGTTCCACACAAAATCTGTGGAGGAGGAGAAACAGTATTTGTTTATTCCAGATAAGAGTCACAGCCCCTTAATCCTCCCACAGACACAAGCAGATCTGCTATCAGCCCAGCACCTGGAACACACACTCGCATCTCACTGCCTTCCTTCCAGGGCAAGAGGGGTTAAACCCTGGTGGCAGCTCACCAGACCCTGAAGGGTATCACCAGAGGGAGGGTGGGTGCCACCACCCCCACCACAAGACCTCCTGACAAATTCACACTTCTGCCATCTCCCTCCGCAAATGTCAGTTTTTCAACTCTTTTGTACCCAGGGAGGAAACTGTGCCCAATGCTGTGGTGTCCTCTGACCATGCCGAGACATGCGAGATAAGCACTTTTCAGTGTCCCAGTTCCAACTCAGATATTTAAGGCTTTGGCATTAAAGAACTGGGGCGTCCCTAAGCTACAGCATTCCGCCTCCCCCTTTCCCAGCCACACTTATTAAGTACTAAAACTTATACTCCATGAGAATTGGAATGATATGAATATCCAGTTTGCTTTAAGTAGATATTTACAAATACTAGAACTATTTCATCCACTTCAGTATAACAAATATCAGTTGTCCTACTTAACAAAGTCCAGCAGTTCATTCTAGTGTGATTTCTCCTTTCCTGGTCCTGAATATTTTTAAGCATAGGCTTATGGTTTGAATTTTATTTTTTTTTTTGTGTGGTCCAAACATACCCAGAATTAAGTGTCACAAGCCTCATCCTGCTCCTGAATGACTTATTTACTGCAATGTCTGTTTATCTCTCATCTCAAGGATTCATTCTAGATCTTGCAATGACTTCTGAATGGGGGTTGTTTGCTTTTAAATGCCAAATCAGGGAGTATGGCAAATTATAACTTACAAGACTAAATTCCAGCTGTTGGAAAGACAACACGGAGCACAGACCTTCTCAAAGTTCTCCACTGTAGTGTCATACTTCTCCTCCACTTGGGACAACCTACAAGGGCTCCCCAAATGGGTGCTGGCTCCCAGCGCTTCCCTGCTGCTGGAATTCAGCATTCGCAGGTGCTGCGTGTGACATTTTGGTCTGAACTTCTGCCAGCCACTTCTGCAGCTGCTGAGGTTTCCAGCTCTGCTGTCAGGAGCTCTATTTCTCTATGCTGGGTTTTTTGTTTGGTTGGTTTTTATCTTACTTCTAGTACTGCAACTTGTCCATGAATTTTACCAAGAAATCTGCTTTCAGTTATCATTTAGTTACACACACGCACCTCTTTAAAGGGACAGTCTTCAGTCTCCGTATTCCTCTGTGCACTTCTCCAGTTTAGCACAGATATCTGCACAGGTCTTATCTGCCAAATTTAGAAGACTTTTTCTTTAACTGTTAGAGGTTGAAGCAACAAAATTAGATTGAGAGTCATATTTAATTCGGCCAAAGTCAGAAAGCTTTCGAGTAGTGTTGTATTAAGGCAGCGCTATACTGGCAATTACAATTATAAAAGTACTCTAACCTGACGCAGTTTGTGTAGCTGTGAAGCCATGTTTATATTGAGCTTTCTACCTATAATTCTTGCTTTTATGCAGCTCACCTGAAGGGTGAGTAAAATTCAACCCTATCAGACTATGCAGCAGCTATTGTTTCTTAACACTTGAAAATGTATAAAATAATATTTTCTTTATGTTAGACATGTAAAAGTTATACTATATGGGGTTTTTTTAGGTAATACCCGTATGGCACCAATTTGACATTACGTGGTTACAATCTTTGCAGTGACAATTCCTAAAACAGTCCTTCAGAATACCTGAGCTCCCCTGGAGCAGTTTGACGGTGTGTTCCCACTGTATATCTAGAGGTGCCTTTCTGAGAGTATTTGACCTCTGTTCCCACAAAGCGGATGAGTATTCCATGTTTACAGACATCTGCTATGGAGAAACATCTCTCTTGTGAAGCCCGATTCAGATATTTTTTTTCCCCATGACCTTTTGTTTTGACACAACTTTGTAACGAGCGTCACTTCATGAGGTACTGATTAATAGCAGTAATATCATTGCAGAACTTAAGCTTGTAGAAACAATAATGTAAACAACAACTGAACCTACAGATAGGTTCCAACATAGCCTGAAATTTTGTTCTAGGACTTCTGTTCACTCCTTTGACAATTTGTCCATACTGCCTGAAGTACGGAACTACTAGAAATTCACCTCTGATGTCAGAGCAAAGCCATTTTGCCACAGAGTAACATTGTAGCGTATGAGATTAAACATGTACTGGGAATTACTTTACTTTGGTTTTGTTTTTTCAAATCTGATGTGCTGACACAGAATATGGCAGAGTAACCCACAGTACTGGAAAAGCATATGTTTAGATCTTCAGGATATTTTATGTAAAAGTTTGTGTTATCCCATGGACATGAGATACACAAGAATGCAAATTTAACCATTAAAGTTTGTTCAAGTTTTTTGACAAATTCAACTGAATCACAATCGAACGACTAATGTAGCGTGTCCTTATAGAAGACGTTTTGCAGACACAACTTGCCTAAGATAATTTGCAGGTAGCAAGGTTTCAAAGTCCTATCATAATATGAGAAAAAGCCCTACGTTTGCTGGATGATTTGCTTGCAAAAACTGATTTGTTCCATTTTAGTGAAAAAAACCTGACAGACACAAAGTTGTCACGCTTTTTGTAAAGCAGAAGAAACGCTGGCTCTTCTGAGAAACTAGAAGATACCTACTGGTTTAGTAACATTACATGGATTAACAGTACGCTTGCACTGATAATACCACAGGGCTCAGATAACACAGCCAACAGAAAGATACTACTGAGCTTGGAGATAGCTTTTCTCTCTTGTCAGCGTTGCTCAGCGCTGAGCCTATCTAGTTTTGGAAAAAGTCTCCTATTTTGGATCTGAAAGAAAAAAAAAAGCCCCCTCTATTTTCACAGATTTAGGAGATTTAAATTCAGGCAGTGTGTGAAATTTCATAGAAGCAAAAACTTCCCACAGCTCATCTAGAACTTAAAAGAGGTGTTTGCTCATTCTATTTGATGTTTTATACTCTTCATGTGAGACAATTCCCTCCACTGATCTCCCCTAGTGGTCTTAATTTCAGAACAGAAGTGTTGTATCATAGAACCAGACTGCGTGGTGAGATGGTAGAATAACTTGTAGAGAAACTCTTATGTCATGTGGGAAAACTTTGAAAGCAAGTTACAGGTGTTTAGATTATTACAAAATGAATGTAAGTCCTTCCTTTATACCCTTTTTTGGACATTATTAGAAGAAATGCTGTAACAACCATCCCCAGAAGCATACTATTCTGGCTGCTCAGTATCAGTAAGACCTGAAAACTTTTTACCTTTCCCCCCGCCTTGTTCCTGTATCTAGACAACAAGAGAGCTGTGGAGCAAAACTGCAAGGAGACTACCACTAGCAGGCTCTGAAAACATGGGAAGAGCAAGCTTGTAGAGATCTCCCAACTATGGCTTGTTGCTATGTAACCATAAGAGGAACTGATCAAAGGTCAGTGTGAGATTTGGGGGAGCACATCACGCAACATGGGAAAGGTATGGAACAAGACCACTGTTCAGGTCGATCTGACTGGCTTGACCTGCTTGCTAAATTAAGTTGTGTCCAGGTTAAACCTAAGCAGTATAAAGTCTTTGTTACACTCAAAGGACTGGCTCCTTACAGTTACAGGTCTGGAGAGGAGATTGCCTACCTGCGGTCAGACAGATCTGGTGAGTCTTTGTTTAAGAGCATTGCCACCTTCAAAGTACAGACCAGAAGTAGCTTTGGCTTAATTCAGATGGTGGTAAAATCATCAAGATAGTACATAGGAGAAACCTTGCATGAAGAATGGCAAAATTCTTAATTTATTTCTTTCTGTGATTTCACTGTAGTTGTTCTCTCTAGCCTTCTGAAAGTGCTGTATCTAAGGGCATGTCAAAACAGCTGCGTTGCTACAAGAAGAAGGATCCTTGCTTCCTTCCATGAAGAATGTCTCTACATATAGTTCAAATGTTTCCAGAAAGTGACAAAATTCAACAAGGAACCTCTTTACTCTTTTGTTCTATAGCTATCTATTTCTGAGTTACCTTTGCTAGTAGCATTCTCTTTGAGTTGATAAAAATTGAAGTTTACTAATGTTACATCCGTTCCTTTAACATACACCTCCAAAAAGGTGTTTCCTGAGAGTGCCTTTCACAACATGTAAGCAAGCTCTAAGCCCCACTTCACAAGCCTACTTCATTGCACCAGGCACTACAGACAATGCATAAATGAGCAATTACATTCATATTGTTTGCCTGAAGGTTTTGCACATATGTGGATCTGCTCATATGCTTTAAGAAAAAATACTCCTGCAAGTGAAAACATGAATGTGTCCTTAAAATTGCCCTTCCGAAAATAGCTCAGCCTATTTGTAAGAATTCCTGCAACGTAGCACATGCTTCATCTTTAGCTCAGAGTGTTAGCCAAGTAATAATCAGCACTCAGCAAGAATTAGAAAGCCAGTTTGTCACAGTGAGGTCATGGGGAAGATTATTCCTGCTTTATGTCTCCATTTATAATAAATATTCCATAGTCTGTCATGGAAAGGATGTAGAACATATTTATACTTCCAACCTTGCTTTTCACATACAATTCATCAACTTACTCTGGTAAATTCAATAGGAGCCTATTCCCTTCTGTCATTTTTTACATGCCTCCTGGCTCAGAAGACCCAATAATCTACCTTAGAGTGCAATGGAGATACTGTACGTCTTTGAAAGTTAATGTAGTACAGATCTAGATTAGCAAAGCTATTTAGGTATTTCCTTTTAAGGTAGAACATAACTGTATAAATCTTCTTAGCAGAGCCAAGTCAAACACACGATGCACTCGCCTCCTATTTAGGCTGCTTATGACCATCTGTTGAGATACCATGATTCAATTTCACAACTTCAACTTACTCCAAGTATTTATTGCCAGAGAACTGTGGGGTTGGAAAAGCAGCCTACGTGACAGTGTAATGGCTCTCTCCTCCTCTTTCATAACCAATTCAAGGAAAATCTAGTGTGTTTCTCAGACCAGAAACATTATCTTCTCTGAAAAAGGCAACAGGAAATGTGAGCAGTGTCTCACTACGTGGCAATGAGCTATTGGAATAACTTGTGGCAGTCATTAAGGAATCGGTCCTACCCTAAGGGATCTCATAAGAACACCCTAGATAGTGCAGTTATCTGTGGATCTGCACATAGAGGTGCCAAGGAAAATGGTGATGAAGTTGGCTACTGCATAGCTTGATGGAAGTACTATACAAAAACATTTTCTGCAGATGGGATCGACTCTGTTGGGGAAATCAGTAACTCAATTACAGTGTCTTCACAGTCAGGGAAGACAGAGCAACTAGTCTAATCTACAATGGGTGGCTTCCAACGTAACATTTCCCATAGTCAGATGGTCAGAGTTCAGCAGACATTAGACAATTTCCCTACATCCGAAAATTCTCTAAGGGAACACAGCAAAGGAGCTGACTGTGGCATTTTTACACAGACTGGAGACTCCTCACACCAAGCAATTCCCTTGAGAATATTTGGGGAACAGCACATGCCAACACCAATTTGCAACTTGGTGTTGCCAAGTTTGCAAAACAGGTTGGAAGAAAAACTCTATGTTCTTTTTCTTTTCACTCTGAACATCTTAGCGCTGCAGTGACCATGCAACTTTAAAAATAAAATAACAAAATAAATCAGTTTGAGGAATGTATTATAATTCAGGTCCCAAACCGCTGAAATGTTATAAAAAGGCAGGAAACAAAACACGTCAGCTAAGATTTCAACAGGATGGTATCTCAGAAAGGCTTATAGCGTGAAATTGGCCAGTGTACAGAAAAAGCATTTATTTACAAGACATGAAGATACATGTTGTATCCGTGTCCACTATAAATATATAACAAATATTTTAATGCACATTGTTGAAGCAAATTGAGTACAGATAGCTATTTCTTTTTCTGAAACATATGGGAATGATCACCATGGAATTACTCTTTTCAGAAATTCAGGCATGAAGCTTTGGGGAACTTCCAGTTGTACTCCAATAAAATAATTGCTTAGAGAGAAACCAACAACTTTTTCTATGAAGCAAGTTTCTAATCCTAAATTTCTTAATCCTGTAATTCTTACCCAAATGGCTTTCACTGAAGTCTACTGCATAAAAGTATTCTCAAGTGAGTGAAAAGTAATAAAAAACCCAGTAACATATTTAAGCTTCCCAAAGAAATAGATGTTTGTCTTGAGACAAACTTGAGAAATAACTTGCATATGACTTTTCTTCCACAGCACTGTAGCAATTGCTGATAGGGTTGTGTGGTGCACCATAGCTGAGCTGATTCTGCATTGATGTTCAATGCCCAGCAGCGTTTAACTATTTCACAAATAGAGGTAACAGAGGAAATGAGTGCACCTATCCTTAAGAGGAGATAGGACAAGGATCCTGGAAATACAGAGGAAAAAGGATTTATTTTTTTTCCACCCTTAGGGTCAGAATCTGTTAAAACCCTGTGTAACTTTGTGGAGTTTTTCAGCCAATTCACACAATTGTTATAGAAGGACAAGAAATGAGAAAGGACAAACGAATGAACAGTTAAAAAAGAACCACACTGAGAACAAAGCAGTAACCACATCTAGGTGTTGAAAGATGTCAAAATTTGTATTTTAAGTCTTTTAAATTACCATCTTGCTCTGATATGCTGAAGAGAAGTACCCCTACCTCCATCTCCGGATCTTTTCTTCAAAACATACATCCCCTCTCAGTTGCAGATCTGACTTGGGTCATTTCCCACAGCCTCTCCTAAAAGCTCCTGACATCAGCACCTGGTCATTAGCTCTGATTTTACAGTAGCTGTACCTCGTTTTCCATATCCAGGACTTGTTAGCATCTCATCATTCAGGTCGCTGGACACTTCCATTGCTATTGTAAGCAGGATTCTATGACATTTGAGTGGTTTTGTTTTGGGTCCTTTCATAGAATCATAGAATAACCTAGGTTGGAAGGGACTTTTAAAGGTCACCTAGCCCAACCGCCCCGACATGGGCAGGGACATCTTCAACTAGATCAGGTTGCTCAGAGCTCCGTCCAACCTCACCTTGAATGTTTCCAGGGATGGGGCATCCACTCGCTATCTGGGCAACCAGTTCCAGTGTTTCAGCACCCACATTGTAAAAAATTTCATCCCTATGTCTAGTTTGAATCTTCCCTCTTCCAGTTTAAAGCTGTTACCCCTTGTCCTATTGCTACAATTCCTGATAAAGAGTCCCCCCCCATCTTTCCTGTAGTCCCCCTTTAGGTACTAGAAGGGGCTACAAGGTCTCCCTGGAGCCTTCTCTTCTCCAGGCTGAACAACCCCAACTCTCTCAGCCCTTCCTCAGAGCAGAGGTGCTCCAGCCCTCTGAGCACTTTTGTGGCCCTCCTCTTGATCTGCTCCAACAGATCCACATCCTCCTTGTGTCAGGTTCCCCAGAGCTGGACGCAGCACTCCAGCTGGGGTCTCACCAGAGAGGAGTAGAGGAGCAGAATCCCCTCCCTCGCCCTGCTGGCCACGCTGCTTTTGAGGCAGGCCAGGATGTGGTTGGCTTTCTGGGGTGCCAGCGCACATTGCCGGCTCACGTCCAGCTTTCCATCCACCAGTACCTCCAAGTCCTTCTCGGCAGGGCTGCTCTCAGGCTCTTCATTCCCCAGCCCATATTGATACCAGGATTTGCCTCAACCCAGGGGCAAGACCCTGCATTTAACCTTGCTGAACCTCATGAGGTTCACATGTACCCACTTCTCCAGCTTGTCCAGATCCCTCTGGATGGCATCCCGTCCCTCCAGTGCGTCAACTGCACCGCTCAGCTTGGCGTCATCTGCAAACTCTCTGAGGGTGCACTTGATCCCACTGTCTATTTCAGTCCTCTAACCTAAAGCTGCTGGTAATCCCAACAACAGACTTTACATTCTGATATACACACATACACTGATTTTCACATTACATGTAAAATACTGGTGTTTATCTGAACAAAATGTCAAGTGTGCTTAAAAAAACAGGTTTTGTTGGTCTTTCTGAGGCTACAGCCCTTTACAGCTATCAGCATGGTGTATAAAACAGTCAACAGTTAATACTGTTTAACTACCCTCTTCAATCAGCCATTTGCAGCTGGAGAAGCAGCATTAGCATCTCCGTGCTGCAGCTGGGGACACAGAGCCAAGAAGTTTATGTCCCTTCTAAAGTAACACCTACCATTAGGATCTGACCTGCTTAGAATTCAGGAAAGTCACCTTAAAACCTGAATACAACCTCACTTACCTTACTGAATCCTTTCCTTACCCATGCTAACAAAACCTAGAAGTATTTTGCTGAATAAATCTTAAGGAAAATAATAAAAAAGTATCAAGAGGCAAGCCAGCTGAAAAGTGAGAATAAGGATTAAAAACTTGCAAAACAAATAAAGATATGAGCACAGAAAGAAAAAAAAAAAAAAACAAAGCACCAGTTCTTCATCATAGGTAGCATATCGCTGGTTAAGATGGGCTACACAATAAACCTGTCATAAAAGCCTTCTGCAGACCCATGAACAACTATGTTTTTTTAAAAATCCTATAAAAAACACCGAACACAAACCCTATTCAGTACAACTAAATACTACTTCTTCCTGAATATAGCACGAGTGCAACAGCCAGTTAAATCTCTGGCACTTAAAAGCACTCAGAGAAATACACAATGCAATCCTAGAAGCCAGGCAAAGACAGATGGAGAAAAACAATAAATAAATGGGTGGCTGGAGAGACAGAAAATCTCACCCAACAATTTATCTTCCATCTGCTTCTCCTTGCAACTGCACCTTTACACAATCAGTTCAAGCCCCAGATTTCCGTTCCTGACAGTGGGAATGGCAAAACGAGCGTTCATGACAGTGGAATGTGTTTAAACACAAAAAAACCAAACATCAAAATTAAAATTAGAAGGTAAGCATTTGAGAACAGAGACTCTTGAGAAAGGTTTCTTTAAAATAAAACTTTCTTGTTATTTCTGTTGTTTTTCCATATTGTTCTTTAATCTCCTTCCTAGATGGGGGTCTGCACAACAAGAGATAAGCAGAGAAGAGATGAAAGAAGGAAAGATGCAGCTTTGAAAAACTAAAATTTGTTGTCTGCCTCTCTAGAATCACTTGCAGCAATATGGAAAAACAGCAGGAAATGTGCTGGGGTGGGAGTTCTGCTGCAAGCTTGTGTTACAAACAGTGCATTTTTGCATGGCACCAAATACAGTCTTTTTCATCCTTCCCATCAGGTCTAATGATAGTTGATGCTTACGAGTTAACATGTACCATATTATTTCAAAACTTTGTAAATCATCTTTCATTTAAATTTATGTTGCTCCTGTGGGGAAGAAGGGAGGACAAAAAAAAGTGGTTGAATGCTTGGTAGTTACTGAACAAGCTTCCAGGCTCAATAAACTACGAGAGTCAGTGAAATTCTGTAACAGGCTTTATACAGGGGGATGGGTGCCTGTGACGCTGCGTACCGTATCACCACACATGCTTCAAAGATACGTATGGTTAACATTTTCTCCTGTCATCAAATGTGCAGTGATAGTAGGAGACCAAAACTTCCTCTTCCTCTACACAGGAAGAAATACTTTGCTACCTAATACAAAGTCAGTTCTTCAAGAAATAAGTGATAACCAAAGCATACTTAGGGCTGAAGGTACACTTATAATGTAGCCCTAGATTACTGCTTCAAACAAAACTAAAAAACCTCAACGTGCTGGACTTCAGGAGTTCTTGCTCACCCTTTACATCACACTGCACCTACTGTAGCTATCACTTTCCATCCCCATTTACTGGACTCTGAGAGTACAATAAAACCATTTTCATCAGGATTAGCAAATCTAGAATCAATCAGTTTTACTGATGCAAAGGACAAAGGGATTTCTGTTAGCAAAAGAAAACACTGCACTAGAAGCTTCCACTAATTTAGATTTCTTGCTTAAAAGCAGCAAAACACTTTGAGTTGTCTCTGGTGACCAATTCCTGATGAGAATGGGATTGGCAGGGAGCACTAAATCAGTGCAACGAAGGACACTATGCCCTGGCACTGATGGAGTGTGTTTTTATGGCAAAATCCTACTGATTTCAGGACCACTCTGTAGTCAAGCATTTCAGAGTGCTGCAAAGACTTCACTAGAGTTGCAGCACCAAAGTTTATCACTTGTGTCAGTTTGATTGGGTTGTATTCTAGCTTCAGAGATGCCAGCTATATAGTAGTATTTTATTGCTTGTACCGCTGACAAAGACTGTATTATCTAGTTCTAGAAATGTACTTAGAGGGCTGTAAATAAAAAGCAAAATTCTGCAGGACTAGGATTCCAGGTTGTGAATGGCAAGGGGGCACGTTCACAACAGAACACTGGTAGCATTTTTTGGCCCCTAGTTAAGTGTTATTGCTATTTGAGCAATTGAATAATGACAGAGAAAGCTACAGCAACTTTGCCCTGGGTCACAAGGGAGATCAGTGTATACGTTCAGAAAAAGCCTCCACGTGTCCATCTCCCCACGTTAGTTCCCTGTCTTCGGGAACACTCTTTGTTGAGTAACTATAAAATACAGTCTTTTGATTAAATAGGAAAATAAAAATAATAAAAAGACTAATTCTACTGAGCAGAAACTTTGCATAATGCAAATCATTGCACATATACAGCACAGAGATGGCTCTTCTGAAGATATATACTCCCCTGCATCTACTGCCTATCACTACCTTCCCGCATATGGCTTATTTTGCAGAATTGCTTGTGCTCATTATCGCAGGTGACAATACCAACTCGGCCAACGGAGACTTTACTTCAGCTGACATAGTAGAGAGCTCCTCTGAGAGCAAGAGCTGCAGAGTTTGCATTTCTGTATTGTCTTGAACCCGATCCAGCATCCATTCCAGCTGATGGAAAGACTCCTGGTGACTTCAGCGTGCATTATATTAGGCCCTTGGTGCAGTTAGTTGCAGTGACAGCGTTTGAAAGCTGAAGCTCTTGAACCCTTATGGTACATGGATATTTCATAATTTAAGGAACACATATAAGACAGAGCTAGAGAAAGTTATTTTTCCTCCCTTTCAGTGCTCATTTTACAGTCTATCACAAAAAATACCAGTTTCTCCAAGCCATTGAGCAACATTCCTTGTTTTTACATGCTTTTGTTCCTGGGAAAAGAAATCAGACAAAAATATCAGCTACATCATCTCAATGTCAAACAAGTACTTCAGAGCAATGACTGTCTTATTTTTTTCCAATATTTAGTAGTTCAGAAGTGGACTGAGTTGAGAGTTGAAAAGAATCAGCCATTCTACCTACTAGATTACAAAATCCTAGTTAAAACATTCTTCCATTTCAGGCATGTCCCATGCACTGCCTTGATCACAGACCAAGAGAAGCAGTTCTCTCAAGGGACTCAGGTGAAAACTTCTCAAATATCACCTCATGCTAAATACTTTAAGACTTGCTAAATGCCTTAAAACCAGTTTCAACAGTCCAATTCCCTCCTACTACTACTTGATTCTAAAATTGCTATTGCTTCTAAAATTCATGTGATAGATGCAGGAACGATTCTGTTCATAACTGCAGTTACCTGGTGTTTTGTCATACTATTACTGTGATTAAATATATTAGTTCTCAGCAGGAGCTCCTGCAGACAAATCATCAGAAAACTGAAAGTGCTCAGGAGAAAAGAGGCTGTATATGTAAACAGCATTTTCCTTGTCTTCCATATTTTTTCTATTTGTAAGTACCTCCATAATACGAGATGTCACAACTAACATCAGGAATTTAAGTTACTTCATGACCTTACACTGTATTATTTGCCCCTTCTAGCAGCCAACCCTTTCCCTTTTTCGTGTTTAGCAGAACCATGCCTGCACATGGTGACAGTGCTGTGACCAAGGCTTACCAAGTTACAAGCCTTTGACATTTGAAATCAAGGTGAATTCTACGACTACAAGAACAAATTCTGGTTTGCAGTTTTTGCTTTTTGTTTCTAAACTTAACATAAGATAGCATCATTAGGATAACAACATATCCTGGAAGACTGTTTCAAGAGAATGAGGATTGCAGGCCATCCATGGAAACAATCTACTTGAGGTATTTCCTAGAGATCCTATCACTGTCATAGTAAAATTTCAATGTGTGAGGCAGATAAATATGGATGGCAACTGAGCTGCAAATTGACCTTGTAGGCTTGGGATAGATTTAGTCACTGCTGCCAAAAAAATTTTCAGGTACATCAGAGATTTGTGCCCAGGGGTCCTCTTCTTACCCAACTAACTTGTAATCACAACTGTCAGTTTCAGAACATTTATACGACCCTGCGGAGTGTAATGTGAGTCAACCATCTGAATGTGAAATTCGTTAGACAACTGCAGCATGCTCAGTGGGAGCAGATTGTGAGACAACGGTGATGTTTAAGAGAAGATGAAAGAACAGGTTAAAGGGTTCCTGCAGTGGTTTTGCAGGTTTGGGAATAGGTGTGCACATATTATGTGCCAACGTGCCTTCTCACACACCTCAAAATAGATCATTTGGATGCTGTGAAAACTTCAGCAGTAACAGAACCTGACACCTATCTCTTCCAGTGTCAGGGTATAACAATGATTGGACTACACTTTAATAAGTCTTGCCATTCCTTGTTTATCAAGGACATCAGGCTTTGAAAGCACAAATTGCTAGATTATAATTTTGCTGTGAGAGGTGTGAGCAGCCCTCCCCACACCACTCTACCCATTACCCACAGCACCTCTTTGCCTATGCCAATCACTCACCTGTAAATTGTTCTAATTGTATAAAGGGGTTTTGAACACTACAAACTTGTGTCTAGGACAAGCAGGGTTGATTTATTACTCCTCCCCAACTTATACTCCAAAAGGAATCTATTGATACAGTTAAGGGCTTTATGTAAAGCTGAACCCTTAGGCAATGAGAGACTACTTGGCAGGCTTTCACTGAGTTATCAGTTACATATTTTTTTTCATTTAAGTCTAATTTTACTTCCCACTTCTATTTTTCCCCATAATTTCTTATTGCTGAGGTAGGCACTTACAGAGAAAAGCAGTACTGCTATTAAAAGAATCAATACTTCCATTGCAGAATACTTACACTGCTTCATTCTGTTTGCATCCTGTGCCCTTCATCTGTGAGGAGCAGTGATCAATTATGAATATCTGTCAGGTTTGTTATTACATGAGATCATTTATTCTCTTAAGCAGATAAAGCATAGTCAGCAAGCCAAGAACATATCAAGTTAACTAAAGTTTCAAAGCCTACAGTTACAGCCTATTAGAAAGACAAGTAATTGCCTATATTCTAAACTCAGAGCTTAAGAACAAAGGGACAATTCTCTTCAACCTGAGCACTAAAGAAATATAATCAAGAATCACAATGTACAACTTGAAAATTTCTGAAAAACTTCTAATTACATTATTGCCTAGAGGCTTTCCTCTTAAGGCCTCCTCACCACGATAAAAACAGTTAACCAGAGCAGCACTCCTCAGATCCTTTTTATATTGGACCAAGAGAATTACTTAATTTTCCATAGCTGGCCCAGTTCAGGTTTTCTGGGAATTACAATTAGGGCATGCAGCTGTGGTCTTCTCTTGCTCTCTAAGACAATGTCAACTTGAATTTGCCAAAACCAGCAGAAGCCCAACTGCACTGTAACAGGTAAAAAGAAAAGTAGCAGGTATGAGCAGAATACAGCTTCCAGATCTCTAAGAGCTTGCTACTGGTGTGACTAAATGCTAGTACTGTAATCGAATCGGGTCAACACTGTATCCCTAGACTTGCAAACGCGTTCAGTTGCTGACTAACAAGACTCTAGTTCCATACATGGGTATGCCCAATCCAGGCAAGGGTAAGGTCAAAGACAGATTTTGTTTCTTAAGATTTTATGCTTTTGCTTTTCTTCACAAGATAACAGACAAAGACAAGAGTAGAATTTCATATAGTGATTTTCAACTAACGCTTTGAAGGGGAATTTCTGAATATTTAAACTTTTCCTCACAGTGGGAATTCTGATATTTGTAGCCACTGCCAAGGAAGGATCTTTTACTACTAAACTAGTTGAAACTGAAAGCGAACATACTGCAGAGTCCAGGAGAGATGCCAGAACTGGGAGCTCTCTGCGTAGAACAGGTACAGTGCAAGTACAGCATGTTCAAGATATTTTCTGTCCTCAGCAAACATCTCATCCTCATTTGGGAAGGACTATGTTGGGGATAAAAAGGGTCTTCATGCTGCCCTTTCATTCAGCTGTGATTTAAGGAGCTAATTAGTGCCAACATTTGAGGTCCAGATCCTAAATAAGCTTAAGCACCTTTTATCTATTGCATCTCATGCCAGCTGAAAGCTATGTACCTCAGATGATCTGAACCCAAACTCTTAAGAGATACAGACCTACCTACACGTCAAACCTTCTCTTGCTCTCCAATTAGAGGAAGCCCAGGCATATGGAGACCAGTTCACATTTGTGCTTAGGCAGGAAGAATAGTTATGACTCTGAGAATGTGAAGAGGAGCTCGACTGCAGGTACCAAAACCAGTAGGGTTTAAACTACTCGGATGCTCAAAGCCCTATATGAGCTGTCACTTAACATTTAAATTCCTGAATCAAACTGTTTCCATTAAAATCCATTAGGTGCTAAGTATCTGTTTGGAGATATACATAATATCACCCATGCCCTTAAAACATTATCTCCTGAGCTGAAGAATGATGCTTAAAATAGGCCTTTCTCTGTTATTCTGCTATATGGGACTCAAGGTAGAAACTATGGTCTTAAACCACAGACCCAATTCTCCTTTTCAGCTCAGCATGCTCCTAGTTAGACCTACCCAATGTAGACTGTGCTATTTCCAGGGCCAAATTTTCTTCTCGGTACAGATTTAAACTCTACAGAATACAGTGAAGACCTTCCGGATATATTGGTGGGAATGCATTTAAAGTTGAGCTTTTCTTGTTATTCTCCCATATATCTCATGTACTGCTTTCTTTTAAAATGTGAACAATCTTAAAATATGTATTTGCATATATGAAACCAGACTTTGCATCCTACTCTGAATGTGGCCCAATGACATTTTTGTTACTCTGCCTGTCCTGAGTCTGCTGATACATTACACAAGCAATGACAAGCTGCAGAGAAGCAATTTAGAAGAAAAGAAATGCAATTCTAAATGTGTTATGCTTATCTACATTTGTAATTCCAGTCATGGATCCTATCTGTTTGTAAATTTCAAAGCAAAATATCTCTGAACTTGGTAAGTCAGTATGGATATGCTCATCTTTCTCTTGCTGCATAAAATTAGACACATACCAGGCAACTGTGAACTGATTAAAAGAGTCTCTCCAGCAAAATAAAAGAAGATAGGTCTTGTTATAAACTTGGTTGCTGACTCTTGACACAGGTAAGAATGTAAGGTGCACTGAGATGCTTATGAGATTCCTACTGACTATTACGAGAAATTTAAGAAGCGGTTATATGCTGAAAAGTGACTGAATAAATAGCATTGTGAAGTTCCAAATTTATTTTTTCCTCAAAGTCTTAACAGAATAAATTTGCCTGCTTTACAGGTAAAGATACATTTTTTTTTTCTCACTGACAGCCCTGCAAACTCTGAAAGTCACAGCTGTGTTCTCCTTGACTTGTGCATTTCATTACTGCTCCTCTGAAGTGGTGTCTTAGTTAAAACTCTATTGTTAATGTAAGAGAGAAAAAAATCATTCAACCTACTTCCCTACTGGTCTGTTGATTCTATAGGACTAACAAGAATAAGACATCCCTGGAAATTGTTTTTGCCATATAAAAGGAAAAAGGCAGGCAGGGAACTGAGCTAATGAGTACGAAGGCATCACCATATGTGGCTCTGGTTTTGGCCAGGAGAGAAGGAACACAGGGACAGGCAGGTCCAAGCAATGACCTCTAGGTTTTCTGAACTCAAGAAGAATTCTCTCACACTCTTCAGTAGCCCCCCTTCCAGTCTAGGTTGCTTATGCAAAAATTAAGGAATAATTTACCCCCAAAGTTAAACAACCCTTGCATTCTAACCATGAAAAATACCTTGTTCGTGTCCAGTTCAAATTAGAGGTAAAGGTGCAATCTTCCTTACATATACTACTACTGTGACCTGCTCCATAGTAAATCTAGAGTGCAACAAGTTCAGTCCTGGCCCAAAGGCAGCTGTGTCCCGGAGCCAGCAGATGAAGGTGGCTTATGCACCACACAGTTCCTTCGCTCAGAGATTGGAGCTGGCAGTTTCCTTGGTACCAGTACAGCTGTGCTGCTCACAAAAGAAAGTGAATAGCCAGAGCTTATTTCCACACTGTATTTTGTTGGGTTGTGTGGAGTCTCCTCTCATGTTGATACAAATGGGTTTAACGTATATGAAGAGCTATGCCTAGTGCCTCTATGCAGTGCTTACCCCTCCATGTTCCTCTGTGGAGACAAGTGTTTACCACTGTGATGGCTGCAGTTGCTATGGGCTATGAAGTACATCTTCAGACATTTTTGCCGCTGCTCTGGAGTTTTCCCTGACTCTAGCGGAACTCCTCTCTGGAAAAACTCCCACCTCAGCCATGTACATGAAGACAATTGGCCTCAAGATGTACTAGGAAACTCTGCAACCTGCAGTACATTTACCCATTTAGCTTCAGATATAAATCCTTTAACGGGCCTTGAATATAAAAAACAACTAGTGCACATCCTAAGATCACTATAAAGCTATAACCATAGCTAAGAGGGGGCACAAATCACTCTGAGATTTGATTTCTCTGAATCATAAAAATTCACCATAAAAACCTAGTTATGAGCATCATTAAAAAAATGAGCTTCAGAGCATGAAATGTTAGCGACATTTGCAATCTTTTAGAAAAATAGTGTCTTGTTCAAGATCAGATTTTAAATCATCCTCTCCAAGTTGTCTGAATACTAACTTCTTGCAGGCAGGTCAAGGAGATGTGTAGAAACGTTGGCAAAATGTGTTTTAGAAGTGCCACGTAACACACCCAGTAGTGGGACGTCATAGTCTACCCTTCTCAGAAAGAGATTAGGGTCACATCTTGAAAGACATTTAATTGCTAAAGATGTAGATAAATGCCTGTTGACAGTTTTGAAAATTCTTAGTATGTCACTTTTGTCAAAATCCTTTAAGTCCGGGAGTATCTCAGCTGTTTTGAAAATTCCAGGTGGTATTCAGTGTGGCATGTGCCCAAGTGACTTTAAAAGCCTCATCATTAGTGCCTTTAAATGGCTGGCAAAGGAACATATAGAACAGATCACTTACACATTTAAAGCAACAGATAAATAGATGAACACAAAATATAATGGGATATTCAACATTGCTCTGATTCTGTTCCTTGTATTAGGATAGGTCACATTACATCATTGAAGTTGACTGCAGTACAGAGCTATAAAATCAGTATGAGATAAAAATCGTGCCCAATATGAATATGCAAGAAACATAGTAACATTTCTTGTTTGTAAGCATCTAGGATGTCATGATTCATCTTGTGTTGGGAATTTCAGGATTTTGAAGAAGAAATGAGCAGAGAGTTCTGTGCTGGATTTCATCATCACGTTCCCAGCAAAGTCATCTCCAGTGGTGCAGATGAGCTCCTGCATGAACACAGCATGAAAGCACCTGTGAGCGAACTGGAAGTTGTACACTGCATGGATGACTTAGGGACTTTTGACTTGAGTCTTCCGGATTTTTCCTTAAAGCTACCCCCTAAATGGCAGGGAAATGACTATTATACATGGTTTGAGGAAAGTGCATTTACCTGCTGATCTGGGCTCAAAGCTTTCAGGAAGATTAGACAACTTTTCTAAAAAAAAACTTTGTGAGTTTGGAGAGAAGTGAAAAAATCTAGTAATATATCCAATTATGTTTAGAGCTTTCAGAGGAAGTCTGGATATTATCTAGGAAAACCCCAGCTCTGATGGACCGTTTTCATAAACAGAAGGAGTTCTACATAAGAGAATTATTTCATCATTGTATTTTCTAGATGAGAAAAATGAAGCACAGGAAAACAATGTGATGCAGGAAATCCAGAATTTGAACTCTTAGCATCCTACAGGTGCTAACTTTATCCACTAAGCCACATGATATACTTTCCACCAGACCACTATCAAATGAGGAAATACACAGTATTTGATGCCTGTCTGGTGATAACACTGAACACCATTTAAATACCAATCAAAACATTATTTTACGAGTCCCATTTTCAAAGAAACTGAATATTCCTGTTGATCACTTTTACTTAAAATCACAATTAGTCAATGTGTTATTAGACCTGGTTTAATGAGTTACCTAAGTAGTGACACAGGGTTGTAATCTTCAGTACCTACTCTAGCAAACTGCTAGTAGCCTGTCTACTAATATATAATTTTTCTGCAGCCGGTGGACAGTAGTTATTTTGTCTCTACTTTCATGGAGAGGGCAGATCTGGATCCACACTCCCTCACAGTCTGGGACTGTTTGCATCAAGAATTTGTTTTATACATAAGGAAAGAATTGGGACTTAGTAATTTTCTTCCCATTTAAACTTGTAAATTTCCCTGGAAATTGGAAAGCCTCAGAATATTTCCACAGAAAATTATAACTCCTTACTTTTTTCCCCATTCTTTGGCACACATTAAAGTCTCACGAACCAGACATAATTAACAGGTCACACTCCAATTTGTCCATGCCATTCTACAAAAATGCTATTTTGAGCTTACGTTGCCACGTTTATTTATTTTTTTGTATTGGCTCATTGCTAAACCAAGCATTTTAAACTCCCTGAGAAACTTTCAACCACAGGAAAACTGGGATTAGATCAAAATGCCCATATGGCACCAGTGGGATCCTCCCTGGAGTCACAGAGATGTGGACAGCAAAGTACAGATCCCTGTGCTCCATCCAGTCCCTTCGTGTGGAAACGAATGTTCAAAGTACTGGTTCCTAGTAAAGACCAAAGACAAAGAAAAAGACTCAACTGAAATCCAGTGGTTGCAAAATGCTTCTTTTCTCAGATATATGGTCACTTCCTCCCAGGTTCCGATCTGGCCCTGTCTCTTTGAAACATGCATTTGTTGTTCAATTATACAGATGGAATCTTCTACGTACATTCTGAAGTAACACTAGAGGGCAATAATGCATGAGACATTCAGAATTTCTGAGCCTGAGAATATTTGAGATGGGTGGTCTTCATTTGTGAACACTTAAGCAAAATTCATAATTTGCTTCACGTTTGCTTTAATTTGGAGAGGACTTGTGCTGGGATAAGAAAGGAGGAAGAAAAAGCTTCACAGAGGACTGGAAATAAAAAATCACTTGCTTTTTTTCACATGCTGTGATAGTCTTCAAAGAAAGTGAGAAACTATTTTGGGAAGGATATCTGCATACAGGGAAGGGATGTCTCTTCCAAACAAAATACTAAAGGACATTTTAAGGTCCCTGAATTTATTTTGTATTTTGTTGAAGCACTGACAGAGAAAAATCTCTTGGAAAGGAAATGAGAGAAGAGGGAAAAGGGAAAACAAAAGGAAAAAGGGAAACGAAAGGGGGAAAGAGAAGGGAAAAAAGAAAAAGTTTATACAGGTAGGTAGAATTCAAAAAAATAATTATCTCTTCCTTAGAGGTATCCTACCTGCACAGCCCAAAGACAGTACTTGTCCTACTGTCAAATCTCTCTGTAAGCTTTATCTTTCAAGCTAGTTGATTTGTAAACTGACAAGAGTTTGGCAAGGGAAGGGAGGAAGGGTATGGTTTGGTTCTCTTTACTCTCAAATCTAATTTATCACCTTTTCATACAGTATTGTGGGCCATATATTATTTTTCAGAAGTTTGCTTACACAGACTGCTATTAGTAAAGGATATTGTCTAAAGCTTGGACATTGTATGGTGCTGGAAAATAAAACAAAAATCATCGCATCATACTGCTTTCAAGTCCCAATGAATTCAAGGTTCCTGGATGGCTCTTTGTCTTGAATTTACAGCTCTGGTGATTTACATCTTCAGGGTGCATTCAGATATCAAGAGAAAGTTCTGCTTCAAAAAAGCTTTCTTTTAGGAACGTCAAGTGCAGAATTAATGATTCAGGATTCAGTCTGGAAGAAAGAGATGTAAGTGTGAAGTGAACCTTTAATGGTCTGTAAGAGGGAGTGACTGCTTAGAAGAGTTTTTATAGCACTGCACTTCCTGCTACTTCAGTAATAATAATAACAACAGTAATGGTAATAATGCCTACCTCTTACATTTCACTTCCCATCAGCAGAACTCAAGTAATTATGTTCATTTCTTATCTTAAAGCAAGCGTTAGCAAAGAAAGGAATGTGATAATGCAGTATGTTTTCTACTATCTGTGTTTTTAAGCAACGTAGTAGAACCAGTTTTGTCTCCTCTACTGAGGCAGGATGCAGAGAAGGATGAAATAGCAGATAAAACTCTTCTTGAGCACCCACATATTAGACAGATCACTATAATTTCCTTAAAGGTGAGGTGGGGCTCATGTCATGGCCACAGAGGCTCCTTTGAGTAGAAAAATAATATGTTTGTTCCATTTAAAAGCCTCGCCACTTCTGCTTTCAAATACATACCACAGAACTTGCCTGAGGCCACATTAGTGTGGCATGTTATTGATAGCTGATGCTACCTATCGGTTCAAGCCAGGCAGTCTAAAAACAGATTGTGTTCTTTCTAAGAAAAGGAATCAAAGAGAAGTCTTAAAATGCTCATCAGTCTGAGCGGGCTTCATTTTTTTTCTCCTACAGCCAATGGAAAATTATCATGCCATATGAAATTAATTCAGGTCATGATAGTGCAGCTGTAAAGCTAGAGGACAATTCATGGAGATTGCTCAGAACAGACTCTCTGTTTTCATGTTGCGTTTAATGAGCCTTTTGATTGAAAAATTTGTTATGATGCACATCGTTTCCAGTATAAGATGAATATGGTTCCTGTATTTTTGAGCATCTCCAAGATAATTACTGAGATTCAATTGTTTCTGCTTTATGTACCTATGTTCCATAGGTCTACATGCACTCTGTCATTGGCAGGGTATGAAAGGGAACAATAAGGATATTCACACAGGTCAGGTTTTCCTGAAGAAAGAGATCTTGCCTCTCATACTGGTGTTCGTTCTACTAATCCAAACGTAAAGATGAATAGTAACAATTCATTTCAGCTATATATTATTAATTTTAAACAGCCTAATTTTTCTTTCAGCCACTTTATATTACCCACATGTAATGACCCTTGCCCACATAAATCAGCCGGGAAGATTTAATTCGCTTACTGATGAACCCAGTTCTGTTCATTTCCAGACTCTTCCTGCAAAACTCTGAACGTAACGCCCAGTTTTTTCTTAGTCTTCTCCAAGAAGTAATGTGTAACTAAACCCTTCAGTGAAACTTGGAAAATCGCCCTTCAGCTCCTAAATGCTGACTATTAACTGTAGGAATTTTAAGTGTTTCGCTCTATTGTGTTTAGCTCTACTATGCTAGATTATCCTTGATTTTTGCACTGTCCATTTTGGTTGAATGAGGTGATAATTAAACACATGCAGCCTGTAGAATAGAAAGTGTTATTCAAAACTAACCAGCTAAGGTCACAGAAGAAATACATTGACAACTTGCTAAGAAAGGAGATTATCCAAAGTCTTGACTTGGTGTTATTTCAAATCCCAAGACACAAGAGAGTTTTTATTCCCTCTCAATTCCTTTGTTGTTTGGGGATTTCTATGTATTGCTTAGCTTTAATTTCTGTCAAAGCCATCCAATCAACTCTGTTGACTGCTTGGTAAAATTCCCTTCTACACTTGGGTCGGTATGTACTGAAGAAGAAGGTTATCTGCACTATTAAACCTTTGACTTCTTGTCTTTTGAAGAGATCATTTTGCATTTTGCTATGGCAGAGCTGTAATTAGATCTGTTAATTAAGGACAGAATGAACTTTTTAAAAACTCTAAACCCCTTTGCATTTTTGATAAGTTTGCTTAGGTTGCTACTGACCTTCATACAGGGTTTACCGCTGCTTATTAATTGTTAAATTTTAATTAGGCATGCTGATGAATGTGCTAGCCTTTGCAATAAATAAAAGGTAGCTTCATTTATAATCGGATATTTACCAGTCTACAGTGAAATTATCTGCTTTCCTAGAACACAGTTAATTTAACGTATTTTGATAACAGTAATTGGTGCCATATAAAACCCAAACCCAAACAGATAAGTATAATGACTCCCTGGTTCAGAGACTGGATTACCAGTGCAAACTGAGCTAGGACACTGGAGTTTAAAAACATTCCACAGGCACTTGAACTAAATGCCTTTAACAACTGGTCACATATTCATGGAATTTTTACTGAAATTCTTTCAAAACATGTTTCCCAGGGAAGAATCAATCCTTCTTACAGAAAAAGCAGGTCAGACTGGGGAGACAGAGTAGGGAGGGGATGAAGAAGAGGATCATCTTTCACACCTAAGGGAAAAGGAAATTTGCAGCACTAGCAAACAGCCTGCTTTTTCTCTTTGCCAGCAATAAATATGTGGCCCGCACTTGCCTGTGCGACCCATCCAGGGACTCCACAGACTAAGCCACCAAGAAGGTTATGAAGCAAAATGGGAACCTGTCCCAAACTCCCTTGAAATCAAAGAGTACCAGGAATCAAAATAATTCTTTTGTGTTGACCAATAGCCCCGTATCTGAAAGAAATAGCAAGTATCTATCCCGTTTGATTACTTCTGTAGAATTAGTAACCACACTCTCTAAACTGGACCTCCCGGCACTCTCACCTCTTGGCTCTGTGAGGGATCATCAGAGAATCTTCTCGTGATGAATGAGATATTTAATTAGCCATGTCCATTACCATGAAGACAGAGTTAACAATCACCAACTTCTGACACAGCACACTCATGAATGTAACTTTACCCCTCATTCCAGTTGCATAACTCTAAGCTGCGCGGCAAACTGTGAAAATAATAGAGACAGTGACAGAAGTCCTGGTTCATGTAGAGGCAAGTGGCAAAAGTCACCTTTAATTCCCTCACAGTCCCTGCCAAATTTCAGCGATCCACGGCCAAATGCTCTGCAGTGCTCTTATCAGGACCCACCACATACATAATGAAATGCTACTGCAGCCTGTGACAATTTTCCAGCTGTTTCACTGTCTGCCTTGAAGAAAGGGCAGGTATGATTCAGTTTTTGCTGGGAAGTTTATTAAGTATCTCTTCCCATCCCATCTGGATAATTAGATAATTACTGATGAAACGCTACCTAAATTTCATTAGGGACGGTCCAAACAGGTTTTGAAAGCCGATGAAGTGCGCGACTCAGAACTGTGTTTGTAGTGCCAGGGGTTCCCTGTCCTCTGACCATCTCAAAGCATGTGGTCACTGCTGTTTGGTTTGATGCCAGTTCTTCAAGCGTGGAGTGCTGCTTTCAAGATTCACACAGCAAGCAGCAGGGCTGATGATTGACTTGCTGGGGTGATTTCAGGCAGTCATGAAAGTACAACGTTTCAAAGGCTGGTGCTTTGGGAGCATTCTACCATACTGTGGGAATATTTTGCTAGGGGTCCACCTAGTTGTTAACCAGAGTTACAGTGAAAATTCAGAGACAGTAGGCAAATTCATTTTCTGGGTCCTAATAAGTATGCCTTCCCAGAAAACAAGTTTCAACAGACTCCTTACGTGGGGCTCAGTGATATGTGTTTGATTATCTCCTGACATCAAAAAAGAGACCTAAGCCACTTTTCAGAGAGTGTTCAAGTTACCTGTCTGCTGTTAACCCTGTTTTATCCACAGATATTCCTGGCAAGTCTACTGAGAAACAATTCTTTTTCTTTTGAAATCAGGTATGATTGTATGCCTGGCTTCACTTTTCCTTGCAAAGAAAAAGCAAGAGAAATATCTGAAAGCTTTCCCCCTTACGGACATAAACCCGCCATTACATCTCCAGCACAGGGTGGGGCATGCTTCATCTGGTACTTCAAGACACAGGCTAATGCATCATACGTAGCACTGTTGAGTTAAGTGAAGACCAACACCCTAGAAATACAGTTGTTACTGCAGCAAAAAATGGGGCACGAAACAGAGGCTGCTTATCAGTCTTTTTAATAACGATCTCCTTGGAGCAGTATTAACGAGCTGGAAGCGGGAAATTATGGTTGAGCAGAATTTCTTCCCCTTGAACTTAGAATAGCAGCAGGACATGAAGGAGCTGTAATAGAATGTTATTTTACAAGAAGTAAATAATGTAATAGAGTCTATAAGGATGTCAGCAGGAGAGTTAGAACTGTCATAGCATAATCCTGACTTGAGCAGCAATGTGTGAAAAAGTAGCCTGCAGCAGTTTTTCCAGTACTTCAATAATTTCTGCTTTCTCACTGATCTTTGTTTACTCTACTTACCTTGTCAAAAAAATGTTTTACCTTATGTTAAAATGCAAGTTAAAAGAGGAAAATGTATTCCCAGAAATCCCAGCTTTTCAAGCCTACACATTTTCTTTTCATTTTGAGTTGTTGTTGTGGAAAAGATGGAAGAATTGTATTCCCTTCACTTAAAGAATATCAAGAGTCGTAAAACCATAAATATAAAGAAGCAGCCTGTGTCTTTGCTGCTTCTTTTTCCTTCTGACTAATGAATAATTCAAAAAATTGGCAGTATTACACTTCACATCCTTGTGATATGATGGCAGTTTTTCCAATGAGTCCTCAAATGTAAGCTCAGGAGGGTCATGAAACTACACAGTTATCATTATTGGAATACAACAACATCTTCCAAGGTACTGCAGCACCTTTATATCACTATGGAAGCAATGCAGAGAGGACAAGTTTGAAGCTAAATAAAATTCCAGGTATTAAACTGAAGTTACAAAAAAAAGGGAGGGGGGCTGAATATTTTTGTCATTTCTCTTTTCATATGACATCTATTTAAATTTTCTTAAACCGTTAATACAGGAACATAGTAAAGACTGGGGGACAAACTACCCCAGACTTTCAGGATGGCTTTGCTCCTGCCTCGACATTGTGCACAGAACTCAGTGTACATATCCCCAGAAGAATATTCTCACAAGCTCAGGCTGACTTTCAACAGGATCTAGGTATCACTACTTTCTTTTAAGAAAGTGTTGCTTTTCTTGCTGCTTTACTAACTGGTGCTCTTGCAGATCTTGCAAGATCCTATGCAATTCTCTCACCCCACCCTAGTCATAGCCTCAGGAATATAATGCCACGCTTTTAATTCAATTGTATTGGCTTCTCTAAGTTTGAGACAGACCTTTAACATCAGTTTGGTGTAATGTGTTTGTACAGAATATTTGTCTTGGTTTTAAGGAAATACATTAAAAACCTTTCACTGAGAATATGAGATATTGCATTGTCCTTGAAATTGCGTTAGGTCCTTCAAAGCCATTTAATCTCAATTAAAGCAGAGCATACAAGATAAGGTGCTCTGAAGATGCATTAAAGCGTGTTATAGTGCCAAGCCTCCATGCACTTTGACACATCCTAAAAGCACTGTGGCACTGGTTTAAAGGTACGGTTCAAAAATCTCCTTGCGACCCATTATCCATGGATCATTAGCATAATTCAGAACTATTACAGTGTATTGTGCCAATGCGTGCTAACAAGAACTGTTAATGTATGAAGTCTTGACATGATAGATTGTAATGCCTCTGGCTCTGTCATGTCAATGGAAGTTTATGCATTAAATAAAACACACCAGGGGATTAGATAGCCAAGAGATTGGAAATGCACTATAAAGCCTTTTAATTCAAGATCACCATTTGTAATCTGTGCTGGAACTGCAAAGTACAACCAAAAGTTTGACCTCAGATGGACGGTCAGAAATTTATTTGACATGAGTTTAGTGTTCTCAGTACAGTCCTTCCACCCACAGCACGGCATCCTTCATATCATTCCTATTGGGATCCTAAGGGCTGTTGGCAAAACGAAGCCCAGGCTACCCTCACAGCTGAGTGAGCACAAGACATTTCAGGGTGACATGAGCAAGTTTATGCTGCCATTGATTTTGCTGCACTAATTCAGAGGATAAACAGAGGACTCAATTCTCCAGAGTTATCAATCTGGCACCTTTCAAGCACATTTAGATTGGCATGGGCTTTTGTTTTCTGTTTTCTTTTTTTCCCTTCCTAATTACATGTTAAGTGCAGCAGTGTTAACAGATGTCACTAGAATATAATTCCCAAGGATTTCAAGAGCAAATAAGACTAGGAAAAAATTGATTCACAAAAAAATGTTTAGCTACCATGATCATTGAGAATAAACTACATTATTTTCTTAACTGCCTAGTTCAAATACTGTTTTTAGAGTTATTTTGTCATAAGATTTTTGCCAAAGTTGCCAGTAAACAGTGTTGAATGAGAACCACATAGGAAGAAGATGGTGCAACAGTGAGAATTCACCATCCACAAAGGTGAAAGACATTAGGCCATGGTTTTTACAGTGGTCTAAACTCCACATCTATAATGTGGTACACATCACAAAATCCAACTGTGGCAGAAAATGTATTTATATTTGTAACATGCTAAAAAATACCACGTGAGTACCATGACATCCTGGCTCTATTTCCTGCTTGTTTTTTCAGCTTAGAAAACCATTTTTGTATTTCTGTGGTCCTTAATTTGTTAACAGTGATTTTTTTTAAGCAGCTCACCTACTACATAAGTCTGTGGTTAATAAATTTACAGCTGGTTTGACTGATAAATTAAAAAAATATATAATTACAGAGGAACCTGAAGTAATTAATATGCCAGAATGCCTATTTAGATTCCTACAAAATAATGATCTCAGAAGCATAGAATTCCCACAGCTTCCAAAGAAGGCGGTGAAAGCTGCAAAGATTAAGCCTGTCTGAAAGCAGAGCTGTTTTAATACATCTGCCCACATGTGGACATACACACTAAAACTGGTGCCCACAAAATGTATAACCTCAGGCATAATAATAGCTGATTAGTAGTTAAACTTCCTTTTGGAGTTCATTACCACTGCCTCTTTGTTTTACACTAATATGCATTAGTAATTTTTAATACGTATCTATTTTGGACATGGCAAAGCAGATTGCAACAGATGAGCACACTTACATAAAAATACTCAATACAGACTGTCTTTGTAGTTCATGTACAAAGACCGTACGTTTGTTTAATGCTACCCGGGTCTACTGCCAAAAATAACACTGATAAAAGCAGGAGAATAATCTGTGAAAACTGATTTCTTTGTAAGATGGGAATATCCTTGACCCTTATCAGAAACTCTGTTGTTCATCTTCTACTAGACCACAGTGCCTGGAGCTGTATCGGCACATCAAGTTCAGACAAGTCTCTTCTGCACGTCCGGAGCTGGCTGGCCGTGAAGGTCTAGCCTGGGAGCCATGCGGCCAGGCCAGCCAGCAGCCAGCTGAAACCTGACCAGAAAGAAACTAGCTTGTCTGGCCAGCTCGAATCATGGCGAAAGCAGATGTGTATCTGTCTGCCTCCGACCACAGCTTTTTTCACTTTTTTCCCCCTCCAACTTTACCCTTGGACTTCGGTATGAGGTCTGCTCATTTCGCCCATTTTGAGTACGGTGTCGGGGAGTTACTATCCCACTCGGAAAAAGCACACTAGCAGCCTTCCCACAGGCCCTCGAGTCTCTAACACCGAAATGGAAACCAGCCAACACCCACTGCAGAACAGCTTCAACTGTTGTGTTAATGCTCCCTCTACTCTGTGCCATGGAAAAAGCAGTTTCACCAAAACACATACAAATTTTGCACTTTTACCCTTACACTAATGTGTTCTCCTCACTTAGTCCATTGTTAAAAATGTGAACAGAATTTGTTTTATCTTATTAGTGACCTGATTCAGGCTCATCTTTCCAAACCTTCAGGAACTATTTCAGTGATGAACTGTAGATGGAGTTATTAACCCATCAGAATCGTCTGACAGAAGAAAAGATGTCTTCACTGCATTCTTCTCCAAAACATTTCTAATCCTTTCAGTTGTTTGTTCACCTACTAAAAACAGTATATTTAAAAGCACAGAACGGCAGAAGGCTGGAGTTATTGAGGCATATGACAGATATGACAGATACCTAGTTCAGAAATGCTACATGACTTCTTGTCCATAGACCATCATCCACCTCTGAACACTTCTTAACAAATTCTAGACCAAGAGAAAAAGAATGAAAGTCATAAATGCAACAGGAAAAGAACAGGAGAGATCTCAAGATCAAAAAACCCCCCACACAAAACACATTTTTAGAAATGCAAATAGCTAAATTTGCTTGTTTAAATTTCTTTTTAGGAATAGCAATAGCTCCTCACTGTTCCCCAGCTATGAGTTAACACCACAGCTCACCCTCTCCCTGTGTTTCAGCCTTGCTTTCAGCTGAGCTTCACCGGGTTTTGACCTGGCAATTGTCAACCTCTGTTCAGTAACACTACCATTGGGCTAATCCAAACAAAACCATCTTTACTTTCCAAGATATGCCAATTGCCTATTGAATATATTAGGATGACATTCTCTTTCATTGTAATAGAAGATCTTCTCTCAATTGCAATAATACTTGGACATTTCTAAGGAAGCAGAACACTTAGTCAGCAGTGGGTTAAGAAAATCCTCTGGAACTGCATCATAAGCAAGTTTTATTCCTGTTCAGTGATTTATTTAAATACAGCCATCTCTGAAGGATAAGAAACAAATCCTCAGGGTATTCACAGAAGCAGGGAGTTAGGGCACAAGGGGATTTTTTCACCTTCAGATTGAATTAACTGATTTTATTCTAAAATGAGGATGGTCAACTGGAATGGTCAACCAAGCATTTGTTCAAAACTATAGAACATGACTAGCAGAGGAACTCTGCGGACCTGAAGGTTTTCTGGGTAATCTGCAACCTCAGTTGTGGGACCAAGTGAATTAGCAGAGACTACTGGGGCTGAAAACTAACAGCCAGTCCTAAACAGCATCCTGGAGAGCTTTTAAGACACACCTCACCTCCTCTTCCTCTATCCATTGTACAAGGGGTTTGGTATGCATTTTCTTATCGCCCTCAGCAGCATGAAGCTATCAAGATACAGTTTGTACAGTTAGGAAAGCCGGTCTAATCTCTTCTAGCCAGCTGTTCTCAGCAACTGAATGCCCACACAAACATGGAAGCATCTTCTTGCACCAGGAGATCCACAACAAAACCTCCAGAGCAAAGGGGATGCAACAAGAAGGACACCACTGCTCACATACTGCACTAGAGCAGGAGGAGACACTGGTGCATGTTTATAAGATCCTCGTACTCCACTACAGAACACATTTGTCACAGGGCCTGAAGGAAAGCTGGCTTGAGGCGTCCCTTCCTTCAGCAGACCTCTGCTCTGTCCCTGTCAGCTCAGTGTAATAACAAGGGCCAAGAAAACAGAATGTTTTGAGGTTAGTATTACTTGAATATTTTCAATACTCACATAATTTTTTCTCTATGCCTCCTGAACATGAAAGAACATGTTAATCACCTTAATATGACTTTCTTCTATACACATACATGCCCCTATTCATACATACTTCCACTGTTTGCCTAATGTCAGACCTTTAATTTACACTTAGAGCGTTGTAGGAGGTGGACTAATTCTGAAAACTGCCAACACAGACATTCATTATTGTCAATCAGAGCAAGATGGTCCTAGTAGTTTCCATGTAAGCCTATATAATAGTTATATATGCAAGTTTTCTTATGCAGATAATGCCACAAGATAAACTGCACACAGAAAACTGTTCACATTTACAGGCAGCATGGAGATCATGCCTTTTAGCTATCTTAAAAGTATGCAAAGTTACCATTTAAAAATAAAAGGCTTTGAGAAATGTTTGCTATAATTCTTATGATACTGCAATTATTTGAACCGAAAAACTCCACACCTAGCAAGACAATAATTTGATGGCTTGCTAAAAGAAACAAGCCATAATAATGTATTCATGTTAAGATCCTGCATTAAATGGAAGAACTACTTGAAAAGATGTATGTCTGATTCTCTGCTACCCTACGGCCACTTTAGAGTACTCTGATAAAACAGC
The DNA here is from genome assembly GCA_013398295.1 of Chionis minor. Lineage (NCBI taxonomy): Eukaryota > Metazoa > Chordata > Aves > Charadriiformes > Chionidae > Chionis > Chionis minor. The sequence continues at coordinate 150,455 of VZSF01001075.1, forward strand.
CTTAGATCATCAGCGCTGTTTATCCAGTAGAGCAGAAATGTGAGTTCTGGCTAATATTTATACACTTGAGAACGTACAGCTATTTTTTGATGTATTGTATTAAAAACACCCTGGAAACGCTAAATGAGATTTAACAGAACTGATGATCTGGTTATGCTGAGTACTTCTGATTGCTAACAGAAATGCATTGTGTAACACCTTTTTTCGCTAAGGAACACTAGAGGTCTCTCTAAACCTGTACTCTTTTTATGTCATCTCTCACTCTTGGAGTGCATGTGTATGAACTCTTATTTTGGACCATACTTTCTGTTTATGCTTTAGACAATTTACCTCATATAACCTGAATGCTAGTGTATAACACCCTCTTATTGAATTAATTGTTTAATAGGCCAATTAACTTCAGCTATTTCTCTCTCTAACTGCACAAATGAGATCATTCTCTTCCTCTACATAATATGACACTATTGTAATGTAAAGTTAAAGGAGACTGGATAAAGCAATGTAGCATTAGTCTTCTGAGCATGATCCAAGAATTATTGCAGGCAGCGGGACTTTTGATATTGACTCCAGCTGCATCAGGATTTGCAAAAAGCCACTTTACTATAACAGACGTGTCCATTAAGCTGTGTCATTTTAACGGATTCACGGATCTCTCCCCTCACTAATGTAGAGTTTATTTTTTAGGTTGTGTATGTGTTACCTGATCTGTCTTATATTTTGTATTTCTTTCCAGATCACTCAGCTAGTGGGTTTATTAAACATTTTTCACACTCCTTACACATTAAGAAAACCTGGCTTGCACACTCAGTTAGCACTCACTAAACTGTTCAGAGCTGAGCTTCTGGGGAATGCTGCCACAGACACGCTCAGGGTAGCATCTGCTCAGTGAAGCACATAAATTCCTTACCGTGTAATTCAGTGTCTTTGGCTGACTACTGTCAGAGAGTCTGCACAGAGATCCACCTCCGCATCATCCCCATCTCTAAATTAACCTGTGGCAACTAAGGTAGTTACAGCTTCCAGCTGTTTATGCCACTCCTCTGCCGGAATTATCTCCTTGGCAGGAACAAGAGGGCCCTCGTGTGCCCCCTCAGGCACTGAGGTTTGCAAGGGGACTGTTCATGGCAGCACAGCAAAGGGCTCTCACCTCAGCTCTTAGACAGAGACCCATCCCAGTTCTCCCTTCTTTCTTCTCCCCTTGTTATAAACTTTAGCACCAGTTGCTGGAAAGAAGTGGAGAAGTGCTTAGGATTAGATGTTGAAAAACTTTAAATCTGACTTAAGATCCATTGTCATTGGTATATAATTTGGCTGTATGAAGTGGATGAGTGAGCACATGCCTTGCATATGTTAAAGTCCCTCCTAGGCAAAAGTTGTGCAGTCATCTAGCTTATTTTTCCTCACAGTAAAAAAACAGGTCTTTCTTTTGGTGTGTGGTGTCATGGTCCTCAAACCAGGACAGTGATCAGGCTATTATCTCCATTTCCATTTGGGAAACCAAGCCAGGGAGAGTCTGAGTAGCTTGCTAAAGGACCACTCACAACCTCCTGGCAGGCCACAGAGCCAAAGCCAGCTACGGAAAAGACAACTGAAGACTTGGATACTCAGTGTTTCATCAAGCAATGGGGTACCTGATCTTCCTACCTGGCAGCAAGTTCTTACTAAACAAAACAAAAGCAGTTTTTCACAGAATGCTTAATTACATTATGGAGTTCAGTATCATTCAATGTTATGCAGAATAAAAACGTAGATGGGTTCAAAGAAGGAATTAGAAAAGTTGATCACCATGAAAGACAGACCCATTAGTCTAAGTAACAGACAGACTTTTTTTTATTCGTCTAAATACAAAAGTCCACATGTAACGGCAGCAAGTCCAACCCATCAAATGAGGGGAAAAGGTTCACTGTTACATACACTTGCCTTAAGCACAACGCTCATCTTCCAGCTTGCTCACTCTGGAGACAGGACGCGTCACAGAACAGGACTTGTGCTGAAGTTACCACTCCAGCTGAGAGGAGAGAGAGGAAAGCTCGATTTTATGCGGGATATCTAGTAAGCAAGTGCAGTTATGGTTATATAATGCAAATAGGATTTGCAGGGAAGGAAGGGTTATTTTTGTGTTTTTCCTCTAAGGTTCAGAGACGTCGTTCTTGTAAAAATTACCATGTCTTGTTTCAGAATGGCTGGTTCAGGATATGCCATGGAACAAAAAAATAATAATGACACAGTTTGCATCGTGGCCAGAAGACTAAGCTTGTTAAGTCAGTCCAGGCGGGTTTCCCCTTCCATTGACAGGAAATCTTCTGACCTGATACACGGACCTACCACACACTACACTACCAGGTATGGAAATCCACACACAGCCAGAGAAGACACAAGTTTCCAAAGGAGCCTTTCTACCTTTTTCAACCTAAGCACAGTACAACGGTTAAGAGGGTAACTTTGAAACTAAGGGCATTGCAATGTTGTTTTTGTTTTGCAAAGCAAATGCCAGTTCTCCAAGTGTAATGGCAACTGATGGCAGCTCAAGGCTATATCCATTTTTATTCCACGCGTGTACCAGGAACTAGTAGTGCTGGGAGGTCGCTGTGGAAAATGAGGGCATCTAAACAACTACTTGTTTACCCAAGTATTCTAAATACGCCTTCAAGTAAAGCATCGTGGTTACAGAATTAATTACTCTTCTCATCTTCTTACTGAATTCCATGGCTGCACCTACTCCCTTTTAGCACAGATCTCCCACTTTTCATATGGATCTGTATATGCCCTGTTCTGTATTGATTATCATGTGAAGGTCAAACCAGATAGGTGTTTTTCTCTCCTCGGGATCCTGTTACCAATACTGTATTTACTAAGCAAGCACAGTATTAGCAAATGTAGCAAAAACTTAAAGCAAGTGAAAATAAAAACAAACACAAGCAGTCTATTTACATGTTTATTCTTATCTAATGATAAACTTCAGTCCATGCCTAGTTAGATACACTGCCTTACAGACGACTGGAGTCAACTCACACCCTTCCACTTTCTTAGGCGAAGGAGCTCTTTGCTTAGCAGCAACTGCTCTACCCAGTGAACGTCTCCTGCAGCTCACTTTTGCCTTTCAAGGAAGCTGGATTTCCTCAAAAAATCCTTATCTTTTTATTTTTCTGCTCATTTTCATACTGCTCAGTCATCCTTGTTACACAGTCTTTACCTTCTTTTTTCCACCATTATTTTTTTAAAGCTGGCAAAATTCTAGCCAAACAGAAATATCAGGAGAAAACGCCTCTCCAGTTTAGTTCAAAATTGTAAATCACCCGTGTGAGGCTTTTTTCTCAAAATGAGAACATTCTCCAGAATTGACTGAAGCATTTTGTTCATTTCAAAACACAAATGTTTCAGGTTTTATTTTTCAGTATTTTTTTTTCTTATAAACATCTAAATTACATTTAACTAAATTAATCTGTAAACAAATTCAAATGATTGTTTTTTGAAATGTAAGAAATAGAACCTTGAAATTTTTATAGTTTTCCTTTTCCAGGCAAAGGATTTCCAGGCAAATCTTCTGAATTTGAAAGAAATCTGTAAGCCATGTTTATTAACCCAAAGCTGCATTTTAGCAAATTACTATTGCTTGTTCAAAGTTAATTTCCTGGTTAGGCAGACGGACCATCCATAAGGATGTCCACATGATGGTCTTGCCATTGTTTGCCATCTTAATGGCTTAATTGGTCTTGTGCTTGCGAAAGAACATATGGAATTTATCTTTGTGATAACCCACCTCTGATACTGAATAGACCCATTTTTGGAAGAGCATTATGAGAACCCCAACACAGCCATATTGCTCCTGAAGAAGTAGAGACTGACACCATCAGAAGCCTATCTTCTCTTACTTCTACTCTATATAACAGCTTTAAATGGGATATAATTTGGTTTTGAATATTTTCATTTAGACTATATAAACAGATACATATTGTTACTATTACCAAACCTTTCAGACATATCAAGGAAATAACGAAAAGAGAAAGAATTTTTGATAAAGACAGTGAGACAAATCTTTGCTCCTAAACAGATGTTACACAATCTTTAAAATACATGTAGCTCAAGGTGTCAGTTCCTAAAGCCTTTTTTCAGCAAGTCTTAAAGGCAAGAAAATTAACACAACCTCACCAAACACGACCTGAATCAGCCTGCAGAATTCATGGATTTTAAAGTAAGTAAAGAGAGCTATGACTACCCAGTTTGATTTGCATTGCTCAGGCCAAAGAATTTCATTCAATAAATCCTGCTATCAAATGAATTATTGCTTCCTTCCATGTAAGCAGTCCATAGATCCAGTAAGTTGTGGCTGAATTACGGCATATCTTTCAGGAGGGCATCCAGCTTCCTTCCATCCTATAATGCTTATGAGGCTAGGCATGAAGCCCAATAAGCCATCTTCTTTCCCATTTCACCGGGCCAGAACTTAATCCAGCTATGATGTGAAGGTAAACTTATGCTGTTGTGACATACTACTCCCGTGCTCCCATGCTGGCTGTTACCCCGTGCCAGAATTCTGCCTTTACTCAATGAGATAAGTACTTCTTCAGAAATGATGACTAGGGTACCGGGAAGAAATCAGTCAATGAGAGGACTGCCATCTACAAAAGCAGTACTTCCCATTTGGATCTTTTCCAAATTTGTTTTGCAAACTTGGTGGAATTTGAAAAGTGAAGCAGGGATTGAAAGAATGAGTGAAAACCACAAAATAACAACGGGCAAGAACACGAAAATATCTCAGATTTATCCTTATCCAGTGTGCCCCTCACTGGAAATTTCTGAAAATAACACTCTCAACTTTAGGAGTGTTACCCCGTTTCCCTATACTGTCAGCAGGGAGTTACATACTTCGGGAGGAGAACTCAGATCAAACAGGCTCTGAATCTTCTTTGGGTGCCTCTTTATATCTGCAAACATACAGCAAGTATATTCCTTACCTAGATACCAGTTTTGTGGGGTAAATTTGAACATTAATCATAGTTATGTCTAGACGAACGCAGACTGAAAATGGTCTTATTTATTCTACTGGCAGGCCTCTGAAACCATCTTGCAGCTTCATTTGCGTTCCTATTACATCACTGCAAAGTAGAATATGTTTAATAACCAGAATCCCAACAACTTCAGGATGGAGGAGAGATTTTTGTTGTTCTAGGTGCTTGCCATTGGTGACATGAGCAAATAAAAGGTGTCCCAGCTGCAACCCATTCTCCTGCCTGATTCAAGATTTTAATTTGAAAATGGCTATTTTTAGGCTAGAGCTCATTTGAGGTTGTTCTCTGTCCCCAGCATGTAGCTGATTGCTGATAACCCGTTTGGGGGAGTGGGGGTGAACTAGTGCAATCTGCAAACATTACGAATCAGATTGACTGAAAAGCAGAGCAGAGCTGCAGAGACCTTTCTGAGATTCGAGTCTGATCTCTGATACTCTGCCTTCTCTTAAAGATCCACTCTTTAGTTATAAGTGACACTTCTTTCACATTTTAAATAGCTGGCAGAAAATAAAAAGATCCTAAAATGCTTTTGCCAGACTAGTCAATGCATTTAAGATTAAGCCGAACATTTCTATACATCTGTGACCTTTAAAATCTGTAAGGAAGGTGAGATGTTAGGATTTAGTCTCAGCCAGGTGATTGATGTTTTTTTTCAACTGCAAAGCAAAGCTATAGTCTGTAGTCTAAAGCCTATTTATAATCCTCTTTAACAGCGCTTGGTATAAAGATACAACTCATTTCTTTGTGAAAATAGCCTGGCTCTGCAATAGTATGATGTATTTAAAGAAAACAAAGTAAGGACCTGGAGCTTGCCTCCAAGATATATATTAAACAACTGTCAATAATTGTCCTGCATTTAAAGGAATTTTGTTAATATAAAAACCTGATAACATTCCTGTAATATAAGTGTCAATAAGCGTATTTCATTCATCCACTTACTTTCTGAGACAAATTGGCAATCACAATAAACAGGAACAGAAACTGCTTTGCGGGTGGGGCATTTGTTTCTCAGGCTGCTCCCAAGGACATGTCACTTTATACCACTTGCAGGTAAGTGCCAGTGCAGGAAGAGGAGTCTGGGGGTCAATTGCCTATTGACAGTAACGCTTAATGCAGCCCCCTTCACTCTTCTTAACCTGGTACGCTCTACTGATCCCTTCTTCAGCTGCTCAAGGAAAGGTGTACATCCAGACGTAAATGTGCATGCCATGTGATGAGGTTTTACCATACAGCCTTTTTTTCCTGTCCATTGAAAATTAATGGAAAGGGGGAAAGAAGGTCTCTTGCATTCACTGCCGAAGTGCAGAAAAAGCCCAAATTCAACAGCTTGGCGCCTCAATGTCAAGTGGAAGTCAGAGCCTGATTGTCCTTTAGTTCTAACTTCCCATCAGAGTGATCCTGCTGTCTGCTTTTTGTTAACTCTCGTTATCTGACACTGGATTGCAAATCTCACAGCACACCATTAATAAGGCCAGGCCATGTGCTTACATGGAACATTTTATACCAGTCATCAGACCTCTACCTTGCTCCTGGAAGCCCAGGCTGATTTTTGTTTCTGTTTTGCTATGTTTTTTCAATATGCAAGGCTGCAAACAACACATTGGAAAAATTCAGCAAAAATGACAAGCAAAACCTATTTGTTTTACTTAAAGGGATCTACCTTTAAGTCTGTCCTGATCCACTTTCACCTACTGGCATACAGAGCATGTATCACCCTCGGTGGGTTGGGTGAGTATTAACGGCATGTTATACACTCAGGTTTCAATCCTGCCACCACTGAAATTGCCTGATTTCATTCTTCAAGCTGCAGTAAAAATTGACAAGGAAACATAACCTTGGTGCCACAGTGCAACTTCTTTTTGAGTCTTCCAGTGAAGAAAAAGGTGGGAACACTGCCTGAGTTACTGCAGGCTGATCCCCCTGTGCATTCAGTCCCTCCCTGCCAGTCAATCCAGATGGATGTGTTCCTGGCTGCCATCTTCTTTCACTACCCTTCTGTCTTACAAGGTGAAGCACGCCTCACCGCTGGCACTCAGAGTGATGGGTCTGCCTTCTCCCGGAGAGCTGAAACATTTACCCTTGACCTTTACCCCAGGGAAAAGTTCCTTGCACTCTGCAGCTACCAGTCTCAATCACTATTTGCATGCATTTTTTCATGTTCAGTAACTAGGGGAGTTAGTCATGAGATTTTTTGCTCAGGAGGATTTTAACGTGAAAGGGAAGCTATTGAATTTAACAGTGTCACCTTCCTTTTGCAACAAAACAGCATGTTCGTACAATGACAAAGGAAAGCATTCCCTGCAATCACAGACAAGGAGCTTTCTAGACTATGGATGTCCCAAGAACCAGGTGTAAATGAACCGAATACATTTAAAAACACATAAAGGTTCAGGCTCTGAAATGGAGTCTCAGTTGAGCGCCTATTTGTCTAAATACCACTGGGACTGAAGTACGGTGCATACTCTCGAAAAAGCCCAACCAAATACACATTTGAAAGGGGTCAGAAGACAAACTTAAGGACAACGTGATCATACCTAGGGTTTCTGTGGGCAAGGAGAAAGAAATATTAACCAGTCTCTCAAAGGAAATATTAACTGATCTCTGAAAGGAAATACTGAATCAACATAGTGGAAGGAAGGTCTCATTTTATCTGCGTAGTTAGTTTGGAATTCCCCAGCTCCTCTGAAAGCATTGCTGGAGGAACACAGCATATATATTTCTTTTACCTGAAACTGATACAGGATCATTTGCTGGTACACCTTGATATGAAAATGTTAACTGTTAGCACTGCACCTCACAAGGAAAGAAGCAGAAATGGAAAAAAAAAAAAAAAAAGTAGCAGGAAAACATCGCTCCTACTAAATCTTTCTCTGCGTGTCCAGCCTTTCTATTTTGGTTCTTTGCTGAAAGGAAGTACAGGACCATACCTAAGAAACATGACTGTCAGCATTCATTAAGACCAATGCTTAATCTCAGTTGACAACATCAATGTCAGAATCATAGCTTGGAGCTGGCAGCATTTCAACAGAGGATTCTTCTGAGCTCTTACACACTACTTCAATAAATAATCCTACCGGGAAATATGGAGAAGAGCATTTAAAATTATTTTAGCTGGCACGTCACTACAAGGTTGAACCATCATGTAGTGATGTGCCCACTGCCTAATTCCACTGTGAAATGTTGAAATACAGCTTTTAGCTCCACAGAAGCATGTAGGCCTCTATTTACATGCAAATTGATGCTATTCATGTGTGAACTACAGCAGGTACTGACTCTGCCAGATGGAATAATTTGGGGATGGGCCCATTCTCTTTTGCTAAGGGCTGCATGTATTCACACATGCTGTAGATAATTGTTGGAGTTTCTATGTCACCAGAAGTCCCAATTAAATAACTATTTAAATAATTTACTTTTTTCAAGTGAAACATGGTCATGCATGCAGTGGCACAGACTAAAAATAACGACGATGATAATCACACTTATAATACCACTATTAGTAATAACACCATCAGCAATAAGGGAGAAGCATGTCGTTCAGGGCAGAGTATCAGGAAACCTGGACGTGGCACTGCCCAGTGACTCTGGACATGCCATTTCATCTTGTCTCTTTTTTCCCTTTGTTCTCATCTGTAAACCATTCATGGAAGGCATAATACTTTGTTCTGTTTCCTGATGTGAAGTAGGCAAAAAAACCTACAAACATTACTGTAACAGACATTTACATGCATTTTGCTGCCTTAGCCCCCACTTGACCTTCACCAGCTGTGAGGGTCACTTGATTCTAATCAATGGCAGCCTCTTTTCACAGAATTAGGATGATATTGCAAAGCAGTAGGTGGCTAAACTGACTGATGAAAACAGGACTGGTTTGGCTGATAGTGCTTTATTTGAAGCACTGATATGCTTAGTGTTTGTTCAATTATCATCAGCAGAGAAATCAGGATATCAGTGTGCGAACCTCCTCAACATGCGGTGGCCAACCTTATATAAGGCAGCAACAAACACAAGACCTGAGAGGACTCCAATGGCAGAATCAGATGATCTGTTTACAATTGGAAGCTACAAAGGGTTTTTTTAGCCAGTGGTTTTCATTCTCTTGAAGCTGGAGATGCAGAGACAGATTTTGACAGTTGCACAAGGAAAAGGATTTAATTAAACTGAAGAAAATGAGATAAATTTTGCATAACAAAAGAAACGAGGAAAATACACCTATCTTGCAGAAATAGGCTAGGACAGGATGTGAGGGGCTGTCCTCACCTCCCGCTCTCCTTGAAACCTGTTTCTATAGCTCGTGCTTCAAGTCGCACAAGAGGGGAGCAGCCTCGCTCCCCTTGCGCTGCACCTGCATCCCGGGGTGTTCCTGTACGGGCAGCCCTCCGACGGGGCCGGTCCTCCGCAGGCTGCGTCCAGCCTCTGCCTCCCGTGGCCTTGCTAAGGGCCTCTCACCGACCCTCCAGCAGACATCTTCCTGATTTTGCCCAAAACAACCTGCTTCTGCAATGAACATCAGAAGGTGTACTACAGCGAACAGGGAGAAGGGAGTACGGCAGGCAAAGAAAATCAGCTGCACATTCAAAAAGCCGTAAATGGAAATGACTGAAAAGATCATAAACAAACAAAACAACCAAAAAAGCCCACACCAGAAAATGTCTAAATTCAGGCTAAATATGCAGCCATTAAGAAGGTCAGTAGAACCCTGTCCTTTTCCAGTTTCTCCTATTTCAGAGCCATTTCATGAGCACTTGGCTTTGCTGCTCCCACCCCCTGGAATGCTCCCAAATGCCTTCACATTTCCAGCTCTCTAGGGCTAGCGGATGGCTTTGCTTCACCTGTAAATGTTGGCTAGCACTGCAAAACATAGACTTACTGTGAAATCACTACAGTGGGAAATACAGCATCCTCTTCCAACCATGGAAAAAATCCCTTTACTGTAATCCCTAATTCACAGGAGGAAAGTCAAAGATATTTCTTCCTAAATATAATTTCTAAAAGGCCATTTAAAAGTAAGATCAGACAATCATATATTCCTGCAGAAGAGAAAAGAAAAACCTAAAGTGTGAGCATCGTGGTTAAAATGGCACACGTTCAGGTACTAATGCCTGAATCTCTTTTTTTAACAGAGATGAAAAAACACCACAAAATAGTCCACTCTGGACTTTTTACTTTCTTCATGTGCTTGATTCCAGGACAGTAGTTTTGTTCTTTAAATCCAATCTTTCTTTGTCGATTTTGGGGAAAATAATAAGTAGGTCAGAAAGTGGAATACAGGGCACTACCATGGCATTGATATCCCTATCTGTGAATGCTTGTCTCTTCTGCTGGTAGGCACATGTTTGTGAATCGACAGTCTTGATTTGCTTGCCTAGCTGTTATGGCTTGATGAACCCACAGCAATTTATTGTTGCTTAGACAACTATTCTGTCACCTGATGACCCCTCCCCACCCAGGAAGGGGAATCAGGGAAAAAACAAGGAAACCTGGGGATTGAAATGCAAGCAGGTTTAACAGAATAAGACTAAATAATTAACATTAATAATACTAAAGAACCAATATTGATCCCGATACCAATGTAAAATATACAAGGATCATGTTCAGCCAACGCTAGCAGTAGGAAGCCGTGCACTCCCAGCAGTGCACGGCAAATGTCAGACACTGTGAGCACTACGGCTTTGGGAGGAAGGGGAGGCCTCAGGGGTCTGGCACCAGGGCAAGAAGGTCAAAGGATCGCAGCCATCAAGCAAGCTTTCTAATTTATACTGAATGTGACATTCATGGTATGAAATAATCCTGTTGGCCAGCTTGGGTCAAGTGCCTGGGTCCCGCTCCTCCTTGTCCCTGCACTTGGCTAACTTGAAAATACTGAGACATTGAAACCCACACACCATAGCCGGCTGTGAAGTAAGTATTTATACAAATTCAGACACTAGAGTCTTCTAAAAGTGCAGTTTTCCCAAGCATTAGAAGAGACCTTACTGAAAAGTAAAATTACTGAAAGGGAAATTAATCCTGTGGCGCTCAAAGCAGGNATTGAAATGCAAGCAGGTTTAACAGAATAAGACTAAATAATTAACATTAATAATACTAAAGAACCAATATTGATCCCGATACCAATGTAAAATATACAAGGATCATGTTCAGCCAACGCTAGCAGTAGGAAGCCGTGCACTCCCAGCAGTGCACGGCAAATGTCAGACACTGTGAGCACTACGGCTTTGGGAGGAAGGGGAGGCCTCAGGGGTCTGGCACCAGGGCAAGAAGGTCAAAGGATCGCAGCCATCAAGCAAGCTTTCTAATTTATACTGAATGTGACATTCATGGTATGAAATAATCCTGTTGGCCAGCTTGGGTCAAGTGCCTGGGTCCCGCTCCTCCTTGTCCCTGCACTTGGCTAACTTGAAAATACTGAGACATTGAAACCCACACACCATAGCCGGCTGTGAAGTAAGTATTTATACAAATTCAGACACTAGAGTCTTCTAAAAGTGCAGTTTTCCCAAGCATTAGAAGAGACCTTACTGAAAAGTAAAATTACTGAAAGGGAAATTAATCCTGTGGCGCTCAAAGCAGGACACTAGCTCACCAGGAGTTAATCAACACACTGACAGACCGGCCTGATATGCGATACACTGAAAAAAGCCCCAGCAGACAAAAACCAATGAAAAGTTATTCTGTGCTGCACACTTCCACATACACTAAAAACTACTGCACTAGATCAGATGAAAGACCACCTAGTCCTGTTCTGTCTCTGAGAGTGATGGAGAGAGTACGAGACAAGGGAACGCACAGGGAAATGCTTTCCCTGGTGTGCTCAACATTTCACAGTCTCTGTGACAAAAGATCTGAACACAGACTTGCTTTTACTAGCCACTAATAAGCTTCTCCTTGAAGAGTTTAATCACATTATGAATCTATGTTTAATTTTATCTTCTAAAAATCCTGTAGCAATGAGTTCCACAAATTAATTATACAGTTTGTGAAAAATAACTTCCCCTTCTTTCTGTTGAACATACTCACTGGTAATATTGCTGGTTATGTTCTTGTACACCAATCTCAAAAAGCAGTAAAGTGATAATTCCTGATGCTTTTCCCTTACATTGTTTACGGTTTTATCCACTTCCATCACAGGCATCCTCTTTCATTTATTTTCTAAGCCAAAGACTTCTAATCTGTGTGATCTTTCCTATTTTGATCATTTTTGTTGCCTTTCTCCTGTTTTGATATTCTCCCCTGAGCATTACTTCGGACTTCTCAGTACCAAATTTTATCTGCTATTTTATTAGTTCTGCGAGTTTAAGGTCTAAGCTTTTCAGTTTTCAGTTTGACTATTCTGATAATTTTCTTCTTGCCACTACACATGAACCTCCTCTCCAGGATCTCTGATAATACGTTGATTAGTACAAATCCTAGCTCAAAGCCTTGGAGTACCTCTCTTCAATGGAAAAGCTGTCCATGTATTCTTACCCTTTATTTCTCATCTTTTAACCAGTTTTTAATACATGAGAGGACCTTTCCTCTTATGCTTTGACAGCTTAGTTTCCATGAGAGTGTCTCATGAGAAACCCTGTCAGAAGCGCTGAATGGAAACCACTTGTATGAAACATTTCCTATCAGGAATTAGAATATTCATTCAGGATCAGCAATCTATGGAAAGGACTATTTGATTTCTGGAGAAAGGGAAAAGGAATCGTGAATCATTTACAGGATGTTTTCTGACATTCTATGTCAAAGTAGATGCTGCAGATGACAGTAAAATATCATAATTTCAGTAGCTTAGCTGATGTTTTAGTAAGGTCTGATGAATAAGGAAACTGATAATTTTATCTAAATTCTATAAACCCACTTTCACTTCTTTTCTTTTTTAACTGAAAACTAAAATGAAAACAGGGATGTCCTGCAATTAAATAGAACAAGCTGAATTTGCCTTCAAGCACATTTGGGCGAAGCTGAAGAAAAATGTCTGACCTCACAGCGCTGGAGGCCCTCGGCAGCTCCGAATGCAAGGCCTGCTCAAGGTACAAGACATTGCAGAAGAGGTGGCAGACTCTCTCCTTCGCTGCTGCCTGTGCCACTGTTTAACAGCAGAGCAGCCTGAACTGCTCTGGCAGATGCTGCATCGCCACCGAGCATGTGTAGGGTGCACAGTTTCGGGTACGGGCCACATTCTGTGCCAGCGCTGGCAGTCACCTCTTGCAGCTCCATTCTGGCAGCAACAGCCACAAAAAGTCCCAATGTGGCAGTCTCCTCAGCTTGGCACCTTTCCTTTCCAAAAGCCTAGGAAGCATTTGGATACAGAGTGCTCTGATGTAGGGCTGCTTCCTTTAAAACCCAGTAGGGTAAGAGTAGAGGAATGCAAAAACTTCCAAGTAGGTGGGAAGTGAGGACCCCTTTCTACTACTCTCCTCCAGTCAGAGCCACTCCGAAGACCTCCATCTTCCAAACCTTCTCTCTGCTATAGAACCACTAAGCCAACATCCTCAGTCCTTTTCCCACTTACCTGCCATAACCTTAGGGACTGCTGGCTGGTCCTCCTCACCCAGCAGAACCACTCTGCCATCCCTCTGCATGTGAAGTTTTCCCACTCTGCTGAGAAACTGTAGAAAAGCAAAGAGTAAATGGAAATTTATGTTGCTGACACTCTGAAATATAAGTTAATGTAGTAATTTGGAGAGCTAAGTGAAGTGAGCAAAGAATCTCTATGAACAGGTTTTCATGTTCTGTTTCCTTCTGGTCATGGCATGGGGAAAAATAATTTACCAAGGAAATGATCTCACAAAGACATAACGTAAGAATTAGTAATGTCTAAAATAAAATAAACTCTATTTTTCTATATTTTCTACATTTTTCTATAATTTCATTGCAAGAAAAATTTTTTATTTGAAAAATCCAAGTTAGCTTTTATTTTATTTTATAATCTCGTGTTACTTCCTGATGAATAATCACATGGAGATGAAATTCAGATTCATATGTACCAGGCATTTAGGGACATAAAATATCACAGGCATATCGTTAATTCCCCAAGTGATACTTTGCAAACCTAAGAATACCAGCATTAAGACTACACTTAGAAGACATCTGCAAATACGAAGGACAGTAAAGGTCATTAAATAAACTTAACACTTCCCTGTACTTCAAATAGACCAAGGAGTTGGAATTCCTGCTGTAGGTGCCAAGCCCACTCTGTTTTAACTCTCTAGCTGTGACCAATTTCATATGGGAAGTTACCCTTATAACAGAGAAGCTCCCTAGAAGGTGTATCTGGAGCTAGACAACAATTCTAGAATAAAAGCTAAACCCAGAAATTTTAAAAGGCAAAAAAGCCCCCCTAAAAATAATATAGAAACAGTTAATGCAAGAGAACTACTGCTCCTTAGCAAAATGGAAAAAGATAATCTTAGAATAATTTATCAGAACAATGTTGAAATTTTTCTTTTCTTAGGTGTTTTGTGTTGGCTGGGAGCCATTTACTCCTGCATTGCAATTGAAGAGAACATTTGCCTCCTTGGTTTTCGACTCTAATATCTCATAGCACAAGCAGAGCTTTTGTTATGCATCAGCAGCTGCCAATATTTTAATGAAAGGCTCCAACAAAAATGGCTGTCTTTTGCTTTTGATTTATTTTAGCTGGCAGCTCTTCAGAGTTTCACTCCCCAGTTCAAACCCAGTCAGCTGCAGCTTCTATACACAGTCCTCCAAGATCTCCCAGTATTCTCCCATTACAAACTGATTGCCCACACAGTCAGAACCTCTCAACAAACTTTCCAGTTTCATCTAGTCTGCAAGACGATTTGTTTTCAGCAAAGCAAATTCCCAATTCTACGCTCATCTCCTATTAAACTGGAAGGAATATTTTACATCAGATATGCTCCTGCTGAATCTAGGCATTTAGCAAAGCCTCTAATTCTCTCTCTTCATCCTATAGGCTGCATTTTTTTCTCAATAAGTAAGGCCTGCCGTTGCCTATTAGTTTATTTAAGGTCGTGATTTTTCTTTTTTTTTAAATTCTTGTCTGAGTGTGTATTTCACTAACACTCCATCTTGGATGCTGTGATATGCACTGGCAAAATGTCAGGCACCTAAGTAAGCCTGTGCTTAAGACACATAAATCTGCGCAAGTTAAATACATGTCTAAATGCTCTCTTGAAATGTTACTGACAAAAAGATTTGCTGGCTTTTTGCACTGGACTTTGCTGATGTCTCTGTTTTAAACTATTGGTAACAACAGCACTTAACCAGCTTCCTTTCTGGTGTGATATTCCTAGGAACTTTCAGCAATAATAAATGTCAATTTATTTGTACAACGAGAATAAAAACTGAGGCTGATTGCAAAACACACTTTACATAAAACAGCGCAAACACTATGAATTACATTCCTACTCATGACACAATTTAAAACCACAGAATTTGTCCAGATTAAAAAGAAGTCCTGGAGAGACTGTATTATTTTTCCCATTTTTACTAGCTTTCAGAATTTATCTTACAGTGATGGTTCTGTGGAGATGTAATACTGCTTGGCGTACTAAATAGTGTCACTTTCTTCTGATTCTGTCGAGTTTTAATGTCGACTAGCACAAGGAAATGTTAACCTCTCCTGTTCTCGCTCTTTCACTGTGATTTCTAATACATCTGACACAATCCCTTGCAAGTCCTTATTTCTCTGTAATTACATTAACATGATGATGTGCCTTCATCTGTGACTTCATCAGGATTTCATCTTCTAAAGAAAAAAAAAATCCTAGATCATTGAAGTACCTTTTTCTTATGAAACCATCTTCAAAGCACTAACCTCAACGTTTTTAGAGATCTGTCAGCTTAGAAGTAACACCCAACACCATCAAATTATTGCCATTATCACATCCAGGGCAATCACTCCTCCCTCCCATGCCAGCCCAAGGTTTTCAGAAAACAAAAAGTAGGGTTTCTTTCAACACTGAAAGTTGTTAGCCGTGAGTGTGACTTAGATTTACTGAGTTATTTTACTGTAGTGTCCCAAGAAGACTTGGCAGAGATTGATTCCAGCCACACTGAGGATGACACATATCAAACTCCTTCGCAGATGCTTATTCACCCATCAGATTATGTAACGTTGACCCTGGAATTGCTGAGAACTAAAAGGAGTAAGAAGAGAGTTGGATGTGTTTTATCTGGGATGCCAGGTCATTAAGACTATTCTGGTAAGATATAACAGAATGGTATGATGCAGACTTTCTACCTCAGGCTATGAACTTGTCATCTTACAAGTGAAGTGAAGCCAGTCTGCTTAACTGCCTGAGCAATAAATAGAACCTCTTTCTTAGCAGATAATAAAAGCAATGGACAACTTCTACTTAACTTTTTCTTCTTCATTCTCTCTTCTAACAGTGCCCTGAGCCCTGCTGGAGTGCTTGTTTAAGAGTGTTTACTGCTGATACTTGCAAGTAATTAGCCATGGAAATTGTGCTATTTTTTATGCCATGAATGTCATTGTATGTTTACAAATACAATGTCATAACTTCATGAAGTGGTGGAACGTAGCTTATTTTTTGCGACCTGAAACAATGCTTAAGATGGGAAAGAAGAAAAACTGTAGTTAATTCCTAAAAAGTTACCACAGCAGGACACATTTCGCAAGCCGGGAAACACACATCATTAAATAAACTGGAATGGGAGCAAACACAGGACCTAGGTCATTGCCGTAGAGCTAAGACATTTCTCTGATGACATAGTCTAATGCTAAATATGCATTGAGTTAGATACTCCATTTTAGGACGGTTTCTTCCCTGTAGCAGAAACCTGCCTATTGCACAGGGGACAGAAGAGAGGAAAACATCTGGTTTTGACTCTGTTATTATAAAGGTTGGTTCAGACTGTACTCCTGAAAAAGTGTTCTACAGTTATACAAAAAACATATTTAGGGTTTATTAAAAATCCTACATTGGTGAAGAACAGGTATTACGCTGACTGACTTATCTTCCTCTCTTGATATTCAAAGAATTTAGGGAAGCTGGGCCAATGAGATCTCCTATATCTTGCATGACATTAATTTCAGTTACCGCTAGGTTCAGCCCAATATCCTGGTCTAGACTAAGGCATTTTGGTCCTCAACAGACAAACCCATGGCAAGCACAAGCAGACAGTGGAAAAGTCTGATGGTACGCCACAGCACGCACGGCGTGGTTCACACCATAGTGCTGACTGAATATGATCTGAAAAACATTGTTTGTATTGGCCCTTTTCCCGTGGCAATATACTAAAGGCACACGTTGAGGCAAGTGTATGCCATGACGCTCGCATCCTTCTCTGACTGCTGCTTTTTAGTTGGCTCAACTTTGCAGTAACGACAAGCTGCCTTTCTTGCTAGACAGTTAAAACTCTGATCCTGGCCATTGTGTCATACCAGTCATGAGCATTCTTTAAAGAAAACATACATTAAAGGCTAATACGCGATCTTTGGCACTCCTGTCTTCCAGGAAATGTTTTCTTTCCTATAAATGGTTCACACTGACCTAAATAAAAACAGGGCTTGCCTTCAGTGTCCTGGTACAGTCCATACATTGAGCTCTAGCCCTCCTTTTTCTTA
This sequence comes from Chionis minor, assembly GCA_013398295.1. NCBI lineage: Eukaryota > Metazoa > Chordata > Aves > Charadriiformes > Chionidae > Chionis > Chionis minor. Next base: position 168,020 of record VZSF01001075.1, read on the forward strand.
GGCCTTTAGGCTTTGAGTAGGCAGAATTTGCAACTTCAGTTATTGCAACAAAATTATGTCTACAAATGAGGAAGATAATCAGGTCCCTTTAAAAATCAGGTTTATGGGAACTAATCTAAACGTGAAGTTAACTCATTTTTAAAGCTGCAGCTTAAACTGTCATTAAAGCAAAAAAATAAAGGCCTTTAGAGAGAAGGGAACATTAAGAGGAAGGAACTGAGACATCAGGTTACAGAGAGAGTTGTTCCCTGCCCAGCAAACAAGTAGTAGAGCTAACCACTTCATCTGCCATCCCACATAAACAAGTAGACGATGATACAATAAACTCGGCAAAAGTGAATCTCAGTACTGAAAATGGTTTTATGCCAAAGCGCAACAAAAATCAGGCTGAGGTTGTATAAACTCTTTACAAACAGGCAAGTTAAGACTGCAATATTACACAAGATCATTTAAAGCCTCTAAAAACCTTTAAAATTTCTTTCCCTCTTCCACTGGCAGTTTAATAAGGCAATTCCCAATATTTGACTTGTGAAATAGCCTGGAATATAACAGTTGTATCAGCAGCCTGTAGCTAGGCTGTTCCTTATTGGTCCTCTGTGAACATTTTAAACACCCTTTGTAACATGATGAAAGCCATACCTATTCAAGGCTTATTTGCACACAGGGAGTAGTTAAAAGTTTTGATTATTGGGACTGCAGATGGTGGGGCTGATTCTGGGAGTAGCCATCTATTCTCCCAGTCCCCAGCATCTGGAGACCACTGGCTACACTGGCACCCATTTTTTCTGAACTAAGTCCTTTTCATCTGATAACAAATCTGTGACTCGCATTGTTCATTTCAGGAATCCAGCTCCGTGTCACATCAGCTTTGTCCCCATCTTTAAATATATTCATGCCATCTGTCTCCTGGTCTCAACTGGTAAAACAATTGCATCGTAGGTTACGTACAATCAATTCCCAGTTGGTTCTGAACAGCTTGAGATGTCTCACATCTTACTCAGTGGCTTGTGGAAGAGACTGATAAATGATTTTTTATAGGAAGATGATCAGTCTAGGATTCCCTTTACTGACATTTCAGATGCCAAGAAGTTCAGATTTTAGCTTGACATCTTTGCACTTTTTCCCCATATGGTTTTGGTTCCTCTTGCAAAGAAATGTGTTTCTCTCCATATGTCTCTTATCTTGAGCTTTCAGTGTCATCTTTAATTAGAAATTGAAAATCAGTTGGTTTGATTTATATCAGTATTTGTCACTGCTGCTATTGTCTTTCAGACAATCATATTCAGACGTTAATGTCAAATTAAAATTATTCTTTATAGGGTCATAAATATGAAATATGCAATTAAAACGTTCCCATTAAGAAATAACGGAGTGTATGACAGTCTCTTGTTCACAGTGCTTCAGCAGCGCACCCAGTCAGCACTGTCCTTGTGAGAGAGCCTTGTGAATCTCTGTCACTCAGACCTACCGCAGCAAAAACCTAGATTAAATCTGTGGCTGCAGGTGTGACACAGTTCAAATTCAGACACCAGGGGAGTTAAATTTGCTTTCAGCTCTTGTGATCATGATGAAATTGTCAAAGTGAATGATGACGCATCGTCCAACTGGAGAATGTAGGTGGTCCTTGCTGAAAGCTGTGTATCAGGAGCAATCGGGTCCCCTTACATCCGTGGGAACAAAACCCAGGGGGAGCAAAGCTGTGGTTCCTGGCAGGATACAGCTGCTCCCTTCTGGAGATGAAAGGCTAACCATATGCAGAGCGAAAAATGGAGAATGTGGAAAAGCACAGGCCTGAACAGGCAGGCCAGCACTTGCTACCCAGATTTGTAAGCAAAATCACTCTCACCCCATTCTATTTCTGAAAGTACACCACATTCCTAATTATTTTTTTGGACTTGAAAAACATCCAGCTTCCTTATGAGGTAACTCCACGCTCACCTGTGGGTTCTAGTGACAAAAGGTAGGTCCTTGCCTTGAAGCCTCTGGAAAGAGCTGGGTTTTGTCTTTTTCTTTAAATGAAAGGAGCCTGAACAAATGTATAACTTCATTTTGGTAGGTCCTTTTTCATCCTGAGTCTCTAACCAGCATTTCTCTTTCATAAGGAACCCTCTACAGTAACTTGGCTGACCCTTTTGTTCTGTTACACATGAGCACAGTAGTGTGAGAATTTCCAGCATTCACTCATTACCTTACCCAGAGGTGGTAATAGGGCCTCAGATAATCCATAAATAGTGCTAAGAGCTACGTGTGAAGAGCTGTACACAAAAGAAGCCTTTTACAATGGAGCATAAAACAAGGTATTTGATTTATCCTGCAAATCACAGGAACAAATGCTGCCTACTCCTGCATGCTAGCTACTGACACGCTGTCTTCAAACTAGTTATTCAAGCTAGTTATTTTCACATTCTCAGAGATCACTTTTGTCATTCTGAAAGACTGCAGCTGCCTGTATGTTCAGAGCCGTCCGGAAGCAGAGAGTATATCCCTCTTCCCTGCAGTCCCTCACAGGTGGTGGTGGCAGGGAAAGGGGAACATCAAGATTCCTGGAGGAATATAGGAAAGCAAGAATTTGATAGGACTGATGGCACGGAGGAGAGACGGGTCCTTGTAAGTAAGGCAGCCGGTAAATTACTCATTTTACCAAACTTCCAGAATTTCCTTGAATGCACAGAAAAGGACAGAAACTGAAGTGCAAACTGCCCTACTGGCTCCTCCATCTGTGATCAACAGTGTCTGTAAAGATGATAAATACCTTCCAGAAATGGCCAAGCTTCTCTTCTATGGGAATTTTATTTCTGTATAACATTTTTGATCATTCAAACCAGTTTTAAAGTGGGAATTTCTTCTGCTCTCAGGCACTCTGTGAAGCCCTGTTTCTGTGACAAGGTGCTAGTTATCTTGGAAATTGTTTTACCACCTGAGATGCTTCAGCTCTGTGCAGGGTTATGAGGACATTGACCATAAAATAATAACATCTGAAAGCACTGCTTCTGGATACTGACCTGAGTAAAATCAGTCACATTTTTGGAAGGCACCCAAGTAGTTCTAGCCTCCATATTTTCTTCTCTCCTGCTAGGTAAACTGAGAATAAATCAGGGTCTTTCATTGTGATACAAAAGAAACAACCTGTTACATTTGGCTTCATGGGTCAGTGCTTTGATGTCTGTGCCAGTATAAATCTGAGCTAAAATGTATTTCCTAACTATACAGGGAGAACAGTACAGAATGTGAAAGGAGATCAGAGGATAAGTAGACTAAAACATGAATAATTGAGATAGGTTTTCAGTAGACATTGCATTCATCTGCATGAATAAAATGGGTACAGTCTTGATTTTGCTTCCATCAGTCAATGGCAACACCGCCTTGTCTGTACAGGGAAGAATGGGACCGCGCAGATTATCACCTACAGTGCACTCGCAAATTTCTGCTTGAACAGACCGGAGCAAACACAGCATCATAGATATTTTCTGGAGCTCTATTTCCCCTGTAACATACCGACCGAATAAGAGGGAGAGATGTATGACGACTGAAGGTCTACATTCAGGAATTTGTCTAGCAAGCCTTAAGAGGGGTCAGTAAGATTGTGGAGTCATAAAGCTTACCGAGAAGCACATTAAAATGCAAAATACGGCGGAGTCATACTTCAATGTCACGAGAAGTCCAGTGAATATCAATCTAAATTAATTTTGGCCTCTTTAATCAATCATCTCTTTATGAAATACAAATAAAGCCACATCAGTATGACATGTTATTAAGGAAGAAAAGAGATGTGCCCTAAACTTCTGGTGACAATTTACATAAATGTCATTTGAGGCAGCAAGGTTAGACCTCAGGGAGAGCATTATAATATTCTAAAGAGCATCAGCAACTTTGCTGTACACAAACCATGAAACAAAGAGGGCTGGTGCCCAGGAACCAGAGGGTGCTGGAGGAGTGAGAGGGAAGAAAGTTAATTTGGCATCTCTGTAAATCTTAGAGAGTTTTCATAGCATAAAAGGAATGTAAACAAGTCATCAAAAGAAAATGACCTGAAAGAATTAGCGCATTTAAGAATTTAAGAATTTAGCGCATTTTTTTTAAAAAAAAGAACTATGATCCTTATCCAAAAAAATTTATTTAATAGATCTGTGTAACTAAGGTATGTTGTTATTGTATGCATTATATTATACTATTACTGTTACAGTATTTGTATTACTGTAATTCCTGAGTCACCAGATGAAAGTGGAACCCTGTTATGCCGTATGTTTGCTACAGAGGAAATTCACACTGGGACTTTTATATTCTGAAGAGTGGAGAAATGGAAGGAGACTGATTTCCCAGGGATATATAGAACATGGCTGGTTAAACCACGATTAAAGTTCGGGAAATGCCATTCACAGGCAGTGCCCTAGTCAGTACACAACCCAGCTCTCACACCCTATATGCCTCTGAGCCACACCACGGGTATTCTTCACAAAAAGGTCATTGGATCACACAGAAATCTCAGTCGTAGCCAATTTCTCTCATCAGGTCTCTAGTGTGTGTTTTGCTTTCCTTCCCTCCAGCCTGTTTATCATTTATTCCCATTCTCCTATATCAAAAATGAACAAAGACACTTTCTAAAGGCCATTTCACAGCTTTAGGGAGCTGTATTCAGGAGAGTAATGTGTGATCTAAGGCAAGCTGAGGAGCATTATTTTCCTATCACCACCCCACAGATGATGAGGAGTGACAGATTACGTGTCAGTCACAGCACACTAGGCAAGGGGCCAGTCTGCCAGTAGTTCTGTCCTTTCTGGCTCCAGCCAAAGCATTGTTGAGAATGAAAGAATGGTTTATAAATAGCTCAGACTGAAGTCAGTCTATCATAGAGGCTGCAGATCAGCCTGGTCTTTATTCAGGCTGTTCAAGATGATGTCTGTATGCTCATGTACATGCAGGTGTTGCATACACAGCCTGTGAGGATCATGTCCCAGAGCTATTGCCTTCCTAGCTGTCACTTTCCTTCGCAAGAAAAATAAAACCTACTGTGAGCATATTTAACTGCTCTCTCTCCACTCCTTTTTAACTTCCTTCTCATTTCATAGAGTCCATATTAACTTGTACTTCCTCACAAAGACTCTTCTTAAAAAATAATTTTCAAGTATCCTTCCTTTCCCTGAAAAGCTGACAATGAGAAAAGAACAGTATCTTATTAGCAGTCGTGCTAACAGATCTCCCACAGAAAGTGTAATATGGAGAGTAGGTATTCAGTAACAGAAGTGAGTAAAACCTTCTGCCAAAACTGAAATGAATCAGTCTGGAGGCATCACAAATGAGTTATTATTCTCTACCCTTTCCATGAATGTTCACACAAAAAACCAATACGGACTTTCAAGACTTTGTGCTTATGCTATGAAATTAAATCTATCTGAATCAAAGTACGAGTGTCCTCAGTCTGCTGGGAAAATTTCTTAGCAGTCCTGGAGGCAGAGCGGGCACACGGCATTTTTATGCAGCCTTCCTACTACTTTACCTATGGGCAGACCCCAGAAGACTCTCCACCTGCCCAGGATTTTGTGGTGCCCCAGCCTCTCTCTTCTGTAATGAAACACAGCTACCAAAAAACGTCTCCTTTGCCAAGTAAGTGACAGGAAAGAACTGGTATGCAGCCAGCTGTGACAGACCTGCAGCAGCATTCCCTGTTCTAGATGACTCCTGAATTGCTGTGGCATGGTGGCTTTACACAAAGTGACTTGAAGAGGGACTGGCTTTCTAATGTATACCTCCACCTGGTTTATTTTTAAATAACCATTCTGGAATTAACTTTCTGCATTATCCATTAAACTTGTTCTTGATGCTGCCAATAGGAGGGAAGATGAATAAGGCTATTTGTTTCAGAAGCGGAGTCCTAAGCTACAATAAAATTTTATTGCCAAAAGCAAAAACATAACAGATTGGAACAGAAGCTGTGCCCACAGAAGATTTTTTTTTTAATTATCATTAAATAGCATTTATCCTGTTTTAATCTTATGCGCAGAATACCATTACTCCTGATATATTGACCAAGAATAAAAACTGACAAGTTACTCAGTAGCTGAAGGTGTAAGATGAAGTCTAATGAATTACACACACTTTGGACATACCTTAAATCAAGATGGGTCTAAACAGGGACTCATGCTTATCAAAATCATACCGTCTGAAATTTTCAGCCATGTACCTTCTGAACATTTTGCATCATTCTCACATGTAAGAGCAATGACCACCTACTGCATCAATAATTGTAAAAAAAGAGAACTACACTACAGCTCATCTATGATACTGCATACATGGTGGACTTACTCCTTTAGGAGAGGGAGGAGGGGAGAAAGAGGAAGGTAGACAGATAGACAGACAGACACAATACATTATGCTTGTTCTACCATCCACACATATAAATCACTGAAACAGACACTGCTTTTTGCCAGTGTAAGGGTATTCATTCAAATGGTGGCTTCTATGTAACGGGGAGGTACATAAGTTAGCTTCTTTACAGGACCAATTTGCCCTTTAGAAAAACTGCGCTACAATCAAAGGCTGCTTCTAATATCTGACACACGGACTTTTATAGCTAACCAGGTATCTTAAGACTGCAGCACTACCTGCGTATCAATTATATCCAGAGTGGAAAATGTATCAAGTTCTTCTTCAGCACTACAGAATTCGTGTTTCTGTGTCTGTGGTGTTTCTCCATTAAATGTGTGCCTGGCTCTGACAACACGTCCTACCAAAAGCAGTGCATAGATACAAACAGGACAATTCTCCTGAGTTCACATTGCCTCCACTAGCTCCTGTTTTCTGACTGTGTAGGGTAGCGCTGAAGTTAGGGCAAACACCAGAAAGATGTTGACAAGCAGTTCTTTGTGCAACAGCTGAAAATAGATCCGTCTTAAAAGAGAGATTCATTGATCATGTCTGTTATTGTCTACATAAATAGAAGCAGCTGATTGCAAAAGTCCTCCACTTTGGGGGAATGAGGATCACCCTGCCAATTTAAGGCCAGATTGGACACAGCTGAACAGCAACCTAAAGACAGAGGAATGGGAAGGGCCCTGCTTAAAGGCAGCAGGGTATGGTATGAGTTTTGTGGTCAATCCTCTCCTAGGGGGCCTTCAATTCAATTAAAAGTCTAGGTAAGCTTTTACTTATGAAGACTCATCCTCAGTTAATGAAAATTGACATAGTTCATTAACTTGAACAGTGAGACACTGATTTACATGGATGAGTATGTGGCCTGACAGTTACACCGAAGACACTGACAGAAAACCTAGAAACTATCTTAACAAGGATAACTAAGTTCCAGAAACCTAGGCCTGAACTTAATCAGCAGCAGAATTTTAAAGCTTCTATGCCCTGAGGTGTTTATATCGTGTGCAATACTATCACAGTAACCAGTTACAAATGAAATTATTTGATTAGTTATTTATTGCTCATGGTCACTTTTCTACCACTGCAACCCTGGCCAGAGAAAGCACTTATGGAGTTTGGCCGCGATCCTTCATTGTGAAGACTGAAAATTTAATGAAAATTCTACTCTGTGGTTTTTTTACCAGTAACTTTATTATTGGTCCACCTCAGCCAATAAGCCTGCTATTTTCCCTGAACCTTGACCCAAGGTGAATCCTGCACATTGTTAAGTGTAACTAAAACAACAGCAGGCACTTCTGGTAATGAATCCAAAATAATTCTGTTTTACGGCTTCTTCATCCCTTGCAGTGCCGGGAGGTCAGGACCTGCCCTGTCATCAACCAGAAGTGGCAGAGGATCAACCTGGCTTCCAGAAGGAGAGTAAGAAATCAGTGAACTTGGGCCTTTTGTAGAAATCATTGAGAGTAAGTCATCCCAGCGCTTTCGAAAACCCCACCAGGGGCGCAGAAGCATCATTTGGAGGCTAAATACTTTTCAAAATCTTCCTTTAATGTTTTAGACTCCCTTAAATCTACAACATAAAGGACCATATTATCAAAGACTAAAACAAATATCTTTTGTCTTAGTGCCCTCTGAGTGAAGCTATTCTTAGAGGAGGCATAAAGAATGGAAAAGAAATAAAAGCGCTACTGCTTATCTCTTTAGTGTATAGGAATAGCAATGCTAAGCTAATACAAATATTGCTTAGCCAGATCCTGTTTTGATATTGCAGTGGTGCATATAGTTCTAAAACAATATCTTTAATATTGAATTCCCTAAATAATTATTCACTGTAAAAGATATTCAGTCCACAGAATTTTTCCTTTTATTTTTAAGGATCACATCTGGAAGTCCTTATTTAGGTAAGATGCTGCAGAAATCCACAGGGCTTACCTGAGTTAAGAGCTCAGGAACTAGTCCTGCACATAAATTGCTTTGGGAACTGAAAGACTGTAATGTAACAAAAAAAGAGTCCATAATGCATGCAGGCTTCTGACAGTTTTTGCAAACATCAAGGAATATGACACCTACCCTTAATATGTTTCTGCTCTGATTATGAATCCCCAACTGCACTGAGTCCATCTTTGCATATGCCAGATGAATCATTTTTCCAACCTGAGCTATCTGGTATTTCTTTGAGTGGATGAAGAACTTGTTAAAAATGAAATACAGAGTAATGGGTACTTATAATTTAAATGAATCACTGCAAGCAAAGTAATTTCTTTAAACTATCTGCCAGGTAAATCTTGAATCACCAGCATGACACATTTGAAATTTTAAAAATTTGAACATATATTATTTAAATATTACTACCATTAATTGACATTCAACAGAGTACAATTCGTTGTTTAAGGGAAAAATCCCAAGATGCCTTTGCAAGCAAAACTTCCAAAGTCAAGAGAAGTTGTGCCTGCAGATGGAGAACAGGTGACAACGGTCCCATTCGTCTCTGTTAGACAGGCTCACCTGATGTTTACCTTTATCAAATTGCAAGAAAGAACATTCACACTTTGTACGATGGAGGAAAATTTTATCTATCTCATTATCTAGAGACCTTCTACTAGGCAAGCTACAAAAGGCTTAGGAAGGTAAGATATGCAGTTGCCCAGAGAATCAAGATTTTATGTACATGTGCTCTTTGCAGAAGCTGTAAAAATGCACCTTACTTGGCTTCCTGTGAAGCTGGTTCAATGCTATGTGATTCTGAAAACACTGAGCTCTAAAAGTGGCCTGAAATATTTGGAACTGGTCAAAATCTTTAATTTTCACTATATACAGTTACGACTCCGATGTAAAGGTTTTCCCTTTGAAAACACTACATACTTTTAGGAACAGGCATACCTGGGTACGAACATAGGAGGATGAGGCAGGAGGCTGGTAGAAAAGGATTTGAGATAGGCAGATTGTGTCCTACCGTTCTGGGAGATTTTCTGTGATGTTATTTTCCAATCAAATTTTCATCAATCCTAGCAGTAAAATTCAGGCATATTTTCTACATAACTGACTGAAATAGCCAAAGTATTATGATGAGCAGCTGTGCAGATGCATCAATCTATGCAAGTTTTACACAGGTCTAAAGTAAGAACGGGTGATGTGTGTATGAGTAGATTTTACCTTGCAGGTATATTATTTTTCCCTTTCAGAATGTTGATTAGTACTTTTTAACACCTTAGGTACACCCCTCAGCTCATACGGCATGAACTAAGCAGACCAGGGCATGTAATTCCAGCATAACAGCAGGATCTGGCCCTATATGGCTGTCATCGTGCATATCACAAATTTGTCCTGGAGCGATTGTTAATTATGTCTAATATTTGGGAAATCCTTCCACTACCATAAAATGCTAAAGAATCAGACTGCTGACATCTGGCTTAAGCTAAATGTCCTAGCTCTAAGAAGCAGTGCTTTTCATATAGACGCTACTTTTTTTTAAAAGGGTAAGAGGTGAAGAGGTATCATTGGTTTAGTTCATAAACATCATTGGGACTGAAAACAGTGATGAGGAAAAAAGAAAAATGCAATGTGTTCCACACAATGCTTTTGGAGTTTTCAAAACTCTATGTTGCCCTTTACCAGACCTAAAGCAAAGCTGTGCTGTGCTATGCTACTCTATTTTGCCTCCATCACTGGGAAACCAGAGTGGGTTTTTAAAGTGCACTAAGTGATAGGACTAGGTCACATGAGGACTGATGCTAAATTGAAGAAAATTGAGAAATCTATTCTTTAACTACAGTTTTCTGTTACATTTGAACTTATTTTTCCCACAGTGATTTTGAAAGCTTTGCCTCCCACTAAAAATAATTAGGCTAATACTCAGTAATGCATTTGAAATCGATGAAGTTAAGCAGGTATACAACTGGTGTAACTAGTATCACCTATCAGAACATATTCTGGAATTATTTGGGTTGCTTTATGTCAAGGGGTAGTATCTCATTGACTTCGATGAGCTTTGAATAAAGCTCTGAAATTCTCTGCCTCACTTCATTTTGCATTTGTACCGTGAGGATACTGTGGTTCCACTGAAATAAACGGAGCTACACTTGCAGAGAATCAAGGTAAAATCAGAACTGGGATTACTGAAATTACATTTTTGGCAATGCTAGTGTAAGAGAGTTCAAAATCACATTCCTATTATGGTCATTCTGGAAAAGCGTTTTTGTTTTGTTTGTTTTAGTAAATGTTTTTAATAGAACAAAAGTGCTTTACAGGCAACATTCATATTACCAAAACCAATTGGATTTACAATTTCTTTTTATTACCACTAACAGAACACTAATTCAAGTTTCAAGTGCAATGTAATGCCATGAAACAACAATAATCTTATTTTTATAGCCCTACACATGTAGAATAGCTTAGGCTTTCTTCTATTACATAGTGCACAAATGGCATTATACTTGGTAAATGTAGCTGACGGTCATGATTTGTCTTTCTGTTTTCTTCATGTTTCTAAACACAAGTACTTTTGTTCAGTATTAGGCCAACTCCTCAGGTTAAGCAAAACCCCTACATTTTCAATGCACTTTAGACAAAAAGCTGTTGCTGTTTTATGCAGCTTTCTCAGGCCCAATTACATAAAAGCTGTAAATACAACAGCTGGAGTCACCCCAACATAGAACTCTTTAATAATATTTAGATTTTTGCACAGTTCACTGCTTGGCTTCATTTACACTCAATGCCCATCTTTCTGTCAACTTCAGTAGCCTTTAAACCAGCCCTTTAAAGACTACACTAATCCAATCACTGTGAAAAAGCCAGCTAAATCAGTTCAGCTACGACCCTTTGCTGGAATAAGCTATTAAATTAAGTTTTATGTGGAAATAATATTCTCATTATAAATAACCTGTTACAAACCCAACATTATTGGAACAAAAGAAGACAAACGAGCGAATTGGCAAATGCCAAGTTGGAGGCTGGATTGCACGCTGAGTAGGCACAGCCTTCTGTCTTGTCCGAGAAGACAGACTCTGTGTGTAGAATTGAACCTACTGAAGTAGGTTGCACCCTGCAGGACAGTGGGTTTGCAGAGCTTGTGAAAGCCTGACCGGGAAATCAACATATGTGTATACAGGTTCTGAACAGCCTGGACTCCCAGAAGCTCCTCGGCCAGACTAATACAAGCATCACCTTAGTATGAAGGTTTTGGGACCCATCTGGAGTACAACCACTCTGTCTAATATTTCCATCCATGAAGCACTGAATATTTTGCAGTTTTGACTGGATGAGTGGCATGAGGGAGAGGACACCAGCAAATCACAATGCGCTGCTAAGGTCATCTGTCAGGAAGGTGCCATCAGGGAAATTGCCACACTAAAGCTGTTGGTGGGCAGCTCAGAGCTCGCTGTCCCTTCGCAAAGGATGGTTAAACTTGATTGTGTCTTTAGAGGTGATTTTACAATGGAGGAATACCACTGATGAGCAGGGAAAGGATTAAATGCAGGGCAGCTGATGAGAGCGGGACCTGATGAAGATGGTATTTCTACCAGCTCCTGTAGTTGACACATTTGTTCAAACAGAATTAGAGGAGTGAATTCTACTCTTTTGTAAGCTCTGTTTGATTGGTACAATTTGTATTTAACATCTGCCTTTGATTTCTTGGCTTTATAAAGTTACTCCCATGGCTCCTATTATCTAGCCCAGGCATACCACTAAGTTAAAACTGGCAAGGTGGGAAGGGCATGATGGAGGCTATCAGCAGAAAGCCCTGACAAGTACAAACTACCTAATCTTTAAACAAAGAAAGCAAGTGACAATCTTTTCTACATGTTTACATGTATATTTTGTCATTAAACGTGATACAAAGTTTGTCACCAAAAGCAAAAAGTGTACGAGCAATGTGCCATTGCTTTATTTTGAAGCACGTGCTTGGGCGAAGTTGCTGGGAGACAACAGGAGACTGTCACTGTTGAGAAATGGCTGGCTTTGTTCACAGCTGTGTAATTTCCAAGCTGATACATTGTCTACACAGACAGAACAAATATGTGTTGTCCTGAAAGCCTGAACTTTTTTTTGGTGTTGTTTCCCTTTAGAATGATTCTTTTTTTCCAGTTGGAAATGAACATATTCCATCAGTGTAGAAACCCCAGAGTGCAAATGTAATTTCCCATAGCTAAAGCAGAGCCCCCATAAAGTCACTTACGTCTATCACTCTTACCCAGGAAATAGTTTCTTCAATAGTATTAATAAAATTGACAACTTAAACATTTCCTCAAGTGGCAAAGGGAGATATTCTTTAATATAACTTTTACTTAATATATTCTTCTGTTACAGTTTATCCTTAAAAATCACAATGACATTAACATACCTATCTGCTACACTGCAGAAGTTCCACAAAGAGGCTGTGGACTCAAACGGGTTCCTGAGCGCTAGTAAGCTACACACGAATGAGAAACTACTGCTCTTTTTAAGGTGAGCACCGTTATTCTTAAGGAACTGTTGTAATACTCTGAATGCTTCAGCTACTAGTTACAGGTATGAGATGGTGACTGAAATCAGTGTCCGATGGGAAGAACGTGGAAATGTTATAAAGTTTAGAAAATGACACGATAGGAAATTACAACAGAAAAAGCAGAGCGGGCTGGGAGACAATTTCAAAGTGCTTCCCCTCCCTAACATATTTACGTATCTAACAGCAATGCCCGACATCAGTACAAACACAGGCACAGCCTGAGAGCCAGTGACTGAAGTGAGCTACTGGCCAGATGCCTCCCCTGCTCCTGCGCGTCTCTGCCCACCAGTGCTCCCACTCCAGCCACCACACCTACGGCAACTCCACTGGCCCTGTTCATAACAAAACTGTCACAAAGAGAATGTTACGGACGTTGTACAATGAAAGCGGGAGGTGGTCCACTGTACATTGTTTTCCACACAGTTTGTTCACACATTGTATGTAATTTTGATAATCTTTAAAATGTTCTTCCTAGTTTTTCTTCTGAGCTCTTTTATAATTCATAATAAATTCTGCAATCTAAAAAGTTTATATGTCGCTACACCGTAATTTTATATGTCCACTAGGTTGGTGACCTAATCTTCCAGAACTCTTTGAGCAGGCACAAAAAACATATAGCTAATGAAATTTTAAACCTTGTTTGTTTAAGAGCATGTGGGGAAAATTCTAATTTACATGTGAGTTGATGACAGTCACTCTAGGATTTTCTAATTAATAGTAAGATAAATATACCAAAAGATAGAGAAGATTCTAAAAATGTTGAATTGTCTACTTTTCATCTCCCTTCACTGGTCAGAATACTGGTCTTGAGGGAGAAAAAAAATAATTTTAAGAAAGTCTGTTTCTTTCTGCTTAATAACAGTCTCTCTCTCTTTTTAGAAACAGGCTTTTGTGAAAAAATAATTGATGTATCAGCCAATATACTTTGTTATTCCAGAAGGATTTCCAGGAAGAATTTGTGCTTTGTGTTTCCTTTTACAGAATTTTTTCTCTAAGAAGGGCTGAGTTACTCATGCTGTACTAATAAAGACCATTGTTTCACTACTCTGCTAAGTGTTTCATGTACCTTTTGATCAAAGAAAGAATTTGGCCAGCCACCAGTAGGTTAACCAATTAATATGCACAAAGCAACAAATGTGACAGCAGGTACTTACACTCAGCTGTAATTATACCTATTGTGATATAATATTGTCGGAATTCTGTGCCCTAGTTGCAGACATTGGGGATCTGGCAGGTCAGAGTCTCAGCGGAGGAAAAATTAGTGTCATGGAATATGGGGAATACTCTTAAAGCAGCTTGTTATTTTAGTCCTGCATGCAGTAATCCGGGAAACGGTGTTCTTCCAAATGACAACGGTTGCTCCTGTCTTTCAGCAACCTTGCCCTATATGTCTGTGACTGTATCTAGGGCTTGGCTCCGCCTCAAGCACTGGTTCTAGCTCGAGAGATGAAGACGACAAATTCCTGGGTAGCTCACTAGTACTTCCTCCATAAAATCTCACAAGCTACACAGCATTTATATGCTGACAAAGGAAATTGCCACACCTTGATGTCTTGGGTGACTTCTGCTAAAAATAATATAAATTTCCTTTTTCTTAGTACAGAAAGGATGGCCAGGTCAAAGGACTGAATAGTCCTTACTCAGACTGAAGAACCACCTTTCTTAGAAGAAACTCTGGGTCCGTGAAGCCACATATTTCCATCCCATCCTTACTATATAAAGGATAAAGATGTGCAATCTGTTCCTCACTACCACGCCCTTAGGCTAATGCAGGCAAAGGGAGAGCTTGGAGTGGTTTGTGAAAATGGTGGATGATGCAAGATTGAACGAGGCAGGCCAGATGGGACAAAACATACAAGAATGAATAAAAGAAGCAAAGGATGACAGGTGATGTACACGAGGGTAACATTTATACTATATTGCTCTTAAAAGGACTTCATAATGCCCTGTGCCTCCTAAAAAGTCTCAACAGGTTTTTGGTATCAGCCAACTGTGCCACAGTTTGGGAACTAACTTGAGAAAAAATGCCACTTTCTTTGCAGCCTTTCGAAGAGAGTTAACCTATTCATATTGGCAATGTAACTAATGAAATAAGAAATGAGAGACAGCATAGACGCTAGCACGATTCTAATTCTGATTGATTGTTCATTCTTCATAAGGGATTGATTCATTCTATCCCACTGTGAGGCTCACCACCATTTTACTTCCCTGAAAATGGAGGTGTGAAGGTCTAAATATCACCCATCAGAAATCAAGCAATTAGCATCTCCTACACAGAATTCATTAATCTCATGGCTACAATATTCAAGTCCAAAGCAATTTACTAAGATGATGTATCTCTATTTAAATCTAAAAAAGAAATCATAACTCTGTATCAATCAGATGATTTACAGGGGTGTGGTTATTATGAAATACACATATTTATGGGGAACACTCAGCTTTTATACAGCAAAATGCCCAGGGATATTATTGTCTCATGATAATCACATCCCATGCTGGGTTTTATTGCTTATAATTCTCACTTTCTTATTAGAAAGACCATCTTCCATTAAGTTTTTTGTATTATCAACTAGCATAGACAGTAACTGAACCTTATCTCCTGTATTCAAAGTAATTATTAGGAGAGTTCAATTGTTGGTTTAGAAATCAATTATTTTGAAAAATCTCTCATTTTAGTGCTTTTCTAAAAGGCTTGTTTTTTATGATGTGCATGCATTTTGTTTGCACAGCAAAGTGAACTCCCCAAATCCATCTGTCAAATTTGTGTGCTGTGCAAATACACTTAGGGCAGTAAACAGGAATGTGTCTGAATATTATTAGTATAACCGAAACCTATTAGTTAAAACTATACAAACAATTTAAAAAATGTTTTCTTGCTGTGGCACATGTTGGGGAAGAAGTTTTGTTTGGTATTTGTCCTACCTCAACAGTTTATATAGTATGACCAAGTCATGAGGGGAAAGAATCGCCACTTTTGACATCATTCACACTGAAGAAATGCAGATGGCCTGCAACCGTGTCATCTTTGGATCTGAAAATGACAGACTAACCCTGAACTTGGCTTTGTTTACATGATGCAACGGTTTCCAGGCAGGCAGTATTACAATTCAGAATCCTACCGGAGGTAGCGGGGAAGACTGTTTCCTCGTTTGTTACTCTCTTGTATTTTAGGGCACTCCTTGCTTACTAACACTGGTCTGGAAATATTTTTCCTGAACACGACATAGCTGACATGTTCATAAATAGCTCTGACCTGATAGGAGAATGACAAAAATGGTCACAAGGATAATTAAGCACTGTAACAGGAGTCAAATAAGGCTGTGGGAGTCTCCAAATGCGGCAGTTCTCAAGACAGCCCTGGTCTGAATTGAGAGGTTGGAGCAGGAGCCCTCCTGTGATCCCTGCCAGCCACACTCTCCGTGACTCTGTGAAATGTCGGTGGAGCACCACAAAGAGTCACTCTAGAAAGCGATTCCCGACAATATGGACCACAGGACTTTGGCTGCTAACTGCCTTCAGCGTTTTTCAGAGAGGATACAAACCAAGTAAGTAATAACTTAGCCACCCCTAAAGCAGAAAAACTGACAAAGAATAAATAAAAGAATAGTAAAAGCTCCAGGGTCACGGTCCTGAGAGATGTACTGTTTGAACTACAGTCAGTTTTCTGGGAGCGGAAAGATTAAGAGAATATGATAAAACTGTAGGGTTTTAATATGTTTATAATTCTTTTGTATGTAAAAGAACCAGCTCAACGCCCCAGGCAAATTCCAACTGGTATTTTGCAGAATGCCTCCAGAAAATAGGTTTCATTGCACAGGCTTACTGGTACTATTTGTCCTTGAGAAGAAGTCACTTTTGAAGCATACGAGTGAACACTGCAGTTCAAGTACTATATTCTAGTTGCAGTAATGCCAGACTGTGTTAGACAGATGGGAGTAACACACAGATCTAATATTTGTTTTAGGAACTTGCTGTGAAAGGTGACGGTGCCACTGGCCAAAAGAGAAACTCTAGCCCAAGACCATTTTGCAGGCTGCAAAATCAAAATCTTGAGTCTAAATCCCAGTGTCCAGTTACTTTTTCACTTATCACTTAGTTGTACTACATCACTTGTTGCTTATACAACATATTACTACTCTTCATATACAACAGTCAAAATGAGATTGAGAATAAGACCTTTTGCTGGTGACCTTTATTTCATTGAGGGTCTGAGTCAAGAACCTGTATCCAAATGTCTGAAACAATGCAAGTACCTAGATATGGCCATTTTTTTTAGATTAGAGTTGTTTAAAAAACAAACCAAGGTGGGGTGCTTTTTTTTGAAGTTTGCTTCTTTGTCAGGCTTTTAGTTACTCTAAACCAATTACGACAGTTCTGACTGACGATGGTGATGTTGATGCCTAGATTTACACGCTGCAGATTACTCAGCCAGTCCATATCAGGGTACAATATTAATTGAAGCAGAACTGCATGAAGGAAATCTGCTCTACTTACATTTAGCATTTACTTGTGGCCAATGTTCTCAACATCCTACTTTCATCACGCTGGAAGTGAACAGGGAACAGCTCAGAAAGCACCAGAACTGTGACAGGAATGGCATTTTCATTTTTCTAAAGAATTTGCAATTTCAAAACTGTTTTCATGCCCATCAGGAAGCAAATCTTATCACCTCAAAATTCTCCACGAAAGAAGATTCCAACCGTAACAAACCAAAATACTGTCTCAGGCCAGCTGCAGACAGATTTTATTTTGACAAAAATCAAAATGCTTCATTTGGTTACAACTGCCCTTTAGCATGGAATACAAAATAGAAAGACAGTTGAAATGAAGACCTCATTTGAAAGGAAAAATAAAAATATTTTGTTAGAAAATATAAAAGCTGGGCAAGTCAAAAAGTTCTTCACCAGCACATACTTCTACTGTTCCCAAAATGAAAATTCAACAAAATTAGCAATCTTTCAAAGCATTTAAGTATGCTATAAATGTACTTCCCAATAAAATTTCTAAAATATTTTCAATAAACACTTAAAAAATACTGATCCACCAGCTCCTGGTAGACTAACTGTTTACTAACAGAGACAAAAGTCCCTGTTAGACATATCTTGCAGCTGAGGGTACTGTACTGCCACTGTCGGTTGCATCCTAAATGCCTTCTGACAGAACCACGGATAAGATTACGAGAGATGGGAGAGATGATTAGAGCCAGCCTTCATGAAAGCTAACAGACTCAGAAGTCTTCCAACCACTCCCTCCCACCACTCTGCAGGAGCATTGCACCGCTCAGGAACGCATTCCAAGGAACAATCCCATTACCACCTTCTTCTGTGTGGTAGTGCAAAAAGTTTCCTTTCACCTAACTTCATTTGGCCTATCAGGAATAAAAGATGCCTGAAGGCTCTTGAGTAACATCCTGACATGAATATTCTTAAGAAAATCAGTGATTTTTATTATTATCTGTGTAACTACCTGAGTTCAGTTACTGCTTGAGTAACACTTGAGTACAGTATTATTTCTTCTTTGAACTGTTGTACCATAACACAAAAATATGCTCGCAGCCTTTTATTTTGTCCTGCTGTCCCTTGAAATATCATCCCTTTGTTCTTAATGCAAGAAAATGTATTGGAAAAGGAATATATTACCATTTAGCAGGTCAGATTTTAATACAGTCTCCAATGTAAATCGGGAAATGCTCCAACGAGCTACACAAGTTTACACGAGTAATCTGCTCATACCTTTGCATGCTTAATTAGCGCACAGGACCAAAATGCTGAGACCCTTAAAAGTTAATAGCAGTCATTTATTTGTACAAAGATACTACTAGATCTGTATTTCAGACTTCCGCAAGCGGATTTAAGTCAAGGAAGGTATTACAGGCAATGAAAGTATACTCCTACAGAGAAAAAACATGGCAGAATTTTGCAAACATTTCTGAAGTGTACACTCAAGGAACATAGCAAAAAACAAGGGTATTCATCAAGCTACTTATTATTCTTTACATTTAACAGTCACACTGGAACTGGTTTTGTCTTATTTTAAGAAGATTAATTTCTCATTGACCTTAGGTTTGTGAAAATTAGGTAGAATTAGGTATAGTATGTCAAACAGGAACACCTGTTTAGTAACATAAACATATTTAAATATCAACCTTTCCCTCTGATTGGTTTTTGTAGAAGCAGCTACTGATTAGAGACAGAAATTGCAAACTATGACCTTCCATGACAGGAGCTAACATGTAGTGCCATTAAATTCTGTTATTGAATCATCTCATTAAGTAAAAAGGCCAGTTTTCAAAAACATTTTTTTTTACATTTTTGCAAATCAACATTGCACCTTTGTAAAGAGATCTTGAAAGCAAAATTCCTGATCTGTATCCATGCTTGCACAAAGCACTTTAGCCAACACATGTATTACAAATACAAATAAAACACAGCAAAGGCATCTGTCACGATGAAAATCTTCTTTCTTTTAGAGATGTTTTGAATAAGCAGTGGGTTTTTTGGCCACAGATCTCGTCACTGTGTTGGAAAAGAGATTGTTCAGAGTATAGGTAAGATTGTTAGTCTAAATAGCATCTGATGAAAGAAAGACTATTCTTTTGTTGAACATTTATTACAGCAAACATATGCACCAGAATCACAACTGTTCAAATCCTTAGATTTTCTAATAAATCCTTTGTTGATGTTAAAGTTCATACTTGGAGCAAGTGTGGATGCAAATAAATCATATATTTTGGGATTTTTTTTCTTGTCACAACAGATTATCAAATGATCAAAGCAATAAAAGAATGAATTGGGGTTTAAACTTTTATGAAAAAGCAGTTATATTGTAGGATCAGACTTTTTAATAGACTGCAGGCATTAAACAGACCTTGTATTAGGCTTTGAAATTAATGGGTCACTGTATAACATTCCAGTCTTCATAGATTGATAAGATTAATGCTTGCTTATATAGCAAATTCAATGGCTCATTTAATTTCATATGAATGTTTAAAGTTAAATTGCTTTTGGATTAAGTCTAAACTCATTATTCATTTTAATGTCTGAAAGAACTTTCATTTTTCTTTCATTTTATTTAATCAAGTGCATCATCATTAAGTAAAGGCTATGAACTTAGATAGCTGAGAAATAAGGAAGTTTATTAATTTAGTTTTAAAAAGATCTATTTGTTAAACTTTAATTCAATGACCACTTAGGGTTCAATAAGAAGTTAGGAAAAATAGTGACTGCAACCTATTCAGTTTTCCCGTAACAATAGTAGAGGGAGAGGGTGCTTTTGGGCAATATTTTTGCAGCATATTAATGCCTTGGAGAATCCGGAAGGTAAATTTTGCTGTTAAACACACTCTTGTATTCACATCTCTTTTGCATTTTGAGATTGATCCCCTTTCATTCTAACTCAGCAAGACTTTTGCTAACACTTGGCTCACAATGCATACAAATCAATTGATTTCAATTAATATACATCAGTTTACACCAGGTAAAACTCTGACTCTCTATTGCCCACTGATGTACTGGAGTACACTGGGTTGATAAAGGATTTTTCCTTAATACTGTATTGAACTTCAGAAATCTGAGTGCCAAGCAGAAACTATAGTACACTTTCAAATGGAAGAAGACGCATTAACTTACTTATCAACAGAAGCCATACATCAGTTTCCGCTGCCATTCCATGCAGAGTGCACTCTATTACCATACGCATTCACTTTCATCACAGAATTAGACACTGTGCACTAATTACAAGTTCCAGAATAAATATCTCTTTAAAAACATTCACACATCCTCTTTATTATGTAAACCTTAATGCATTTGATGAAGAGCATGGCTGAGGGACCACAAAACCCCTCTCTGGGATTTACCTGGGACTATCAGAGTTTAAGAGTGTTAGCTAATGAATTATTCAAAATGAATTAATAGCTTGGGAGAGTCCTTCACCTGTCTGACACAACTTCATTTTCCTTAGATAAGGTTTCTCAGCAGAGTCAGACACTGGCAAACAACTTTGTTTTCCCTTTTTAGCGTGTGTGCGATGATTTGCACTACAGACAATGAAAAATGTATTTCCTTGCAGAATAATAATAATTTCACCCAGCTGCAATGTAACTTAAAGATGGCCCTCTGAATGCTCTGCAGTGGACGTGCAATTACCACCATTACAGATGATAACCTGACCACGTCCAAAACCCAGGAAACAAAACCCAGGACAAAACCCAGGCTACTGTGTCCAACCGAGTGCTCTGTTCTTTAGGTAACATCGCTCATTTTCTCAGAAAAGCACAGTTTTCTGTAAAGATATGAGGTAACATTTTAAGTTACCTTCTCCTGTTCGTTGTATCTAAAAAAGCATTTCTTAAGGAGAAGACATGTTATACTTGTACCGTATTTTCCAGTTCTTTTCCATGATTAATATCTTATTCAGGAGCTGAAAAACAATTTGCCTGTCATAGTACTGCTGTCTTTTATTTATTTATGGATTTATTTAATTAACAAGAGGAAACTACTTTTCTTTATAATTGACTTTGCACGGTGTGTCTAATGCCAGTACCTCATAGTTTGCAAGCAGTGTGAATCTGCGTGCAAAGACACAGATACACCCATGAAAACTGTAGCATCATGTCTTAGTCTGTGATTTACTGCAACTTGTTAAGCACTTCTAAATAAAAACACTTCCTTATACAGTTTTTTACAATGTTTGAATTAGTGCTAATCGTGCAGTAACAGAACAAATTCAAATGAGGCCTATGTCCTCTTGCTGGATGTTCCTTCCTATAAGAAAGCAGAAAATTCCCAGAGCTTCTAGCAACCTGTCACTAAAACCAGACATTTCAAACTATATAATGACTTTGACTCCATGCTGAGTCAGGGACAAATAAAATTAAGATTCCTCCCTCCTCCACCTCAAATGTCAACCATGTGGAACATAGGTATGCAAGATCAGTGAGTTTTATAGTGTGATACTCCTCCTGCACACTCTGAGAAGCCACAGGAGTTATTGCTGTGCTTTCTCTTCCATCTTTCATGATGGGCAGGCAAACTGACCTGCCATCAGAACAGTGTAATTTGTTGCTGCCTTTGGTTTACAGCAAATTACTACCGCCCTGAAGCAAAGGAGAAGCAAGGAGGGAATATGTCTCTGAGGTACATTTTCTTTTAGGCTATTCCAGGGGGGATGGCAGCTTATGCACTATCTTTTTTGATCAACAACTATCTTTGAATATAAATCTGCGCAGGAGTCCCAGGAGGTTTGCTACAGCCCCTCAATCTCTCACAACTCTCGGGGGATCCTGCTGCAGCACATCCAATCCTCTCACTCCCCTTTCTCCTCCAGGGAAGACCAGCCACAGCTGAAGTTAAAGCAGACAATAAGATGGGAAAAGAATATGGACTATGTGCTGGAAGTAACAATAATGAAAATAGTAATGTAACTTGGCATCAGTAGTGACGTGGAGGCTGAAAGAGCAGCAATGTTGTAGAGATCAAAGCAGTGGGGAACTGTTCTTTGTACTATTAATATCTCCCATATTTTTAAAGTGGGAAAGAAACGTAAAAGCAAACTGTATACTATTTTCCCTCAGGCCACCACCATTAGAGGCACTTGATAAGCCTTGCAAACTCCGACAGAAGGACAGCAGACCACTGGAGTATAGAATATAACATGTACTATCTAAAAAGCTAACATGACAGATACAAGGCAAGGCAAGTATTCAATTTGGGCTATCACGAAAAGAAAGAAAAACAAGAAAAGAATCTTCTGTGACAGTTCACCAAGGAAATGGCTCTGCTGTATCTGGAAGCGTAGCCCCGAGCCTCTGTGCTGTGTGCCCGTATGGAGGTATGTGAGATGGCCTTACCAGGAGCGGTCCTGAGAAACAGAGCTGTTCCCAAGATTTTTGTCACGTTTTTACTTTCTTTCCTCCTTATTCTTGATGAATAACTCTTAAGGCATTTGTCTTTTATTTGCAGCCAGACCAAAAAGGAAACTGCCTTATTCCTCCTCCTTTATTGCCCTCCCCTGTCAGATCAGAGACCCTGAAGGGCAACATGATGATGGAGGCACACGAGACCAAGCCTTGCCTGTCCCCCGCTTGTAATTAGGCAAGTAGCACATTTGCTCTCCCAGGGTTGGACTGCAGATCTTGCTTAACCCACGCGGAAAGGAGTGTTTTCTTGCCTGTGTAGAATTTTTTAGAAGTCATTTGCAAAAATGGATTGAGAGAGATCATGGATGTCTAGAAATGGTATAGGGCAAAGAGTCAGGTCATTTGGTTTGTTTTACTCATACAGCCCTTATTTCCTTTACTGTCTGTCCGTACTTTCTGTGTCTCCCTCTCTGACTCATCTAGCTACACTCTGCAGGCTCTTCAGAGCTGGAACTGTCTCTTCCATAACTCAGCAGGGGTTCTAGGAGGAGGGGGGTTTGATCTTGGTTGTATCCATGGGTAACATGATAGCACAAATAATAATTTTAGAAGCAGGATTACTGAGCAAAATATTTGCGAAAGAAGACAGTGGATATTGGAACAGCAATGCACTGCCTGCTTGACAGAGATTGAATATAAATATATCCTTAGATTATAAGCAAATGAATTGCTTTAATATATTTCCAACAAAATAATATTCTCTTGGAAAATATCACTGAACTGGAGCTTTACTTATTTTTATTTCTTATTAAATATCGCTCATTAAAATTTCTTATAGAAAACTTCAACTGCTTTATCAAAATTGAATATTTATTTCGACATTAAAGTTTAATTTAAAATATGCTGTGTTTTTATTCACATTATTTCATGACCTGCCAGTAGTAGAAAATGTAACACTATATCCTACACAAGGATATCGAAAACAGCTCCTTCTCTATTATACTGATAAAGAAATCAGCAAAGTCTCTGACGATGCTTTTGTTCTTAGTAAATTCTCCCATACACTGTCACTTCTTTAACCAGACTATGACACCAAAATAATAAAAAATAAAAAGACAATTTTAAACCTAAACTTTTGAGTTTGAAATACACATTACTTTTTGAAGCTGCCGTTTAGAATTTTCCTTTTGTAGGAAAGTTATTTGTTCCATTTCTGAACAAAATTGAACTTCAAGATGTCCGCATTTCCCAAATAGAAATTCTATATTCTGTTCAGCTCTGTTTAAAAATTCAGCATGTTATGCACTGCTCTCATTGCTCAGAATAGTGCTATTTAGAGTTGTGCTATTTGTGGAATATTTGACAATTATTAACAAAATATCATTTCAGCCTAGCTTATAACTTCAACTCAAATTCTACTTGATAGTGTTTATGTGCTAGCTGAAGTGTTTTTCATGTGTTACAATGACATCTTCAGATGTCTTGCACTATCTTACAGTTTTCAAATGAGGCAGCTCAAACGGGACTCTTTTTAGTGGCAATTTCATGAAAATCATCTAAAGAAAAAGGTTATTTAGAAGCAAATGGAAGAGGGGAGAGCAAGAAAAGTAAATGAGGCAATACATTTCCAGCTAGGTTAAATGTCAGATTAGAATTCAAAGAAGCAATAACGGTAGGCAACTGTTGTCAGATTCAAATGACTGAGAAATGATGGGTCTGATTCTATCCGTATTATAGAACCTGCCATATTTGGTCATTTCAAAAGCTGAAAGGGGCAGATTCTCAGTGGACGTAAAACTTCAACAGCCCTACAAGATGCCAAATGGAAGTTGACAATTTATATCAGATGAAGGTCTGATTCATCTTATATTACTCACATTATTTGAGTTATATATATTATATACGCAATATGTAACACATATATACACAAACATATCTAATAGGGTATATTACTTACATGACCTTGGCTTAGTGTTAAAAGATGGTCCTATCCTTAGACTATCAAATATTCTTGTATTTTTTTTTCAACTAAGTGGAATAGTTTTGAAATATCCCCTGTGCAAATAAAATTCAGACTCTACACTTGTCTCCAACTCTGCATGTATCCGTGCTTCTCTTAAGCATGCAAAGAGACACACCCCGCTGTACAAAATACTTGCTCTAGCTACTAAATGTTGTCTGCTTGCCTTTTTCTTTTGGCAGGCAGAGATATTCTGGTATTGCAGAATCATCCCCTGAGTAGCAGCACGTAAAAACATCATATAACAAATTGCCAGATTGGTGGTGGAACAGCACAGACTTCACGTTTGCCTTCCTCCCTGTAGTGCTTTGACTTTTAGGAACAAATATGCACATTTCCCTGTTGGTCTCTAGCAAAACACACAAAAAATATCTTTTTTCTTTACCTTCCCCATTCCTTTGTGAATTATGGAGTAGTAAGCACATTTTTAAATACAGCTTTGCAGACAGTGAGATACAGCTCCACTCCGTGCAAGACAAATTGAAGCTCATTTATGAAAGTACATCTAAAAATGCCAAGGGAGTAGACTTATCAAAGAGATGACATCAAGTTGTCACTCATTCTTCGTATATACACCTGTGATTGAGAAAAGTGTTTTCTTTAATATAACTTGATATTTGAAGAGAATATGACAAAATGAAGTCCCATCCCTTCATCATTTACATTATGCCTTAGGGGTACAAAGTTGATCTAAGACATTTTGATTTATGCCTATTAGTGAAGCTGTACCCACAGATGATCAAAAGGCTCATTCTGATTCCTATAAAATAGTCAATATCACAGTTAGGGAAACGTATTAGGTATAATTAAATTACAGCTATAAATTACATAAGCCTGAGAATTTTTGTGATAAATATCATCTGATATACCAGCCTTTTTAAAGAGTTCATTCCATGCACCCTCCTTCTAAAGACAGGTCCTAAACTACAGGGCATGAAAAATGATGAACATAAAAAAAGGAAGCTACCCTGCTTAGAGACTTACAGCTAACCTATCAACCTCTTGTGCTTTGCCATTTGACATTGTACAAGCTATATCATGAAAGGACGAGCATAATGAAAGTACCTTTTGTCTTTATTTCAATCATACGTATCCTTTGCAAACCAAGATGTAACAGAGATGTGCAGAAAGGGAAAACAGAGCGATACACTGCCACTGGAATCTAAGAGAGCTCAACACACAATTCACAAAACTCAGTGTGGGCTTTTGTATGCAAGCAAAAAGCTTTGGATGGGAATGAGGCAAGAGAAGACAGACAGCATTTTTTCTCACACTGGGCGTGCAGAAGACGTAGAACATATGCACAGAACATATATCTAACTATATGCAACAAACTCTGTGGCAAATGTTAAGGGTCAAGAGTCAGATGTATGCCCAGCTGTACACATTAGCCAGGAACAGAGCGAAACCAGTTATAACATCCTGAGCGAGTCTGGTTGGAATTATTAGGTTACCTTTACAACTGTAATAAAACGTAAACAGGCTGCAGATACTCTAAGCAAAAAAAGATGGGATTAATACATTGTTTCAATTTGTTTCAGGAGCAAAAATGTAGAAATTATTTCCACATGGAAAAAGTCCTAGTTAGCGAGTGACATGAGGGCAGGGAGCAAACATGAGAACTGCAATTATGTTTGACCTATGCTCAGTCTAGTCTGCTGTACTCTCCGGACGATGCAAGCACCACATCCTTGGGCTAGGTATAAGAAGCTTCCAGGAAAATAAAAACCTAAAATTGTGCTAAATCCTATTACTGAAGGAGTTCATGCTACCCTCACACTTGGTAGGCATTCACTGTAAATACACATAAAACTATTGTATAATCCTTCCTCTTTAGGACCTTTCCACTTCTCAAATTCTATGAAAAGCTTATTGAAGGACAGGCTGTAGTGCATTAAGCCAGCTGCCTGTCATGCTGGTAAGTCTCATTCCCAATACCATTTTATTCCAGCAGTCAGTATTCTTCTGTTAGCTCTCCTTTCATTTTTAGGCTGCAGCTTTCCCGGGCGCAAAATAATCTTTTGGTTCTTGCATGAGTAGGAGAAGAGAAGTGCTGGAAAGCAACTGGGCACGTGATCTCTTAAGGGATGCCCATGCGCAGTAACTGGACTTGCCAGATGAGTGACAGAAGTATTCCTAAGCGAAGGGGGAAAATCCAAAGTCACACACAGATAAGGAGTGGGAAGAAGTGACCCGAGAGAGGAAGTGCATGGCCAGCTTGGAGTGCCTTGGTAAAAAAGAATGGTTTGCAATGTGGCCAGGCATTTGGTAACCATCTGAAACAAGCTACTCCACTCGGGTCCCAATTCAGCAAGGGATTTTGGTCAACATCTAATTGTGATTGCTTTGACTTCAGTGAAAATGCTCATCTGTTCAACATCAGACATCTGCTTAATTTCCTGAACGGATTGAGTCCTACAGAGCTAAACACACAGACATGACAACTGTTAGTTCAGGTGGGGGATTGTGCCATTTTGAGACAGATGTTAATAAGCCACTGAATGCATCAAAGTCAACGGCACTAAAAGAGGGTCAAATTTGGCCCTGTTTCTATGTTTGTACATTCTGCTGCATTATGTCTTTTCCTTTCCTTCATTTTTGCATTGCGCTGTCTCACTTCACTACAAACTGTATGAGACAGAGCCTCCTCGGGGAACAGCTAGAGATTTGAAATTCACATCACTTTTACCCTTAAGCCTGTCAGATGATCAGATAGCCGAGAAAGTGCTAATAGCTTATGCTCTGGTGAAATATGTTTTTCTGTACATGATTACCTTTGTATTTTGTTCCCCTTATCCCTGATTGTCAGCATTTTAATTAAAAGTAGAGGTGTGAGAACATGGGAAAACCTGTCTGCAGAACAAGGCTGACTTTGATTTAAGTTACTGTACTAAGTTTGTAAATTTGGAACTCAATTTTCTGCTGCTATCATCTGTTTGGAGTGATACCATGGAGCTTGATGCTGAGCAATTCAGCTTGCTTTCTGGGGCACCTGTAGCTCCCCAAATAGGGCAGAGGTAGCATAGACAGCAAGAAACCTGTGATGAAACTTCCCCAAAGGTGGTTTAAGCTGTTATTGCTTCTCTGACTAAAAGTTTATGTCACTACTACAACACTGTGAGACCATGAGGTGTCCACTCAGCTACACCTGCTACTCAGCTCCTCCATGGCCAGTTTACTCATGCTTGAGGGCTCCATCACATCAGCTTTACGGCTGGATTTAAAAGATTAATATCCACAACTTTTGTCTTCCAGGGACTACTGACCTTGTAGACAACACAATAGGTAAACTCACCTAATTTCTCAGCTGCTGTAGCTCACAGACTTCTGTATTTTACTGCAAGTTAATCCAGTGGTTGGTAAGGAGCACATTTATGTTCACTCAGCCACCTCTGTCATGGGGCTTCCAGAGTAAAATCAAGAAGGACAGGCGCAGGCGGCAACCTCTCTAATGTCACAACTTGAATCTCTGCAGCTTGTAAGACCCCGCACCAAAGAAACCAGCGTGGTAATGTGTCGATATACACTCCCCTCTACTGCAGGGAAAAATACTGCTGCAGAAGGGTGGGAAAGGCAACGGAGGGCTCTAACCTTTAATCTGCCACCACAATATTTGCTAGTTTATTTGCCATTTTCTGCGGTACCTTACATAAGGCTTCATTATACAAAAACCCCCAGTAATCTACTTTACTGACAACAGCCCTGGCTTTGAAAGGGTTGGCCTGTTCAAGGCTACATATAAGCACAATTGTGATCCAGAATTAGATCTCCTCCATATTCCCTGGGAGGCCTAACTGGTAGGAGACACAATTCTTTAATGGATTCAGCTTTGTGTACTCACTCACTTCTGGAGACGAAAATTTTGCTCCTGAGTTACATGAAGTTACGTGAAGGTTTTTTAAAAGCAGACAATCTCTAGTGAAATCTGTAAAATAGAAACTGTGAAAGAAAGATAAATCCTTATGTTTGTCCTTGTTATATACTACTTGGGATCATAATTCTATTTTTTCTCAGGGTTTCTATGATCAAAGAATACCTTTTTCATGCCAAAACAAAAAATTAGAACTCCATCACAAGGAAAAAATGTACTATTTTATCATGAATCAGGGAGAGGGTTACATCATTATTTTTTTCTTCACGTGGAAACACGCTGTTGAAGCAACCACGACAGACCAGTATCTGATTGCTGAGGTGACATAACGATTTGACAGAAAAAACTGCAAGACAAAAGGAAGTAAAACAATATGATAAAGATGAAAGATGATACAGTAAAAAAACCACGAGGAAAGAACTGAGCATGAAGTAATAGCATTAGTACACAACGGAGTGTGATGTGACGGAAAAGAATTAGAGTGATATGGTTCATAATCCTGCTGCACAGAAAGAAGTGTTCTGATGATATATTGCAGCGACAAAAAGACAATGTTGGATTACACAGAATATAACACATAAATGGACAAAGCAGAAAAATGCTGCAATACACTGGAAAGAAGACAAAGCATTCTGATATGTCCACGGCAGGGGGGTTGGAACTAGATGATCTTTAAGGTCCCTTCCAACTCAAACCATTCTATGATTCTATGATATTTATATTTTAATGATCTCATTCTAATTCTGTGTAGCTGAAGTCAATAGCAGTGTTCACGTGGACACTTATTAGCTTAATTGAAGAATTTGATATAAATAACCGGAAGGTTTCACTGGAGACAGTGATAGCCAGTAGAAATTCTCTACGAGCACTAAAGCCCTGCTCCTACTGCTGTATGGTGGCACTCGCAGTGGTGGCATGATTGGTGCCTGACTGGGATTTGGGATCATGAGGGAGAGCGACACTTGACCCCTACCTGTGTGAGCAAAGACAAGATATGCATGGGAGTCTGCTTAATTTCACTGCAATGTACCACACTATTGGGTCCCTAATACTAATTGGCTCAAGTATCTCTACCGTGTTTATGTATTTGCCATATTTAAACCAAGGTAAAATCACTGAAGCTTAGACAAATCTCAGTTTCGGATTGTGTGACTTTTAGGATGCTGTCCTTTCCTTCCCCGGCAGGAAAGTAGGTTGCTGATATTCTTGGTTCATCTTTGCTCACAGAGGTAAAATTAGAGGCCTTGAGACTCCTGCTGGTAGAACAAGCTCTCAATTTCTCACTGTTGAAATTCAATCTGATTTCTATCTTTTTCACTAAACATCTGTCAACAGAAAATAAGCAATTCCCATCAAAGTGTTGTATTAGTTTCTGAGGTATATACATTCAGATAGTAGAGGAAGAAAAACTTAAAATAATTTAAATTGGGCTGGTCTTTTTTAATTTGTATTTTCTAGGAAACTAAGCAAAAATATTAATGCAGGGCATAACTATAACCCACTCAAAAGAAAATAATCAAAAGAGAGAGGCTGATTCACTGTTAGATCACTAACAACTTCTTTTCTTACTATGGGCCTGGGTCTGATTTTCCGCTCCTTATGCTGGGGCAACTCTATTGACATGGTTATCTTCTGTCTGCTGCGATGGACGCAGGAAGACAGTCAATCTGCACTTATTTACAATGAATAACATGTAACTGAAATCAGAAGCTTTCTTTGCAGTATAGGATAATATGAGATCTATCAGTAGCCAGTGGGACCAACTTGATACGCCAACAATACAACTCTTCTTTTCCTACGTGGAATAGGAGCATTCAGCTACAGAGTATCTGAATATATTTCAGGTCTGTTTTAGCATTTGCAAGTCATACTTCAAAAAACAATTTATGTTTCATTTATAAAGAAATATCCAAAAAATAGATTATGATACAATTTTTTTCAACTATGTAAAACCTCAAAAGAACGGTGGTTTTTTTCACTGCAGTTTTGACATTGCACAATTTCTCAAGGGAATTTTAAAAGTAGTCAATTTGTACCTTGAAGGTAAACCCACACTTTCTGTGAAATCTCCTTCACCTTTCTCAGACCTTTGAGAACAACATCTGAACTGTCTACTTTTCCTTCTTTTTTGTCAGATACTCCAGCAATAAGGTTGTTCAGATTGGGATTTTATAGTCACTTAAGATTTTGTCTTTCTTTGTTACACGAAATTATTTATAGGGTTTTTTTTTCCCTCTTGAGTGCTACTACTGCTGCTGAACAAACAAGTAGTTTAGAAACTTCTTTTCTTTCCCTGTAAGACAGCTGTGCTAAGTGCTAGCTCACTGTAAGTAAACTGGTCTCTGAATTATGATCTAGTTTAGCTTTAGTTCTCTTGGCCAAAGAAGCTCCTATCCCTTTGTTCACCCTGTCCTTCCTCTGGAGGTTACTTCCCCCAGAGCACCAGTGGCAAAGCCAATGATGCCTCTGCTCTTTTGACATTGCAGTTCACAACCTGGTACATTAAATTAAACCGAAACCGAAGATGGGTTGAATTAACATGCTAGCCTGCAAACTGTGGCAGCTGAGCCTTTACTACAACTCCCATTCTGCTGGCTCTGCCACCAGGTTTGATAACCTTCTTACAAGGACAGAGAGCCCAGCGACGGGCTTAGCCACTCTGCCTAAAGCCAAAATGAACTACGAAACTGAGCCCTGATCTTAAAGAGTTGCCTTTTTATTGTTTTCTCACAGATCTTAGCTCTCACTTGTTTTTTCTTCATCTTGGATTCTTAATAAAAACTTTAACCACACTTCCTCCTGAGCTTTCACTGCTCAGAATTACCTAGATAGCCTAATTAATTTCAATTTCATTGCTTTTGTTTGCAATATAAAAGATGAATGGAAGAGAATGGTAGTGTTGCAGCTGAATATAAAAGTACAGCTGCAGCAGAGAGCATGAAATCCTTACGACAACCTGCAAGAAGAATCCCAATGTGCTACACAGTATTTCCCTGTACAGGCACTGGATCACACTATCTATGAGTACAGCAGTCTATACATATGAAAAAAACCAAACCAAAACAGCAAGTGAACAAATAAATGAAATAAAAAATATAAACGATCAAAACACAACACTTTACTTGATGAGAGGATGAGAAGAGGCAAGTACGTGACAAACTTGTTGTTCGTTGACAATAGCTTCCTTAATGGGAGTTGCTTAGATGCTTTAGTGCAGAACATTGTCTAAGGGGAAACATGGAAGAGAATACAGAGCAAGTAAAGATCTGAGTATTAAACTCAGTGCTTTCTCCCATGGGCTGCATTTGATGCTTGTAATGCACTGGGGATATTTACTGTGCAGCATTTAATGGCACTTAAAATCATGCTTTCTCCCCATGGTGTGTTGAGGAAGTGCCCACTATATAATCGAAAACCTGTAGGAGTAGATTTATCCACAGCTGCTAATGGCTTTCCTTTGCTTTCCCTTGCTTTCCCTGAGATTCTTTATTCATCCAAATATATTGTTTTCTACCTGAAAAATATTTATCAGACTGGAAACACACACTAGGAAGCTTCTTCCCAGGAGGGATGAAACGACCACAAATCTTGTAACTTTCAGGAAAAATGTAAATCTCAGTATTTTACCCTTGCTTTTTTGTAAGTAAATCATCAAGAAAAAAAGAGGAGAGGAAGGAAACAGAAATCCTTGACATTTATCTCACAGATGTTTAAGGCATTTGCTGATAAATAGGTTATAACCACACACAGAAATACTGGAGACAGAAAAGTTTAAGTAAATTCAGATATTTCAGTGAATTCCACCGTTTCTCAAGAGAACAGGTCCTGTGTTAAGATTGAGGACAAGACTATACAGGATCTGAATTTAGGTCTATGTTCTGTCCCAGAAGGTGTGTGTGGCTTCAAGCAACTCCCTTTGAGCCAGACTTCAAAGATACTTACATACTTAAGGAAATAAATAGATACGTGAGCACTTCATGTAGGAAATGGACGTCTTCATACATTTGAAAATCCCACTTGGCACCACAGCAGCCATTTGACTCTTTAAGTCTCCAACTGTCTATAAAAAAATCCATCCCTTAAATCCTCTTCACCTTAGTAAAGTTAAGAAGAGCAGTATATTTTTTTTCTTTTTTGTCTATTTAATTTGCAGCTTAAAGCAGGGCTTCTCTTACTAAATACAGCTATGTCTTCCAGCCGTCTCCATAAACAGCAGTGAATAATCAGCTACTTACTCAGGACTATAATCGATATTCCAACATCCTGGGCTGCTATACAAGAGCAGAAATCTCATGAGAAGAGAATGAGCAATGTAGGAGAAACAACTCCAGTTTGTGTTCTCATGGAAATAAAGCACTTTCATTCCCAATGCCACCCGAAAGCTGACGCAAAGAAAGGAATGAAAGTGTATGTCTGTGTGTGTGTAAGGATGGAGTGGTGGAAAGGGAGACAAATCACTTTTTTTGGGTTTTTTTTTTTAAGCTTCAGAAGAAATGTGATTCAGTTTTGCACTGAAATCAAGGTACACTGAGGAAAATGCTGCAGAAAATCCATGCATGGATAATAACAATAGGCAATAATTGATCCTGCTAACACATAGCTTTCTTTCTGTATTTGACCATTGTGTATGGCTGTGGATGGGTCAGCGTCACGGAGCGAAGGGAGGGTGGTGCAGCCTTCTAGCTAGCCTAGATGAAGTGACCCAAAGGCCTGTGATGGGCTGGCTGCTGACAGTGATGGCAGGGGAGCACAAGTCCCTTTGGCACCGACCAGCAGTCCACTGCCCGACACAACACAGCACAGGAAAATACGTTCAACAGGACCAACAAGCTTCCGAGTGTGTCAGAGCTGTAAGAAAACCGGGTCTAGAAGAAAGAAAACTCAGGACCTGAAGAAAATGTTCTTAACCTGACAGGCCTGAAGATGCATAGAAAAGAGAATAGAGAATAAGGTGTTACTGAAGAAAAACTCAGAAATGAAAGGGAAAGGAGGCTCTAAATCTTGCCCTAGTACAAGGCATTAGCAGTTGGGAATGTTGAACAGCTACACTTAAAAATACCCTGCTCAGTTCTAGATATCTGAAAAGCAAGATTTTCCTTCCCCCACGACACAAAGCGCCACGCTGCATATTTTGTTCTGTGATATTTTTGTACTTGATTGCTGCAGCTGATCTCAATCCTTTAGAGTGCTACGGTGCCCAGTAATAAGGATCCCATAATCCAACTGTATTTCCCACATGCTGGGACTGACATCTTATTACATTGTCCAGCCAGTCAAAGCTCTGCAGTAAACTTCTTTAGTTTTGAATACAGGTAGCTCTCTACTTCTTTAAACCCTCCAGAGATGGGTTCAAAAACTCTTTTTATGGTACCCTCATGGGCCTGATGATAATAACAAGCCAGTGCTTCTATTCTCATAGCAACAAGGTGAGGCTGAGGTGTACTAATACTCCTTCTTAATTTACAGACCAAGAACCACAGCACAGACAGAAACTGAGAGCTTGTCTGCATGATCAGGGTGATATTCCTGAGCCCTGAATTGGCATAATGAGAGCCGGTTCTGATCTCAAAGCTACTAAGTTGTGTTACTCTGGCACTTCCAAATTGAGACAGGCTTGTGCATGGGATCAGAGAGACTTGAGGCTCGCAACCGTCTTTTCCTGACTACGTTGCCACATCTTAATCAGCCTTTTCAAGGTCAGCCAAGAACCTACGCAGGAATTAAGCTTTTTGTTTCCCAGGGAAATCCCCAGGGAGTTACAAAAATACCAATAGATACAAAAGATACTTTCATTTCCATGCAAGTATTTTCCATTTTCTTTCTTACTCCTCAATTCATTCTGATATGCTACTGCAAATTACAATTAATGTGAAACTTGTGCCATCACTAGCTGCGTGGATCTCTGCATTAAATTGCATCACCCCAGTCACTATCATTTCTCTTGTCACTCTACCTTCAGCTATTTGAAAAAAAATAAATCACTTCACAGACATCTTTAGTTTTGCAAACAAATACATTTGGGGGGTTGTGCAAATAAAATAACTGTAGCCAGTTAGCTGTTTTGATTAATTTAGAAATAACATAGTTGGCCACAATCAAACAGAAAACAATGCAGAACTCTGCAGCATGAAGAGATAATGTAACTCAAAGCACATTATGCATACTATTTAAGCTAGTTATTAGACTTTCTCAGAAAACTTTAGTTTGGTGAAATACGTAATGGATATATGTGCATGTAATGGATGCAATGTGTTAAATCTACTTTTATTAATTTACCTCAAAATCCTTTATTCTTTACTAATTGATGATTATTTTTCAGGACTATCTGATGTAGCCTAAATTAGGAGGTAAAATAAAAAGTTTAATAAACTTCCTAACTGCAGTGTTATTGAACAGAATGTGAATGAAAGGGAGTCCATTTTTACACTCCAGCGCACACACACACTATAGAGCTGGTGTTGCAAACTAAAAAAAAAAATCCCATTCAATTGTACTTGAGAAAACAGAACAGTTCCAAACCTTATCAGGATTTGTGTTTTTAAACCATTTTCAGCAGCAAACACTGTCAGAGACTACCACCAGCTTAAATGGACTGAAATTTTCAGTTTTTTCTGTGACTACTACTGGAACTTTTAGCCTTTTCTGATTTACGACTATACAGAATTTATTTGGGAGAGACACAGACCACTCAAGAAAGTTTCCATATTCAGATTCCAGTCTAGCTATATGAACAGGCATTTATTAATGGCCATTTATGCACAGTTTAGGAATAATCCACTGATGCAGAAAAAATTGTAGACCACACATGTACAGGCACAATGGACTACAACAGTTCTTGGGTATGATTACTCCTACCAGCAGTGTTCACATTTGGGGATACCAGTTCAGAAATAGGATTTATGCTGGCATTTTGAGCCAGGTGAGAACAAAAAATTGTGGCTGAGAAACTGATATTTTTGGAAAGCAAAACATAGCTTAGTTTTAATCAGGCTGTCCCATATAACCCTTTCTTAAGAAAAGCAAGATACTGCACTGGGAAACTGTTAGATAAGTGCACGAGTGAACTGCCCAGTTCTGAGGGTATGCTATTTGTGATCTCTCAGGGGTTTGCTCCGTGCCTAACACAACTCAATGTCTTCATTGACATCTCAATGTAAAGGAAGACAAAGTACACTGCATATCGTAGATGATGAAGCACTTTGGATGACAGGATCAGAATTCCTAATGATTTTGACCCTACTAAATTGGAGAGACAGTCTGATTTCAGTAAGATGAAATTCAGTAAAGGCAAAT
Organism: Chionis minor; assembly: GCA_013398295.1. Taxonomy (NCBI): domain Eukaryota; kingdom Metazoa; phylum Chordata; class Aves; order Charadriiformes; family Chionidae; genus Chionis; species Chionis minor. The sequence continues at coordinate 203,910 of VZSF01001075.1, forward strand.
ACAATGTATTCTACTGAGGAAGGCAAAATAAACCTGTAATTACAAAACTGGGGATTAAATGGCTGAGGCTAGAAGAGACCACAAACTATTTCTGTCTGACCAAAGTAACATTTTGGGTTAAAAAAAGAAGACAAATGTAAATCAGGGACGTAATTATGAGACACTCCTAAAGAACACCAGTGAGATAATTATTGCACTCTACAGGCTCTAGGAATCCTCGTCTAGAATACCTGGTCTTCACACTAGGAGATGTGCAGTCAGATTAGAAAGACTCCAGAGGATACCAACAAAAATTACTAGTATCTTACAAAACATTACTTATCATGAAAGGTTGAAATAATTGGATTTGTCTGAACCAGAAAAGAGAAGATGGAGGGGGACATGATAAATGTCTTCATAAATAAGGTTATTATAAAGGAGATGATGATCACTTGCTCTTTATCTAAACTGAACCTTAGAGAAGAAGAAATGGGCTTAATTTTCAGCACAGAATATTTAAGTTAGACATTAGGAGAACTATGGTAACTGTTAAGAGCAGTTAAACGGCTTAACTTAAGCTTAACTCCAGCTGGCAACTAAGTACCACGCAGCAGCTCGCTCGCTTCCCCCAGTGGGATGGGGGAGAGAATCTGAAGAGCAAAAGCGAGAAAACTCGTGGGTTGAGATAAAGACTTTTTAGTTAGCAAAGTAAAAGCTGCACACGCAAGCAAAGCAAAACAAGGAATTCGTTCACTGCTTCCCATGGGCAGGCGGGTGTTCAGCCATCTCCAGGAAAGCTGGGCTCCATCATGTGTGGCGGTTACTGGGGAAGACAAATATCATAACTCCAAACCCCCCTTCCTTCTTCTTCCCCCAACCTCATGTTCTGAGCATGTCACATGGCATGGAACAGCCCTGTGGTCAGTTGGGGGCAGCTGTCCCAGCTGTGTCCCCTCCTGACTTCTTCTGCACCCCCAGCCTACTCACTGGTGGGGTGGCGTGAGAAGCAGAAGCTGTCTGGACTCTGTAAGCACTGCTCAGCAATAAGGAAAACACCTCTGTATTATCAACACTGCTTTCAGCACAATTCCAAAACATAGCCCCATAATAGCTACTGTGAAGAAAACTAGCTCTATCCCAGCCAAAACCAGCACAGCCTTGAAATAAGTTATCTAGAGAGTCGAGAAAATCCCCTTCACGGGAAGTTTTTAAGAACAAACTAGGGAAGCATTCGTTAGTGATGGTCTAGATTTATTAGCTTTTTCATTAAATTGGGAGACAGAATGAGACCTATTAAATGAATTCCAGTTCTGAATTTCTACAGCTTTTCACAGATTAAAATTCTGCAATATTTAAAAAGACTGGAACAACAATTTGCAATGGGCAGTTTATGCTAATATTGTAGAGAAACCCAACTGACAGGGCCAGCATCACTGTATTACTTAGCTACAAGCCTGGCCCTTTTCCCAACCTATACGTTATTTTCCTTTTTTTTTTTTTTTAAAGATACCAAATTCCTTATATGTACTTTATAAAGATAAATCTATAGAAGACACTGGTATTACCACTAATGTAAAACTGGTGCAAATGAAAAAACCTGAGATCCACTCTACTGAAACAGGCCCTGTAGATACTAATTTTAAATTCACAAACCTCCTAATCTTACCTTAAAAAGTAAGCCCAGCTTTCTACTAATGTGTGAACAGCTTAGAAATAGTGCTGCTGATCACAAACAAATGCAAGATATAATCCAATTCTCTACAAGCAGAACAGAAGGTATTTCTTAATCAAGACAATTGAAAATACCGCAACTTGTAAATCGAAAGTCTAGAAAAGGTTAGCACGTCTGCTTTCTCTTTCCTTTGCCTCCTTACAATTGTATTTGCTGCCTCTTTCATTTCAACGTTTCTGTTGTACTTAATGGTAAATAGGTCAACATCTTTGTGTGACAAAGACACAAAATGCAATTTCACCTCCATTGTAGTTCATGACAATACTCCTAACAACTTCACCAAGTTTCACTAACAATATTCTACATTTGTGGGTCCAAGGCTTCAAATTTGCATTTTTGACCATGCTTTGATCTAAACTTATTATATTGTTTGCCTGGGTAAAGAAAAATCAACCATCTAGCAACACTTCTGTCAAGAGTATACTGTGCAATTTATTTTAGATTGCCTAGAAGTGACAACTCGTATAAAGCATATCAAGCAGAGAGCTCTTGCTTACCTCAAATGACAAAACCTAAGTAGTTCCCTCAGATGGGGCCGAGGTGCTCCACGCTGACCTGTCACACTGATTCTTTTCTTTCAGGAGTGCTGCTAAGATACGCTACCATTTCATTTGTCATTTTGCAAGCCTCAGAAAAGTCAATGGAGAGCCTGTATGCAAGTGTTTTAGTAAATACTTAAATGTATGTACGTGTCAGGATAACGTGAAAAAAAGTTACAAAGACTTACTAACTAGGAGTTAATAAGGTCAGCCAGCCATGCCTAGCTGCAGGTAATTGAGGCTCAATCCAACAGTGACTGAAAAAGTTTTTCATCTGTTTACATTGCATATGGGAAGGAAACTAAGATGATGATTCTGAAAAGGTTTCTATATTTGTCCATCATGACACAAACCGGCCCTCTGAAACCTGCAGATTATTGGTAAGATAAATACAAGCAAAGTAGCAAAATGTAGTGATTCTAATTGTTTGTTGAAGTCCATCATATATAGTACAGCTGAATAAAAGATGGCTGCTACCAATTATGTTTTCCAACATTGGCAGAGACTTTTAATCCAAACTATATGGAGAGAAACAGAATATAAATTTGTTGAAAATTGGTGGCTGTACTTTCCAGTGATCTAGATCCAGGATACTCTCAGATATATCTACTGAAACATCCACTGTTTTAAAAGGAAAATGAAACAAATTCTCTCTGAGTATGAGAGGCATTAATATTAATTTGCACTGTTACTACTTGAGAAAAAAAATCTACTTCATAATCTCTGTGACCTTTCCTTACTAACATTAGTATTCTTGATAAAGTCTAAATACTAGCTGCTACACATAAATACTGTGATATTTCTTCACTGTTATGATAGACAGTTTCCCAATTGAGCATCCAGGTGAACAGGTTGGTAAATGTTTCATGCATAAGATTATGTCTAGAAAATTTAAGAACTCCACAGGATATCTGAAAGAAAGAATGAAGACTAAATGTTGTATTGTCTTGGCTTGCTTTCTTCTTTTACAAAAACTCAGAACCCGGTATCAAGAATGAGTTATTTCCCGCACACCCATGAAATATGAAATCATGAATACTTGAAAAAGCTTCCTAAACAAAAAAAGAAAACTACCACCATCACTGCAACTGAGATGCAAGGGAAGGCAAGGGGAAATATGTTGGGAAATTGCACATTCTTTGTGACGACTTTGAAAAAAATTACTGAATTGCAGTGAATCTGGATAACAAAAGGAGGCAAACGAAGAGCTCACGTGACTCTGAGCTGCCATAGACATATGCTATCACATCTTTTAATAATATCACATAGTCAAACAACAGCAGCAACAGATTGAGAAGACTGTTTAAAATCCTAGAAGAGGCACTAAAAATGACGTTGGAGAGTCAGCTGCTAAGATAGGTTCTCACTATACACCAGTTATGCCTGACTGCATAGCAGGGCTAATTCGTGGATGTACCAGACTAAAAATATTTCATGTGTTGTGGTATATCAGTATTAGGAAAGAAAGATTCAGGTACTCATATGAGAATATTCATAGAACTTGTGCTAACTCTGTCTTTATAGATTTAAACAGATACAGCATCCCATCCAAAATAGTGAGTTGAATAGGCACAAAGGAAGTTCACCAACAACGCACAGGGAAAATACGAAAATACAAGAGAAAATATGCCAAAACTCTAAGTCCAAAAACAAATTCACAAAGAGGAAATAAACAGAATGCAAAAGAAGACCTACTGATACTGTAGAGGAAAAATATGATAATTGAAAATGCCCTGCATATGAGGTCATAAGCAATATTTTAGCAAGAAAAACATCGTGTCAAAGGTTGTAGATGAAAAAAACAAAGTACAAAGGCATCATATCAAGGAAGCGGGCAGTGACTCAGGGGATGAGATTTTGCATGTCCAACATTAATGCAGCACAAAAATAAATAAATGGTTTATAAAGCTCAGGCTAGCATAAGATTCAAGGGCAGACACAGAAACAACCAAAAATCTGAATGCTAATGAGGAAGTAGAGCATCAGAGACTCTGCTGGCCTGTAAAGACTCACTTAGCCTTAAATAAGGAAAAAAACCGAAACAACCAAGGCAAAATTACACTAACCTGAACCAAATTAAAATTACACTGGTGCACAGCCATAATGCTACTACGATAATGTAAATTATAATCAGAATACAGAAGTAAAGTACATAGACCAAAGTGCGGACGGTAGAAACATATGAGACGTAGCTACCAGCTGCAACACGTGAACTTAAGAACCTAGAGAAACTATTAATAAAATACAAGGAAGAGCAGAACACAAGTAACTCAGAGCAGGTAATTCTCTATGGTATCCCTATAGCAAAGCTGTTAAAAATTACTAAGCTGTATTTGAAAGACTGGGGCGTCTTCCAAGGATGTTATACCTGGAAATAAATAAAACTATTCAGCCTGCACAACGCCTGTCTTGCAGAACACCCGTTGCATTAAAACAAACAAACAAAATAGTGGGAGCAATACAGAAAATGAGGAAAAAACCCCAACCACCCCATCATTGCTAAACAAATATCAAGGCAGTCATTGAGAAAACCAGTCAAGCTGTGAATTTGGAAAAGTCCAAGTAGTTTAAATAAATTACTAAGCCAAGATAATTACCAAATACTTCTGCAAAAACCTGTTTGATTTAACAAAACCTATTATACTTTAAAGACAGATACTATCTGGACTAGGAGGACAGTAACCTCTCCACACACCAGCAGAGACACAGCTTCCCTGTGGCAAGTAACAAAAGACTATCAGTTCTTGATAGCATTCTGCTGTATGGAAGAAAGATTTCAGGATGGAGCAGACAGCACTACTCAGGCAGTAACAGGTCCTTAACATAACCTTGCATGTTTGTAAGAATGAGTCAAGAAAATAAACAAGGAGCTAAATAAGATTTGCATGGGAAAACTTCAATCCGTATGTGAAGGATGGAGAAATCCTGGAGCAGAAGATGACCTAATTGTCAGTGCCCTTGAGCACTTTCCCTATCTGGGGCTTTGGCTGCATGGGCTCAAGGCCAGCTTCAGTAGTGCCCCTGTGAGGCCTGGAGAAGCTGTTTGAAAAGTCTCAGCTCACTTAGGAGCCGCTTTTAAGTTCAGTCTCTCATCCTTGGTCACTGCCCGAGCTACTCTGCAACCACAATCATCTAGCTGTGTCACCCCCTGATCCTGACCCTGACTCAGACACACAGATTGCAATTCCTGGCTTGACCTCAGCCCTGTCTCCTCTCAATGGGCTTGCCCAGCAGTCTGGATTCTTGACTGAACCAGGTCCCTGTCATTGGACCTGCTCTGGTCTCCTTGCTCAGGCACTGTGGGACTGTCCCCATGGTGGTGATACCTCTGTCCCTGCCTGCCCTACTGTCACACTCAGCTCCCAACTTGCATTCCTACACGGAGCAGTGCCTGCCTTTGCTACTTGCTGCTAATAGCCACCAGGAGTGCGTTTTTATGACGACACTTCTAAGGATTACCAAACCAAACCCTCCAGTTTATGCTAGTGAAATCTCAAGAATTAGGCTTAAAAATATGCATGACCAGAAAGGAATCAATTTCTATTTGGTGGCCTGCTTATCCTGAGCAGAACAGCACTGTGAGATCACGAATATAACAGAAACAGAAATCTCAGGAGGCATCGTCCAAGCCAATTATATGCCAGGTTCAAAACAGGGCTTGGAAAGCATCCAGGAATCCACTAAAGACAAAGATTTACATGTGCTGTGATCCATCATCCTGTTCGAACTGCCAAGCACCACAAGAGTAGCTCCACCTGCCACTTGACAGCATCAGAATCACTGTGATTATTTGCACATATAAATTGCTTCAAATAAACAGGTAGAAAAATCACAGGCCTGCTTTCACATAGCCAAAAACAAAGCCTTTCTCAGGAACACAGTGATCTAGAACAAAATTTTGTATCCAGAAAGCTAGACATGCTGGACTAAGATAATTACAATATTTGGGGTCTGGTGGATGGATGTGATACTTAGGAAAAAATGCAAGACAAGCAACAGAAAGAAACAAATTACTTGTGTAGCACCAGGACCCAGACTGAAACAGGAGCAGGCTTTTTCTCACAACAAACCATATATAAAATACCTCATTATTGTAGACAAGTCAGAAGTAAATGAACTGACAGACATGACTGTAATGACAGTCACAGGCAAAGCAATACAGCATGTCAGTAGTTTGATGGCAGAACTGGGCTTCCTTGCAGTGAGCTCCTGCAATTTTCCTGGAATGAAAATTGAGATTCATCATATTATCAGCACTTCCATAATCAGCCAGTCAAAAGCCAAGCTGAATCAGTACTACAATTTCAAAGCTTCTAATAAAGAGATGTGCTGAAAACCTTACCATAGGGTGGAACAAATCATTCTTAAGTGGCGAGACACTCCCACAGAAAACCCGATAAATATTCTGATGTTCAGAGGTACATGTATGACAACGCCTGTAGCGTTACTAGAACTCCTGACAGTTGAAGGGTAACACGCTAAAAGTGGGAGAAGACATGCTAACATCAAATTCTACTGTGACAAACTAAAGACATCTAAAAATACACTCTAGATACCATGCTTCGATCAAACTGTTCCTTATTTACACAGCGCTCTGGTGGATTAACATCAGCTTTCCCCAAACCACAGACAGTTTCACTCAATAGCAACACAGAAACAGACAAAGGTTGAGTGCTCCAAAGTCCTCTGAGAGAAAAGAAAGAGGCATCTAAGTTCAGAAGATGTTTTCTGGTTGTGAAACAGACATTTCCCCACAGTCCTGTGATAGGACTGGTAAGTCCTTTGCTCACCCTCAGACCTTGTCTGCTGGGCGACTTTAAGCAGCTCCATACTGTCCTTTGGTAGCTTACCGTTCCTTAGGCAAACGTATTAGATTCCATTAAGAGGTACTTAACTCTTCCTATAATTACAGAGATGCACCAAGGTGCTTCACTCAGGAATTCAGGATTTCGCTGTGGCAGTCAAATGCTTAAAAGTTAGATGTTCCGCACTGAGTCCTTTACTAGGTTTGTTAGGAGTATTTGCAGACTGCATACATTTGTAACCGTGGAGAGGTAGGAGAAAAGTACCTTAAAATGAAATAATTAAAGGAGGCACTGAAATGCACAAAGAAAAAGCCAACAGGACTGTGAGAGATAGTAGTTATCTGCAGTAATAAACATTAAACGGGAACAATTCATGATTTGTGATAACATTTAATGTGAGGATATAAATCAGATGAAAAGAGTACAGTTGAAAGATGGAAAACACACGCATAGCTAGACAGAAATAAAGAAAATATAGAAAGCTTTTCGTTATCTTCCCCTTGTAATTGAGATAATGCTTGTCTTTAACGGTACACCCTTAGAGTGGCTCCTGCACTTAGCTGCAACGCTGTAACAAAGACACAATAACATCTAAGTTTATGGATATACCTGATTAGCATAGGTCTCTGTGAGGCACTGCTAAGCCTGTTGCTTGCTGAGTCCCCCTGAAGACACTGAATTTACCACTGTATGCCTGGGACTTGGAAACACTTAGCTTTAAATACATACATCAGGTAAGGATTCAAAATATCTCAGGCAAACGGTATATTTCTTGATGTTGTCAAAGTCTGATGTGTAAAATAATGCATATTGTCAAGGCCTAAGCTGCACCTGCACGGGTGAAATCAAAAAAGGTAAGAATGAAGGAGAAATGCCATATGCCCAATGGAGTTGGGCTTCTTGCTTTAAGAATCCATCGCTGTTACAGGAGGTACTGCTAGAAGGCAGTCATAAGGCAGAAGGTGGCAGCTTCTTTTCTTCCTCACAGGAATAACATTCAAAAGAAAAAAGAAATTGCAAGAGCTAATATATCAGAATTTTAAAGAAGACAACATGTTCATACTGGTTCCCTTGAAGATTCTGACATTGCTTCACACAACGTTTTCTAAACCTGTAGAAGCATCCTATAGATGAAACAATTACAAGGGGAGGAAAAACAGAATGAAAACTTTAGCCCGAGAGTAGTTATGAATATTTCATGGCCTTACTGAAAGGATATTTCAGGTGAGTCTCCATAGCAATCTGCTTTGTATCTGGCATCATTAAATAATTTCAAATTAATGACTTGGCTAATGGAGCAGGCATTAAATTTGCACTTAAAACTGGGGCGGAAGGCACCGCAAATCTGCTGGAGGAACAAAAATGGTAATACCAAAGCGGAGAAATGCTCTAAAGCAATGTGCAGTTGTTTAGGGATGAGAAAAAACTCCGCAGAGAAATGCTCCAAAGCAATGTGCAGTTGTTTAGGGATGAGAACAAACTCTGCACACAAGCAGGAGAACGAGTCATGCAAGGCAGGAGACGGGTAGCTGAGCAAAAGCTCTGCAGAAAATCTAGGGGTGTTTACTGGATCATAATCTGAACATGAGTCAAAACTAACATGCTGTTATGAAAAGCACGCCACAGGAGGATGGGTCTAGGCTGCAAGATGTAAGAAGTACTCTCTCCGATTTTTTTAGCAGTGCTAAGACTTTAGCTAGAGTACTGTACTGGGCACTGGATGGCAGTATGGCAAGAACTAAAGCAGCTCAAGAGTAATAATTAGAAATACAAAGGACCCAACTTTTTAGGAAAATCGAATCAATTGGGGTACTTCAGCCTGAAGAGGAGAAGGGTGAGGCAGAATACAGTAACAGCCTTCATATGTAAAAGCCAGCTTCCAGAAAGAACAAGAGAATGACTTGTGAAGAGCATCTGTGAAAGATGAAACAAGGAGCAGTGGGCTCAAATTGCACCACAATATTCAGGCTTAGAATAGCTTTTGTACAGTAAGAATAGTGAAACAATGATGAAATAAATTGCCAGAGGAGAGTATAGTACTTCCGCCTTTGGCGGTATATAAAACATGATGGCCAACCATTTATCAAGAATAACAAAGAAAAAGAGTGAAATAAGATGACTTCCTGAGTTCTTTCCAGCCCTAATTTTCTATTTCTTTACACTTCTCAGCTACTAAGTTTCCATGATTCAAAGAGCATAGTTCTCTAGTATTCTGTTCTCCCAGTTAAGCCTTTCTCTTCAAATTCAAAAATGCTGTGACTTTCCATGACACTGACTAAGCGCAAGGAACTTGTCATGAATATATATGGACAGGGAATTTTCACATGAGTAGCACTTAACATTAGAACTCATTCTCAGAAAACCTAATAGTGTCCCTACTGCTACTGGTTCATTTGAAATCAAAAGGCAAAACTTAATTTTTCTTGACAGTACGTTTTTACCGTCATTTTTACAGCAGGGTGTACAACGCAGCCATTTTCTGAAAAAAACCCACAAACCTTTAACATATATTGTTAAATTGTTAAATTTGGATTGGTGAAGAAAAAGAGGCAGGAAAAACGTCTTAAATGGACAATGCTCTACAGGGCCATAAAATAAATAAAATCACACACAAATACAACATTGTCATTCTTTGAAAATAATTTTTCTGCCTTTAGAGTAAATAATTTAACTGAGAATCAGACATTTTGGAACGTCTCAGCTTTAGATGCATATTTTTAAAACTCTAAGCATGCATTATGCTAATACTGTCAATACTCTCTTGGCACGCAAAATGTAATGAGGGTTTTTTTCCCTTCCTATTGGTCAAAGAAAACAAATTTTCTGACTGTTCATAAACAAGTATTGAACTTCTACTTCAGTTGTCATAGCTCTTCTTTTACTCACTCTTATAAAATGAGAAAGTCTTTTCCATTAAATTTTCACGTCTTCCATGTATGCTTTTGACAATTCAGCTGTGATTAAGAAGTAGCAGAGTAGCAGCCGGTACCCTTTTCGATTTCCAGAATTTTCTAAAGAGCCCATGGAAGTCAAAGCCTTTGCATATCCCCGTCTGTTTATTTGCTTTCTGCATAACTATCCTTAATTGTGAAAATACCTGTATAGTTCTTTATTCACTGGTAAAATGTTACTAAACCTTTTTAATTCAGTGTCTCCAGCAAGCATTTAATTCAAATTTAGCAAGCCAGATACCGCTTTTTAATTAATATAAGATGACTGTTAAAAGAGAACTTACCAAGCATTTAGAAGATAAATCTAATAGTCTTGTAATTAGCTCAAAATTACATAAGCAAGAAATGCCTAATCTCATTCTTAGTAGCACATGGACTTTGTAAGGAATTTCTAGATACTTAATTAACAGTTATCAAAATAGTCTGCAGCAAGACAGGTTTCTATTAATTGTTAAAACAGTGATATTTAATAAGCTTGTTAAATGATAATACACTTGGGACAACAGATTCATTTAATTTTTAAGTATTTCATTGTAATTCCCTAATGTCTTTATCGATACATTGTATTGTCAGTTTGTCCAAAGTAACCAGTGATTTTGCATTATTTAAGTTTTTAGTTTGTAAAGAGGTATCACCTTCAGAAGTAGCTGTTTAGCTCCTCTTAAATATTGCTAGTCCATGTTCACCCTTTAAAGTTCTGATTGCAACAATTCAAGATTTAACTTTTGGGCAGGGGGGAAAACCTTGCCAGTTATTTTTGTTTGCAAACCTGAACTGTTCCTCTTCCACAAGCAAGTCAGAGTCATAGCGTAACCGTATTCGAAATTCTTGCCTGCACTGTGCCTTTTATTTCCCCTCACTTAATACTACTATGAAGAAGGTGGGGTTTTGGGGTTTTGGGAACGCTTAGTTTTTTAGCATAAAGAAATCTTTTAGTAGTTTAAAGAGGCTATACTGGCACTGTACTTAGTACTTCAAGAATACTTTATTCTCCTTGGTTAAGACTGTTCACAATTTTTCCTGCAATAGCATTACCGAGGATACCTTTCCCCCTGCTTGAATTTCCAGCAGTTTAACAACTTAGAATTTAGTTTTCTAGCACTGTAGATGAATTAATCAAGGCTGCGCTTACCACCAATGGAAGAAAAATATATTGATGGTGGTATGTAATTGCAAGACCAGATTTCTGAGCCAGTGAAAGAAGGGACACTGCAAATCTCCAAGTTCCCAGGCTAAACTGCCTGTTAAGTACCACTAAATGCTGTTTAGAGATAGAAAAAGATTTGCAAATGCAAGAAATTGTAGCAAAGAAACAGTATTTGTATGGGGCTAAAACAAAGAAAACAAAATACTGTTTCTTTAGAGTTCAAAAGCATAGAAATACCAATCCTATCACAAATTTCTTAGCAGGAACAGTAAAAGAGAATGTTTACAGATATTTTTTCATCGAAAAAGAAGGGATCTCTGCAGCTTCTTTTTAGACCATGAATAAAAGGAATCATATCTGTATAAAAGAGATTGGGAAGGAAAACAATTGACCTATATAATCCTTTACAGAGGGCACTGGCTTCCAAATACATTTTCTTCAGCGTGTCCTTTAGGACCCTAACAGTGAGAAATTACTTCAACCCAAGTAACTCAGAGGAAAAGTATTTTTCTGCTTCTTTTTGGTTTTGAGATTCTGGGGGGGGTTTGTTTTGTTTATTAAAGAGCTGGTGGACTGGAAAGAGGGCGCTAACCCATGGCCCCTAGCCACGGGAGGTTAAATTAATTAGAGGAGTTAGAACACTTAGTATTATACATTACACAGTATGCTTCATACATTACGCAGCACGCTTAATTCTGAAGAGCTCTGACTGCGGTTGCTATTGTTAGCTATATAGTGATTGTCGCCAATAGTGTCTTCCTGTCTATTGGGGAAAGAAGAGAGTCCTTCTTCTTCCATCTGATACAACTGCAAAAAGGCTCCTGCTTTTCAGGAGCCAGTCCCTTCATGGCATTTGACAAAGAAGCAGGTAACTCCAAATTAACAACAGATTCCAGTTTGAGAGATTCCACCACCAACAGATAGATACCTCGCAAGTTAAATAAGGAATAGTGAAAAGACTGATAGGATCTTAAGTTTGCATTGTTCATACCGGTCTGAATTATACAGCGCATTTGGAAAAGTATTCTTACTGTTTCATAGCACAACAAAGCTGGCTGTCCCGGCAATGCCCTGTGGATCACGAATGACAATGCCTATTCAGATTGCATATTGATGTGTACACATTGCTTTAAATGGCATTTATTATTTCACAAGTAGCATGGGAGTCAGTGATGTGGTAATTCATTTAATTTGTTTAACCTATTTAATAAACTGGAGACACTATGCAAGTACTTGTCAGTCCATTAGCTGCTACAGTCCTAGGGGCTGTTTCATCTACATTTAAGCCCATTACTTCCCTAAAATGTTTGTTAAAATTGACTACCTAATTTATTAAGTAAAAGCAACAATGATGCATTTCCTTATTCATTGTCTGCGATAGACGGAAGTTGAGATGTGATCAGTAATCACCAAATAACAAAGGAAGCAAGTGTTACCGTACTCTGTGAATAACCCCGGCAGTGAACACACAGAAATGATCCTCTATAAATAATGCAAGAATAAAAAGAAATACACCATCATTACAGCCAGAAGACTTCTACAGACAACTCTTTATGATCACAAAGAGAGAAATAAGTAGGTCCAGTACTGTCTGTGGTAAATGTAGTCGCTGCAGTGATAAAATGTATGGTTGGGGGGGGAGATAAGGAGTAAAATGTGGCTTCAGTTTTTATTTCCTGGCTTTTGAAGTTTGACATCAAGAATGTTACAGGCAGAAGCTTAAATGTTTCATTTAACAATATTTTGGAGAACTCATTTTATAGCTTTTTAGGAATGTTTTAATGTTTTTAATAGCTTGTGTCAAAAGGAGAGAGAGCTTTGTGAAATAGCTTCTGAAGTTTTGCCACAGAGGGGCAACTTCTCATAGAGAAAATTATATCTGAGTGGAAAGTATAGTTGCTGATGGAGAACATTTTACCTGCAGAGAAGCACAGATACTGCCAAAGCAGATTTTATCTGCCTGCTAACAGAAAAGATTTTACCTGGTAGTGAAATGCAACTACTGACAGAGAAGATTCCACTCATCAGCAGCTGAACTTCTGTGGCACATAAAACTTTTTCTGTCAGACATTGCACATAAATTTTTTTCTCCATTGTCAGATAAAATCTAAGAAAAAGAGTAGTTGCTGATGAAGCTTGTGCACATTGGTGTGATGGGAAAGAGTTCATTGGCTCACTACTTGCATAAATTTTCACCAGCTGAGAATCCGGCCCAGTTACATATTACACACACAAATGAAGCACTGCATCTCAGAGCAGGAGCCAAAACAGTCATAAACTCCAGAGAAGTAACCTTATTATGCAAAATTTAATATCAACACTATAATGACTTCATTTTTTAGAGCAGTCGTGGAAAAAAGGATGCTTAATTGTTGTTGCCGTAGTCTGGAGAACCAAGATGACTGGCACACAAAGAAAGACGCTAAGAGCCCCAAAGCAGACTTAACTTTACATACCTGGGTTTGTTTGCTTTTCAGCCTTGGGTTACCCTCCTAAACCAGCCACGCAATTTGTTTCTCCAACTTTTTTTGTCAGGTGATTGTGTAAGTGAAGCCCTATTTGGCGGGCACTCGGAAAGCACAAATACTCACTCAGACACAGATGAGGATGCAGCCAGCTAACAGAGCTGTAAGTGGCAAAGTCTGAAGAAATGTTGTATTATTTGAGGTAGAGATACTGGTCGGTAATAAAGGCCTTTATCTTTCTAAATACATACATTGTGTTTGATTTCATGGGTTTCAGGCAGCTTTCTACTTCCCTACAAGCGCTAAGCAACTCGCTCCTGTGCTTTACTTTTAAGAAGAAAATGCACAACTGCAAAGGTAACCACAAATCTCTCAGACTGCAAATATACATATAAAAGACATTTCCCACTATTCTAGATTTCAAATTCTTTTCACGTAGGCTATTGAAAGAGATGAAAATGGATAAATGTGTAGCCACCAATGGCGTCTGTCTCTCACTTTACAGAGAGCTACCATTTCATTAAGTTTGAAGTTTTTGAAATAATATAATCATAATGAAAGAAAGGAAATAAAATTCTCAGAAAGTTCTCAAAGGAGTATTAAAAGATGAGATTTGAATAAGACTGATCAAATGTTGGAATGGAAGATGCAGATAGGTCATAAGCCTTTGCTTTTTTGATTGCCCATATTGTCTCGAAACTGTTCAGCAGAACAAAGAGTTTTGTGGATGAAAGACTGGTGTGAAGAAACATGAATGTCAACTTGAGTTCTGAAAGACAGTCTGCTAATGAAATATTCTAAAAGTCATTTTCAAGGTGGTAGAAAGTTCTCACTGATGTGCACCAATGCTTCTGATAAAAAGCATCAAATAGTTATGCAAGTATTGGCTTTTAGGTCTGAGAAAATAAAGCAATGCTTGTATGACTCCAAATGTTGCAGAAACATATTTAGTTTTTAGACTTTCAGAGGATTAAAAACAATAATTAGGATGTTTGTTTAGATTCTAGTTTAGGCATACAAAACAATTCTGGATCAGTTAATTTTCAATATAACAAAAGAAGATAATACAGTGCAAACCAAGCAGACTGCAAAAAAGACAGATCCTAAATGCATTTTTAGTTCAAGGAAAAAAACAACAATGCACTATTTGTTTGTGCAATAAGTATAATAAGTATAATTTGAGACAAACAGTGAATAATACATTTGGCTGCTCCTAGTAGGATAGACTTCTTAATCTGACATTGTGTGATATTTAATAGCTTCTTCATAATAGGAGTTCATAAGACAGAAAGATCTAAAAGCAGTAAACATAGTTCCAACAGTTCTAGGTGAGCAGATCTAATTAAATTTTGGAATATAAAAGCCTCTGAAGTAATACTGCCAATTCCCATCTTCTACAGGGATTTTCTTGCGCACTTGAACTGGCTTCTAAAAAACTTGCTTTATCTTTTATTTCTTGTAGGGCCAAATTTTAACAGCGTTGAGGTTCATAAAGGGGAGGCCTAATGTATCCTGAATACCCATTGCTTCCGCCTTGGCACCCTTTACCTCAAATTACTGAAATAAGATGGTGAGTCTGTAACCTTGGTGTGAGAATGAGCTGTCAGACAGAAAGACCAGGTCCGGGGAAGATACTAAATACCTGAAGGGAAATTTCAGTAATTTTTTTGCGTTTAGAACAAAATATTGAAGCAAGAAGCAGTGCTGCCTGTAGTAGATGACTTTCAGGAAATTCCCCAAATTCATCTCAGGGACAGCCCAGTTACCCCTGTGCTTACATGGCTAAGGCACCTTTGCTCTCAGCTACGGCCACTCCTGACTGGCTTTCAGAGGCAAGGAGCTCAAAATCATCTGAGGCACTGAGATCTGCTGGCAGATTCAGAATATGCAAACTGTAAACCAGCAGGAGAAGGTATACTACAGAATTAAATTGCAATCATCACTTACTTGTCAGCTACAGTCAAAGGTGAGGTGGTTCATACTCAATCCAGTAATAAACACACTGCAAGAAGTGAGAGAGCTTCTGTCAGAGTGGCTGCAATCCTACCTTCATTACCTTGCAGAAAACCCTAACGACCAAGCTAAGGCTACTTAAAACCAGGGCAGGGACATCCCTACCCCATCTTAAGCGATTTCACAGTGTAGGAAAGAAATCAAGCTTAAACAGTCAGAAAGGAGGTACATGAAATATGACTCTTAACAGGTGAAGGCAAACAAGATAGTGAGATGTGCAACGTCACTGTTCCCCTCAGCATACCTCAACGGCTAACTCTGAACAGCTGCCAAGTCAGTATCTTTCTTGTCTTGAATGCCATCCGAAGGCACCGAGCTCTTCCTGGGCGGTGTATAAGAACCCGATCACCTAAGAGTGAGCTCTGAGCTCCACACAGGCAGCCCCACTTTAGTTATGCTAATCTTCCTAAAATTTGGCTTTGAGCCTGCAACCCACAGCCATTTTCTTTTGCTTCTATTTTGAGAATGTCATAAATATATAATATATCTTCTTGTTTGAGTTACAGCATCAGCTTTTATTCCTAGGGTCACTATTTTCCATTAGATTATGGTAGGGCATAGGTTCTTTGTTCCAAAACAATTCAGCCAGGTTTCAAAAAGATAATACATATTGTACGCTAATGGAATAAAAAGTCTGTACTTGCTTTTAACACATATCCCTTTGGAAACAGGAAATGACTGGCTGTTATTGGCTGCTCTCCCTTATGATTTAAAAGAAGAACTGTAGGAAGGCTTCGCTGAGTGGCCTTTGATTTTCTGTCAATGCAGCTTTGCCAGAATTTTAACCGAGGTCCCATAAGTAAAAGTAAAACATTAATCTGCTCAGTCAGTCAGTCCCTGGACAAACCTTAGGAACTGGAAAAATGTTTACCACAAAGATATCATAACCCTTTGAATACTTAAAAGAATGATAACAAAGCAAGTAAGTCACTATTTAAAACTAATTAAGACGCAACACTTGTTCTGAATCTAGATGAGCGAATAAAAGCCAAAGATAAATTACAGTTTATATTTCAAAGTTACTTAGCCTTTTTCTTAAAAACAGCCCTAAATGAAGTGTTTAACTCTCTTTAAATGTGTGACACCATCCATCACAATTTTATAGTTAGACACATAATAATGTATAATCTCAGCTTGCTGTCCACTTGTAAAAATGGGAATAGACTTCAAGAAATAAGCAATTTCCCAACAGAAAATTGGAAATTCTGCCAACCAATTCCAGGTGACCTGCCATCAATCAGTGTTAAATTCTCCCGAGCTATTGCTGAAGGGTATTGCCATTACTGACGGGCTTCACCTGGTGACTAATGGTATATAACAAATACATTCAAGAACTATAGAAATCCTAAGAATCTGTAATTGTCAGTTAACTTCCAGCAAAGACCTTCTCAGGCAATTCAGAAAGAAAGTGAGATTTCTGTAACCTCAAAACTACTCATTTTTATTATAATGTTTTTTTAAAAAAATCAGAACGACTTGATGCCATGAAACTAAATTAAATCAGACTGCAAAACACTTATTTGTTGCAGAATGCTTTAATGTAAATCTACTTTGCAATATGCTCGGAATATGTGCTTATGTGACAATTACTCTAAACCTGGACCTGCAGGCAAGTTTCTAGAAAAACTCAGAGTGATTAATAATTATCATTAATGTTTGAAGTGTGCTGTTCCAGGGTAACATTTTCCTTCATTTGCCTGAGTATACATTTAGAATTAAGTATTCAAATGCTTTTTTTACCCATGTAAAGCCAGCATAGCTAAGAATTACTTTACAGGCGAGAAACATGCTACAGACAAGAAATCTTGACTGTGTTCAACCACTGCCAGAGAAACAGAGAGAAATTATGTAGATTTGTTACATGGAATCTCCGTAGTAGTGAAACAGGGTTTTCACAGTTGTCAAAAACAGAATCCATCAAGATTTAAAGCTCTTTGTGAAGTACAGAAACTTTAATCTTCACTGGACTTTCAGATTAGAAAATAAAACAAAATATTAAAAAGTAGTGGGAAGTACTGCTGGGCCCATCCTGGAATTGGATCAAATCAGGAAGCCTCTTGTTCCCTAACAGCCCTTTCAAAGTCACTAATCCTGAGCTTAAAGGCCCACAGGACTGTTGCTGCCAGCAAAGCTGTACACAGAGATCCAATGCAACAATTCTACTTGCCTGATTTCTATGGGGCAACTCACAGGAGTGTAGAGAAGCACATCTATGATTATTAGCAGGATCTAGATTTATAAAACCTGCAACAAGATAGATAATTAATCATGTGTTGTTGGAGCAAGAGATAGCAGTACCAGAATACAACCTTTTCACTGTAAATAAATCTGCTTCTGCAACATTTTACTTCATGGTGAAAAGCTGTATTATAGTTGTAATGTCCATAAGACACTGGGCCACTCCCAAAAATAATGCAAATCAACCAAAAAAAGGACATGAAAATATTTTAATGCATTCAGTATCTGCTTTGTCCAAAACAGTAGAACACAACGAAGGCAGAGAATTCGATGTGAGCAGAACAGAAACAGTCTTTAAATCCTTGATAACATTCAAACTAAGAAGCTTCCTCATGCCTTTTATTATGGCTCAGGTAAGACGTAGGCAGAAGAAGGTATCTCTACATAAGAAAGACATCTGGATTTTCCCTCTCTGACTGTAACAGCGGGGATTTCATCCCATGTGATACAGATGGTTTAGGAGTTCTGGTTTTGTTCATAACTCATTATGTGCAGCCAGCAGTGGCAAGAGCTGAACACGTGGCTTTCCAGAATTACTGTTAAGAACAGAAATCTTCCCTCAAGCAGAGCAAGCGCCTTTTACTTTCAAATGATGTCATCTGATTCACGTCGTCAGGGTTTGCTTGCTGTTGAGCAGGTTAAATGCAGAAAAGTAAACTTTCAAAAGAGCAGACAATTTCTCAAAAACTTCAGGGCTTGCTAGGATGGGCTGCAAAGTTATCATGCACGTTGTGTTAAAAACTACGTATCAGTGTGTTTGCACTCACAGGTCAGCCCCACTGAGGGCAACACTAAGAGTAGGTATTGCATAGGAATCTAGGCCTGTAGTAATGCTGAGGTCTCCATTCCCAGAGTCAGGAGATGCTCAGCATTTCATAAAATTCTGTGAATAATTAGATCATCTTTGCAGTGTTTATTAACTTTCTCACTGCATCCCTCAGTCAGAGGTGTTACTTAGAGCCATTTTACAGATGAAGTATAAAATGGAGAGGTGCTAAGTGGAAAAAGAATTAGTATCCAAGAGTGTGTTTCAGTCCCTTTGACATAAGGAGAAATGATATGTCCCATTCTCTCCACAGCTTGCTGTGCTCTCTCTGAGTGCTTAACGTCATTTGGAAAAGAAATCGGCTTACATTTTCAAAGTAGAGACTTAAAATAGCCTTAAATACTTAATGGCAGATTGAAAGACTAAGGAATAAAAGTGTAAGTATATTGAACAAAATAGCATCTAAGATATTAATTTAATTACCAAGTCTCCTCTAAG
The DNA here is from genome assembly GCA_013398295.1 of Chionis minor. Lineage (NCBI taxonomy): Eukaryota > Metazoa > Chordata > Aves > Charadriiformes > Chionidae > Chionis > Chionis minor. The sequence continues at coordinate 223,043 of VZSF01001075.1, forward strand.
GGTTTGGTAACTGATCTGTGGTAGCATGGACTTAATTTCTCCCTTTAAGTTCAGAACAGAGAAGCAGCAGATGACATGATCTTCTATTATTCTCCAGATATATATCAATGAACACTGTATTGCTGTATTTCATAGAACAATGGTCCTTCAAATTTAGTATCTTGTCTCAAGACAAGTTTTCTGAGAGTACAGTCATTAATGGAATTCATTGAAAGACTTCAAACTGAACATATATTAGATTAAAAATTAGATTTTCCTTTGAAATCACATTTTCTGGGATAATTGCTTTTTAAAAATTTTTTTAAGACAATTCAAAAATTATTTCAGTTTGCTGAGTTAAACCCTGGCCTACCAGATACTAACTGAATGGCTCCCTGCCATTAAACAGCCTTATCTATTTTCAATCTGTTCAGTAACTGCCCATAACATATACTGGTATTCACCAAGTCACGGATGCTTCCAAAGGACTTTTGTAAAACCTGGACTTTGGTTATTTTGATTACTTTAAAACAGACTAAACACAAGCATTTCTCTCATTACTGTTAAAAAACCCCAAATATTAACACATTTCAACACATTGCAGTTTTCAAAACTCTTGAATTCTGACCACATTGGTTCCATAAGCAAAGGATGAGTTCTCAGCCAACATAATTGGGTAAATTCTGCTCATTACGTGGGAATAACAGGAGTGTAAACCAGATGATTTCTGAACAGTTCCAAAGAGATTTAGAACTGTAAGTGACAGATCTGTATATGACAGGATATATGCAAGCGATAACCCTAAAAAAGACCTTTCTTCTTATGAATACTTGTACTAAATTCACAGGAACAGCTCAGACAGATGTATTCTACTGAGCACAAAGAAAATAGGCCTCTACCTGCTGACATCTGAAAGAAGAAATAAGCAGATATTTTCATAATGTAGTGCATTTTTACTGTATTAAAGAGAGTTGCCTTAGAAATCCAAAGACATAGCATTGCTTATGACAAATACTAATTAGAACTGCTCAAGCCTGGAGGTACGTGTCCACTTCAAGCTTTATGAACCTCCTCCAAAGCGCATCGGGCTTTTCAGGCCTCTCCCACATTGTTCACACATTGCGTACTGGTGTCACCATCTGTGACGCTTCACAGCTGTGACACAGGAAGGAGAGAATGAGCATTACACTTCACAAAGAAATATGTGCTATGGATTGTTTACAAAAATAAGTATATATAAAAAACTAGAGCAAATCTCCTTTCCCCCACAGTCTGCAAAGGAGAGCTTTCTGTCTGACACATCTCATAGTAGATTATTATGGAAATTATAGGAATACTTTATCTTTATAACATTATGCAGAATTATGCTGGTTCTGTAACACTGCGTAAGCTACTGATAAAGCTTAGGACATAATAAAGAGTTTAACTGAAATATTTTCTCAGAGTATTACACTATTAGGGAAATCTAGATTTCCTGGAGGGGTAAATTCTGACACTTGTACTCACACTAAGTAGAGCCTTATTTCATAAGTTGTCTCACTGACTTAATAGACCTATTCATTGAAGAATTTCTCCGAGTGGTCTGGAGACCTGTAAGCAAGCCCCCATTTTTAATACACAAACACTCTTTTCCAAATCCTTCCTCAGCTGACAATTTCCCCATCAAAGGCGGAACAGCATTAGAAAAATCTGCAGCATTGCCAAGCTTGAAATAAGTGATTCTGTTGTTTCAAATACAAATACTGAGATGTGGTTATGCACTTTGCAAGGAAGACAGTCTCCTTCCTTCAAAAACACAGAAGAGAAGAAACACTAAAACAGTTTGATAAATGTTGTCGTTCTCTAAGGACATTTAGGAATTAGAATGCTATTAAATGGAGCTACTTTATATCCTCTTTGAGTTTTCATTTCTTTGACAATGGAAACTGCCTTTGGGAAGATGACAGATGCTGATCCCATGAGTATGTTAAGTGTCTCAATGATGTCCTTGTGAGTAGACTGAGGCAACGAAAGCCAGAGACCTTGCAGTCCCTTGGCCTACTACTTCTATAGTAAGCTTCTTCCAAGCCATTAAAATAAACAAGAAAACAGCTCTGCCATTTTTCATACACAGAGAGAAATTTCTGTGACTCAGTAACATTTCAAATATCAAAAAATGTTTGGAAGTGTATATTCTAGCCATAAACATGCTTTTTGGGAACCTCTCTGTTTTGGACCTATCAGTAAGTCTGGCCCAACTTTCTTCTCACATCACTGCTGTCAGTGTCACTGCGGCTCATTTCCAACCTGCTAAAACCAGACAAGATTAGATGAAGTTGCCTTATTTCTTTCAACTTGCCCATCCCAGCATGAGGATACCAACAGTCTGTGGTCTGGGCATGTGGCACCTTTGAGATTCTGAATAAATAACTGCAATTAGAAGCAAGTAGGAGTAAAGAGCATCTGTATCTGTTTTGGATTGTAACCAGTAATACCCTTTAACAGGTACAAGCCAATTTGGAAAAACTTACAGTAAAAGGAGATATAGTCATGATGGGAGAAGAAATATAGAAGAAAGTCAAGACAGCATAGCGTAAACAGCACTGTTCTGAGATTTAAATATCAGAGGTTTTAGGAGTTACTCACTCAAAAAATGAACAGAATAGAAGGTTAAAGAAGTGAGAGGTGTTCTCTAACCCATAACAGCATGGCTTGCTTCATAACAGCCTCCACTGCAGTCTGTCACTGAGCCACTTTCTATTCTCCCCAAGTAGGAGCTGTAGAATATTTTGTAAAGTTGCATCTTTTAAAGTCCAGAAAATAATCAGTGAAGCAAGATGCATCTCCTTTAGAAACAGGGATTAAACTCACCCCATGCTCCGTGAAGCCATCAAGCTCATGGCTGAGCAACACATTGTAGAGTTGAATATAATGAGGCTACTGTATAATGCCACATTACAAAAAACTGTGCAATACTATATAAAAAATCCTACAGAATTCTGATAATACAGGTCCCTTTCTCCCTACTAAAAAAGGCTCAGAAGAAAACTAGCAAATGGATTCAGCCTTAGCAATCTTTCAGAGTTCATGTTAATCAGCCAGTTTTTCAGCCAAAACATACAGTGAAGCACTCAACTGAGATTCTTTAGAGATTATCGGAAATTAAATGTATGAGCTGCACATGCTGTTATAAACTGATCTTTCTTCACCACAAATTAACACAACTGTGAAGAGCAAACCCATGGTTATTTGATTGCTAAAATATTATATTTGTGACTATTAATTAACTCTTCATTTGCAATTTCATTAGTTGAACTAAGGCAACTCTTTAGCCTTGAAAACTCTGGTATAAGAGGAATTCAACCTAACTTATACACGGTTAATCTCTGAAATGGGTGTTGAGTCTAATTATTCATCCATAATCCCAAAGTTGGGGCATCCTTGATTATCCCAAACTTAAACAGACATAAGTGGGACAATGAATCACGCCTTAGACTTTTTCCTGGCTTTATATGTCTGAAACATTTGGAGGCTTACCTTAAGAACAACCCTACAAGGAGAAAATAAAAATCAGTTGCTTGGTAGACTGCAATAAAAATGGAGTGAGCAAGAGTAAATAACAGAAATCCTCCGTATGTCTCTTAAGAGATGGATGATCCTGATGGCAAGAGCCATTTTCCTGTGCAGAAATCACTTCTTCGTTTGCAATTTCTGTTTGGCCATTTTTCTCCACCTTTATTTGAAAATTGAAATTTCATAGTCTTTTATATCCTGCATTTTTAGGGGAGGAAAAAAACCCCACAAAAACTGGAATATAATCCCACAGCACTGAAGAGAGAAGCTGCCTCCCTCAGTCACCTACACCTGAGAAGGTTCACGCCATGCTTTCCCAGGGCCATGCCACAGATGCTGTCTTCCTACACAGTGGCTTCTTGGTACAGCTATAAACATAGTTAATTATTGATCTATATCCCATTCTATATCAGGTAAGAAGATACAGTTTGTTCTGTGTCTTAATAGGCACCAGGCTGTGGACTGTGAAAGGCAAGTGTTGATATGAAATTTTTAGGAGAGTTCTCATAATGAAGCAGTACTTGTGACACAGATGTTCTAATCAGGCATTTAGGAATTTTGCTTTGCGGCTTGGAAAATGTCTTTCATTTAAATTCACCTCCTAGGAGCTGTGTGTCAGGCAATTATTCTCTACCACGAGATTTCAAAGTCCACGCAAATTAAATGGGCTCTGTTCTTAAAGTAATACTGCCCTCAAAGCATCATTACTGTTGTTAAGAAATAGCAAACCTGAAGGCATAAAGATTTCTGTTCTCTCTTATGAATACAGGTGCAATTCCTATTAATGTTATTGGCAATCAGTTGTGCATATTTACAGATCTAACCCAGAGTTTCTCTGGATGAGGAACACAGCTGAATACTCACAATTGTGAAATAACACCACTGAAAAGGAGACCTGAGTTCAGTTTCCAGAACGTTGAGACTTTAGAATTAATTCAATTCAAAATGTGATGGCCTATAGTGATACTAGTTCCAAATCTGCCCAGATATTACTTAGGTAGAATCAAGTTTTGTCAGGAATAGACTCCTGAGGATGAAGAACAACCTTGGCAGGGCACCACCGAGCATTTGCCTTCCTTTGAGTTTATACAAGGTGAATGTTCTTGTGAAGTACACTGAAACTCCACATGCTGCTGAATGTTTGTCTTAGGTTGCCTCCCCACTGGAATAGAAAGTACATGCTTGATTTTCATGTCGGACATTCAAAAAACTTACGCGCATTTGCAATCAGTTGGAACCACTGGTTGGAACCACCGCCCAAAATAAAAGCCATCTGGAAGCCTACAGATGGGTTTCTGTACAACTGTACAGAAGTAGTCTGAGGAATTATAGGGTGGCAGTCCAATTTTGCAAAGAACCAGAGCCCACAGAGAAGCAGCACAGCCCTGAGAAAAAGCACATGCGGCAAGCATCAAAAAAAGAGGTGAAGACAAGTTTTTAAGAAATTAGGTACATTTTCAAAGTGTTGCAAGAGAAATCGGGCACAGAAATAATTTCAAACAGAACAGATTCTTTAGACAGACCTTCTAAAATCTCTGAATTAGAAATTATTTTTTTAAGTACCTTCTCTAGCAATATGATTCCACTTAAAGAAGAGTCAAAAGCAAACAATGTCCAGGTTTGCTTGCAAGACTGCAGAATTTCTGGGTCATTTGCCGGTAAAACAGTTCTATGGCAATAGAAAGCCAGCAATAGAATTCCAGCTTCTAATCCAGTGTTGCTAAAACATTACTTTAAAATGACAGCATTTCCTCTGATCCCACAAAGAACCAATGCAAAAATAAGACAGGCTTTCAACGCTTTAACACTGTGCTACTGTCATCCTTTCTCGGCCAGGTTCACAAAAACAATAAGCTCACAGCAGTTCCCACTGAGAACATGCAAGATGTTGGTTGTCATGCACTTTAGTAAATTTCTCTTCTTCCATTTATTTCTCTGATGTTTCCATGCCCATCCTGCACATCTATTCTGTAATGACATAATCTAGGTTGGGAGGTATAGGCACTGGGCAGTCACTGTGGCTATGAAAACCTAGGATTAGTTAGACAGCATAACAGTTTTGCCTCAGCAAAATTTTTCTTCACTGTTTTTCCTGGAGGGCAGGATTTATGCTTTTTTTAGTTCAGAATTTGTTTGCATTTTCAACAAAATGTATGCAAAATGTGGCATAGTGAGTTTACAGGTATTGTCACCTGGTTATAAGCTTTGGATTAAAGTTTTCCCATCTAACTAGCTAGATACTTAAGTATCATTTTGGCTCCACTAAGTAGCATAATTTATACTTTAATGTCATTAATTAAACTCAAAAAGATAAGACAAAAGACAAACACGAAGGTACCAGAACACTGCTCTCAAATGCAAATTCAGATATTACTGCCAAAGCTTCTCAGTGATCAGAAATATAGAAAACATAACCTGTGGAGAAAGGCTGAAAGAAGGGTTAAATCTAGACAAAAAGGACATTGAAAGACAGCAATACAATAATTGTCTTCAAGCGCATGAAGAAACATTTCATGAGGAAAAAGGGACAGTTATTCTCCACATGCACTTGGAATAGGAGAATAAACAATGGGCCTAAATGGCAAGAAACAAAGGGGAGGACGATACCGCTCTCACACAAGGGCTGGTAAACTACTAGAATGAACTGCATGGGCAGGCACTGCAGCCTCCAGCACTGGAAATTTAAGAACAAATTAGATGAGTTATTACCAGAAATCATTTAGACAGAGCTGATCCTATCTGGGGGTGGGGGCAATGCACAAGACAACCACTTCAGGCTCCTTCTGTACCTATTTTCTATTATGTTACTATTTCCTGCTATTACATCCCAAGCTTCAGATTTCCAAAGGTACAGAGGCATGTGTAGAGCAGAATAATGGAAAGGAGGTCAGTTAGCACTTTAGAAATTCTCCTTTTTACTTATCTTCATTTACTGGCACTTAAAAGCTCTCAAAACCATCTAGAAGTCTCCAGATCACTTTTAAAAGCAGGCTCTCCGTCAGCTAAGTAGTACTGAACATCTTATTCAAAGTGACTATTCCAAGTGTACACAAAAAGCATGTAATGATGGTACTTGGGTACTGTCCTAACTATAGGAGAGGTCACACTGAACTGAATAGAACTGTTCATCTTATTAAAGTTAACAGCAATAGAAACACTTCATTAAATGGGGAGCTTATTACCAGAATTGTATCCAGAACAAAAGGAATTCCAGCCTTGAATACCGATACTGTGTTTTTATGTCTCCCATGCTTTCAAAAAAGCCAGCAGAAGACAGAGATAAATATAGGCAAGTAGATGTAAATAATCTGTCCAAATATTTTCTGAAAGCACCTTCTTTGTGCAGCATGCCAGAATCAGCTCCCAAGCATGTGTTTTACAAATTATATTATACCTCATAAATTTAAGTTAACTAGTGTTAGAGACTAGGATGAAAATTCTTCAGGGCAGGTCATCTGCCTATCATACTTTCACAGCAGCTACTCTCAGAGACTAGGTACCGGAGTAGCTAAAATTTGGGCCAGCTGTTTGGGCCAGGTTTTATGCTCCTACAGTAGTTTTACCTCATGAAGATCCTTACACACACTCATGATATTCAGTGAAGTTCTCCTATTTCAAGCCAGTGCAATATCAAGTACTCAGTCACTGCTTCCAATTAAATCTCTGCTTAAAGCCAACTCTTCCCACTAATTTTCCATTCTTCTTGCTCGTTCTTTCACTGCTTCACTTACAAACAGAAAATAAACTGGTCATAGTTATTGAACCAAACTCTTTTAATCACAGTGACACTGCAGCAGTATCTGTGAATGACTGAAAAAGATACTTAATATATTTTACTGTGTGTAATGCCACGGAACCTTGACATTTAGATATTTGTGTAATACAAATAATAAACTATAATGCATAAGTGTGATTAAAACTGAGACACTGAACAGTGCATTGTACAAATGTAAAAAGACAAGAAAAGGTGGTTAGGTGGTAAACACACACACAGGAGAATACATCAGGAGTCAAAGATAAGTATACTTAAAGCTTTAAAATTACCTTGTGTCAAAACTAATTGAGGGAAGCAGCTCGTCACTAATGCAATTGTGCTTTAATAATCGAGATGGCATCTACATGAGCCTGTGAGAAAGGCAGCTCTAAAAGACATAAATGAAAACTTTTGAAGAGATTGGGTTTATTCTCTCAGCTATTTGTGTTGTGCATCAAGCTGAAATAATTGGACGCATCGTTTCAAAACACACAGTTTCTGCTTGAGTGGGTAGGAGGACCTCCTGTAGTTCAGGGTAACCCACAAGTCTGTTCTGGGGACCTTCAAAATTCACCAGGTGGTCCCCTGAGAAATAACCCATGTCATCTATCTCCTAGCTCCTTTCTACTCCAAATTTATACAGTCTGTCAAGGTTGTCAATGCGAAAGCCATTTAGATGTTGTCTTGTTTTGCATTTCCTACTCTAAAATGCTACAGCAATGAATCCACTATCTCTGAATAGAAAATCAGTCTAAGAATTGGCAAGGACTTCATTTTGACTTTTATTAAGGGCTTATCAAGTAAAAAGGACTGGAACAAAGAGGAGTAAAATATTTTATTTCCCCGCCCTCCACCTAGCCTGAATGACAGTCCTTTTGAGGTCAGTATTGCTTAAGCCTGTAAAATGAAAGTGCTACGAATCACAATCAAATAACTGTCAGGCGCCTTATTAAATTTCATTCAATTCCATACAAAATCTTAAGGGACCATCGCTATCTTCCAATTTAGACAAAGATTAAATAAAAGCTGATCAAAGATTTATAGAATTCTACAGTGATACTAAACACAATGTGCTATGCCTGGAATACTTTCTCTGGTACAATGGAGTTAGAAGGGGCCCGCTTTAATGGTTTTATTTAAGCACCGCTTGTCATTGGAGGAAAAAATTAGTGTTTTACAACCACCTTACCTAATTAAAATCTCATAATTCACAGTCTAAATTGAGTTTACACTGATGCTGGGATTCATATTGTCGGCCAGATAGAATAAAAATCAGTAACAACCTCAACAAAAGAGGCAATGCTACCTTTTTTCATAATTCAGAAAAAAGCCAAAACTCCACTTCTGGTGAGTTTCCAGACTAGCAATTTTGAGCCTATCTGCCGTCAAAGAAATGTACAGGTAAGCTAAGAAGGTCTCCCAAGTGCAGGTAGTAGCTCTAGTTGCTAGAGTGGCTATTTGCACTACTATAATACACCTGGATTCTATCCATCTATGGTAAAGTATGACATGCAATCACTACCCCACTGCATTAAAAACATTAACAAGATATACAGGGAAGAAAAAGAAGTAATGAGAAGAGAAAGGTGCATTAACAGAGAGAAGTCACTTCATATTTTATTTTCTTGCCGCTGAAGGAAGGAACTCCTAAATAGGAAGAATCACAAGCAGAGAAGAGTCTGCCTTACACATTTAGAGAGAAAGCTCTTAAAATTGTGTTTATTTGTTTTCGGGGCAACAAGGTTCATTACAAACTGAGTGTTTTATAAAGGGTTCCAGTGTTTATCTCCAACAGAAATCATACAACTATAAGAAAGACTTCAGCCTAAGGCTTAGCAAGAAATTTATGACTCTGAACATAAATTCAGAATTCTTCTGTGGTAGAAACTCTTGAGAGTCAATATACAATTACAGCAGACATACTGATTTCTGAAAAAAATATATGTTTTAATGATATGTAACTCAGAGAATATTGTCATTGTTTTGTATATCTGGTCTACTTTCTTCTACTGGGGCTTTTCACCACCTTATCTGAATACCCACAGAACCCTTTATTAGCGAGGTGATGCTGACTGCTTCACTACTGGGGACTAAGTGTGCCCTAGAAATATGGATCTATATTGATTGAAAAATTAAACAAAGGACAAAGAGGCAAAACTCAGACCCTCCCATACCTTCTTGACATTGGTGCAGCCTCACTGACCTCAGTCAGATGGGAAAGCAAAGGCAAAATGTGCAGCACAAATGCCAAGCAGCACTTCTGACACCTACACATTGTAGTATTTGAAAATCACTTTCAGATCCCAAAAGGAATACAAAGCAAGACATCAACTAAGCCATCTTTCTGTTAGTAGCCCATGTAGTCTTCCATATTTCTAAATACATTTGGCACAAAATCATAAGGAGTACCGCCAATGACAGTGTTTATACTTGTAGTTCATATATAAGGTTATTCTGTTATCTATACATGATAAATCTAAACCAGGCTCCTGTGAAGACAATTCATAAATGTCAGCCACAAGGAAAAAGACAATAAAGTGGTTTACAATAAACACGATTACTTATTACAAACAAGTTCAAACTGAGAACCTTTTACTTCTACTCAGTAACATCACAGGTAATTAAGCCAATACCCTTTTGTCATGCACTGAAAAAGGAAGATGTAGAGTAAACAAACATAGCAAGAATCATTGCCTGCTGATCACAACTTCAGTGCTGGCATGACTAATTCCTTTTGATACTACTTAAAATATATGATTTTGGATGAATCCTGAAGGGACAAGGTAGCTGTATAGAGAGATGGATTAAACAGCAGTTAACAGGACTTATCTGTATCGTTTCAAATAGTCACTTTGGCCATTTTTTTAGGATTAGCAGAGATCAAGATTCAAGATCAGCAGATAAAAAAATAAGAGTAGCAAAAATGAACTGAAGTGAAAACACATTGTATGCCCCTCATTTATCTGCAAAAGATTTTCTTTCCATTCTTCCCTTAATGCAGGATCTTCTCACTGACATTAAGTATGTGAATTATACGTACTTCTGAAACATGTTAATTTCCAACTGTCAGTGCCACAGAAACTCTCTGCGAGCCTCTCCGATGGGACTTGTGTCTGAAGAAGGAGCTCCATCTGAATTCAGTACACTAGGATGGTTTAATATGCCTTTTTTTGGAATATCTCCAAGGAAAGAGTTAGAGATGAATAGAAATGAGGCAAAAACTGGGAAATCCCATCTCCCAACTGCTGTTGTTAAGAGCCATCTTACAAGCCAGAAGAAAACTAAGTACAACAACTAAACTCTCTCAAAAACCAGGACGTACACGTGGTGGGAATTTGGGTTAAAAATGTATATGCCATGATTTTCCTTCTTCTGGGGAATAAGGGATGAAGTTCTGTTACCTGAGGCTGACACAGGCAGTGCTTTTTGGGTTAAAAAAGTATATGCCATGATTTTCCTTCCTCTGGGGAATGAGGGATGAAGTTCTGTTACCTGGGCCTGACACAGGCAGTGCTTTTTCTCATCATTTTTGTCTGCGAGAAAAGAACTAGAGAGAAAACTCCTAAATTTTCCCTTCTACTGACTTTTGGCCTCAGGGGATATGAGACCTGTTACTGCCCAAAACCAGGAGAAAGACATACAGAAATTGTCATTTATGTTGCAGAGAAGAAAAGCCTACCCCTAATCCAGCACTTGGTGGTCATGGAGCAACGACATACCAAGGAAACGCCTGCTTCTCTTTTTCATCTGGCACCTTTCCCAAGGAAGCTGCACTTCCTATACCCCAGTTTCACCCAACACATTCCTTGTATATTGTTTTATAACAGACATATTTGGATGGGTAAGTTGGCAGAGCAATCCAATAGCAAAGGTAGGTGAATTCTGCTTTGGCCTAATTCAGAGGCAATATATAATGCATTTGCTCTCAGCAGCATCGCTGGTCATGAACCCTTCTGGTCTCTCACTGTTATTAGTGCTGCTCTTTGCAAAGAAATGCCATTTTACCACATCATTTCCCAGTTCCTACCTCAGTTCCGGAAATGACATTCAGCAGAACCCCACCTTGAAACCTTTACCCATTTTTGAAGTTTAATCCTATCATACAGACCTTAATCTGAGTTTCTGGAACATTCAGATGGCGATGCTGGGAATCTACTGAAGGGGGCCAAATCAGTTTGAAAATGAGCTCTTGGTCTACTATACGGACAGGCAGGATTAATCACAGTTAAACGAGTGGGGTCAAACTCTGATGGAGCAATCTTTCTTTGCTTTATCAACAATGCCCACTATTAGATAAGCATATGCTTTGAAATTAAGCCAGTGGAACCTATATGGTATTAACTCTTGGTATATACCCTTGGTATTAACTCTTTAGACAAATTAAAAGCCAGGCACCTGATGAAAAGACCTGTGTTCTCCACCTGTGCTGTTTCACAGCTACTAAATTTCTGAGCTCACATAAACAACTTCTCTTCACTTTCGGAATATAAAAAAAGAAATATTTGATATTTTTATGCTGATTTTGTACTTAGAAATAAGAACTGTCAGAAAAAAAATATCTGAAATGGAAATTACAGTGCATAAACAACATATTGATGTCCATTAGGAAAACAAATTTAGTCCTGAAACCTTTGCAGGACAACATATTTGATAAAAGGGTTACACAAAAAAGAAATATTTTGTATTTTTTTTGTGCAAAGCTTTTTGAAGGATGAAAACTATAGCGTAAAAACTACGACATTTCTAAGTCATTTTTGACAAATCAGACGGAAGCTATTGTACTACTTTAAAATAATAGCATATGTATTGAAGTAGAAGCCTTAGTTGGGCTTAAACATGCTGACATTGCTTTCTTGCTTTCTTTTTGTTTGAAAGCGAAGTCGAATAACATATTTGTTTATTTCATTATTTATAATCAATAAAACCAGCTGTAGAAACTGTAAGAGACGACTTGTAAACTCCCAGAAAAAAAGACTGAGAGAAGCAACTGAGGAGAGGTAAAGGGCGGGGCGGAGGCAGAGGCCTTCTGAACCTTTCCGAATGTCTCCCAAGCAGCTTGAAATGGAATTGTAGCCGCCGGGGGGTGGGACACGCTGGACAATGCGGCCTTGGGAAAGCACTGACAGGGCTGACACCTGCTTATCTCCTGTGTGCTCAGGTGGGGAGAAACTCACCTGGATAACAGGAGGAGGGAGGAAGCCTTCTGAAAGCCAAGCAGGTCTGCTCAACTTGTGAAGCGTGTTAGTTCTCTGGTTTGGGACCACGTTCAATGAATGACTTTGCCTCATTATCTGTGACACGCTTATCAAGCTTGACTATAGCACCCCTATCCCCACCCAAATAATGCTCCATCCCACCTGGGGAGGTGGGAAACCTGAGACAAAACTGTCACTGTAATTGTGGGGTGGGTCCCACTGATAAGGTGAACGTAAAAGGGGAAGATACGTGCCCTTAGAGCGTGATGGGAGGATTTTTTGGGGGGACGTGCAGAAGAGCACCTCTACAAGCCAGAGACACCTCCCCACTCCCTCACTGGCTGGCCCAACGCTGGAAGCAGGACCAGTGATCTCTCTCCCTCCCCTCTCTCTTTTCTCTTGAGTTAAGCAACTAATGCAAGGCATACAGTACCGCTGCCACAACTCACTGCGTCTCTGGTGTCAAGCACTGCCTACCGTAGCCTGCTCTGTGTCTGTAAGTAATGCAAGGTGTACTTTACGGCTTGCCTTAATTTGTCATATACAGAACCAATTAGTGTGGCTGTAGTTAAGCTAATAAATGTTTGCGTGTGGACCTTGAGAGTTGTCTCACCTTAGTCCGTGCCAGTGGGGATTTGTGAAGCTGAGTCACAGTTCCCCCCTCTTTTGAGTGGGGAGTGACAGAAGCATACTCACTCTGTAAAATCAAAGTAGCCTTGTTTTTAAAGCATGCTCTTAAATCTTCTAAAAACCAGTTTGAGACCAGTGCAGAGGCCTGCTTTTCAGCAAATGCTCAGTATTAGACATGATTGAGCTATTTTCTTTCTTATTTTTAAAAGATAACTTCATATGATAGCTTAGCAATTATCTTCAAATTGAACTTCTATTCTCTGAATGCTTTGCTTTATGTATACAATCTTGCATCAATGTTTCTGTGACTTGTGGCTTTTTAAAAAAAAAATTTAAGTCCTTCTTTCCACATGAAAATGAAACTTTTGAATCCCTGTTGACAAACCAGGAGCTTATGCACAACATAAAAAAATTCCAAAGAACCAAAGAATGTTTAATAGAAAATGGCATCTATAAAGGACAAAGAAGCCAAGGCAGTCTCTTGGTAGCAAAAACATGTGACGGACCCATGGGCAGCTTCAAAGCTGCTACGGTGATGCATCTGCCAAGCAGCCAGCTGCTTCTGCTAGACAATCTTCTTTGTGACTTGGCATTCAGGTCTTGCGCTTGCAATTCAAAAGCAACAGGAAGAGCCACAGGATACAGGATGGTACCTACCCCTCCATATAACATCTAACATCTGTAAAAATCCCTGTGGAGAGAGTGGGTGCCATGGGAAGTGTCATTTTTGCTCTAAAATGCTGATGCAGTCATTCGCAGGGGGGAAATGCAGACTGAAAAATAAGTTTATTATAAGAGCTCCTGATAAAGTACCTCAGGACTCAGAAAAGCTCCTGTGGCATAAAAAAAGTACTATTTTCATTATTTTGAAGACCACTAAGATACCAAAGATTAGATGGCTCAGTAAAGGATGCAGAGGGTGCCTGTGAGAGTAAGTATCCAAGTATGTCTCCCCAGAAAGAAGTTTAACATGGTAATTAATAGATCATCCCTTCTTCCCTACAGAGGATAGATCATTTCTATGTATAGCAAGAGGCTTGCTGTACAGCAACCATCAGGAATGAAACCATTACAACTAAGTTAAATTATAGTTGCACAGAATCTCCTCTAAAAACCTTTCACAGTTTTAATCAGGATCATGTATTTCCTAGGTATTATATTTTACGCCATTCTATACAATATTAAAGCAAATCCATAATTTACTATTACGTTCTATGAGATGCTTCCAAGAAGTTAGCCTCTTCTCTCAAACCTTGAAGAATTTTATAGTAAGAACAGGCCTGATTTGATTGCTTAACCCTCTTCAGGCTTACATATGAATTCCATAGAACTGAATAAATTGCTGTTCAATCCTCTGTAAACTTAAAAGCAGCAGACAACATCATGATGGAAACATTTGGCATTGGTGCTACAGCATAGGTAGCCAGATTTAGAAGTTGACAGAGCAGTGCTCCAAAAGTCTCAGATTCCTTTTCAGCCAGGTTCATTCCCTGGTAAGAAGCGATGAGGTGAACAGAACACCACCTACTCCCTCTCGCAGCTGCTTCTATCCTAGCACTCACTTCATAGACATTCACTGAGCTCGTTTCCACGTCTAGAGGGCAGGCTGGCACCAGCTTCTTCGAAACATTCACGTATTATATCACATCCAGGGATATGGCAGCATTTAAACATGACAGACGATTAGAAGATAGTGAGAGCCATGCATTATGGATTAAAGTGGAGAGTGAAAAGTTTTTGGCACATTAGTGTTCCAGAAATATTAACTGTAAACCCATGCGAAATATTGAAAATCATCACATTTAGTGAAATTCTATGTTCTTTCAGTGGAAGATTGAAAACAAAATAGTAGAGAAACATGTCCCAGTTGTAGGAACAAATGACATATTTATAATTCTTTATTAGGATTTTCTGAAAAGGCATAATAGCACATAGGCAATGGGGGAGTTACAAAAGCCTTGGTCTTAATATAGACTTATTTCTATTGCAGTAATTTGTAGGAACAACAATCAAAGCCCTTCAGCTCGTACAAAGCTCCTAAACTAAAGAAAACATGAGAAGAGACATGATGTTAAAAAAAAATACAGACATGCTCATTGTCTTTGTTGTGTCACCTGTGGATGCCATCAAAAGATGAAAGCAAACTGAAAGTTATTTGTCTTCTAAAATATATGTACAGGAAATACTTCTTCTGATATACGACTGATTAAATATTGCAGCAGTCTCAGAAATACTGAGAATTCCACTGAAAAACAGAGACAAGACATCATCTGGGAGGCCACCAGTCCTGACCAGCTGGGTTGTTCAGGCTGCTAGGTCCTCAAGTTAGCTACATCAAGATGCTATTTAGAAGGTAAATCCTACTGAGCTCTCCTCTCGGTCACTACAGCCAAACAAATCTCAAAGGAAGTTGCACTACAATACAGATGTCCCTGCTCTTGAATCCACCTTAGCTATTACAGGTTAGAGAAACGGGACACCTGGCATGGTTCAAGCTTGCCATGATCTCACTGCAGTAAGATGCCTACTTAGCAGACACCATTTGTTACATCTTTAGATAGTGCAGAGAGGATGCACAAAAAACGCTGAAATATTTACATTTCACAAGTACACTGTGGCATTAGTAAAAAAGAAGATGCTACAGGTTAAGATCCAGTTCTAAAGCAAAATGACACAACTGAAGTATGATCTTCAGTATGAGACGAGGCAACAGGTTAAAACAAGAAGCCAAAGTAAGTAAAGTGGGATAGAATACTTGGGTACCAACTGAAAGTGATCCCATTCTTGTATTAAAGCATTTTCTATTCTTTGAGAGTTTTGCTATAGGGTTTGAATGAAATGACACAGACGAACAGACAAGGCACCGTGCACTGAACATGAGGAGGAACTTCTTTGCTTTGAGGGTGGCAGAGCACTGGAACAGGCTGCCCAGAGAGGTGGTGGAGTCTCCGACACTGGAGACATTCAAAACCTGCCTGGACGCCATCCTGCGCAACCTGCTGTAGGTGGACCTGCTCTGGCAGGGGGGTTGGACCATTTAATCTCCAGAGGTCACTTCCAACCCCTAACATTCTGTGATTCATTTCAGCCATGGATAAGGATGCTGCAGTAATGAGGACGTCTGGTGAATCTATTTGTGTTCCGAGGCCTGAATTTATGGGAAGTTGTTACACTCACTGAAATCACGAAGGGGAAGTAGTAATAAAAAAATGCTAAGATTGCAACAAAAAGCTTGCAAGAAGGGCAAATAAGCCCCTCTGGAAGTTACTCAGATTAAATTACCCTCATTTTGGGGTGTAACTACTTGTTAACAAATAAAACTTTATTATGACTATGCTAGTTTGTTCCTCTGTTTTGCAAATTTCCTGATCTCGCTTGACTTTTGATTCTGAAATACAGAGTCAGGAACTAAAATAATTAAACTGTGTAATCTGTTTATTCAGATCATATGCCGAAAAGTATCTTATTTCCTATGTATCTCCTGTAAAGTGATTCCAACAAAGCCACTAAACAAAAAATGAGCTCTTGGATGAAGGAAGAAAATCCTTACCTTATCTTGACATCTGTCTGCAGCCTCAACTCTCCATTGATAAACTGCCCTATAAAAATTTACCTACTTAATTATCTTTGGCATTTAAAACATATCTGTCATAAAGGCAGGTGAATTCTTAAAAGCACTGCATTTAACATGTATAACCTCTGGGTTATACTTCAAGAAACGCTGCAGCTCAAGAGGACTGTGATATACATGTGTATGAGTTAATAAAAGAAATTTGCCTGAGACACTCCTCAGCCTCAGCCTCTGACTTCTCCATAATCTGCTTCCCAAGATCTCCCATCAGTATAATTAAATATGTCCATGTTATTTCATGGCACTAAGCCTGCTTATGCTAGCTAAAGATCTGGTTCAATTTGCCTACGGAGCTACCTCACGTTTATCTGTCTTTTGGGATGCGTGACAAATATGGATGTCCTGCATGAGAAAAAGTATGTACAAACCAATCCACCAGCACTGTCAATATTGGCTACAGCTTACTAATTAACTTGTGAAAAGTGAATGAGCTAATTAGCAGGGCACACTAAATAGAATATCATTAGTCAGTCAATCAATGATGGTTTCCACTAAGTGAATGAGTAATTCCCACACAATCTGGGTCACTGTCAACCTCTCAAAGTTTTCCTTAGACTACCGTGTCGTCTCACCAAATCTAAAACTGAAAATACTAACAGCGTGACTTTGTTCAACTTGATACTTGTACTCCCACAGATCACCAGTGGTTACACTCTGGGAAACATCGAAACAGCCTCGTTGCTTCACACTGGTTTCTGTTCCCTTCACTGAGAAGAGCAAATGAGACCGTAATTTTTGTGGGTCCCAAGAGACCTCAAAAGTTGTTCTGACAAAAATGACCATTGGGGGAGGTATTTATTGAGGTATAAAATTTACAGCCATAAAGAAACTCTGCCACAGGCACAAGTGACCTAAGGAAACTGCTTGAAGTGGTGCCTAGTCTTAGCTGATTGGCAGAGCCCCAAGGTATTTTAAGTGTGGTAAAGTAAATTTAAGATTATTGACATTAGCCTCACTTTTCCTACTTACCTTCCATGGATTCCTCCAAATTAGTCTGGTGACTCCCAGCATGCTGCCAGACCACAGGTTGCAAACCATTCTGCATGTATGTAACTCTAGAAACAATAGTACAGTACAACAGAATACAAAAGGCAATCCCCAAAGAATATGCTCAAATATGCTTTCACTACAAGGTCCACTGCCCAAACTTCAGCTCATTTACTTTAGTGCTTAAAGCCTTACAAGAATGCCTCAGCCCTCTAAAGACTCTGATACTGAAAGTGTAAACACTGACTTGCAGTCATGGCCCTTGCATTTTCACTGATAGCCTGTAATTGTTTCTGGTACCCTTCTGATACTAAAATAACAATAAATACTCAGCCAGAGACAATGGAAAAAGATAAAATGCTCATGGTGCTTATGATTCTTGTCATACTCTGATTTTAGAGTTTTTCTTACATGAGTAGTTTATTTTGACTAATATCAATCCTTAACGTCTGTGCCAAACAAAATCTCCTGCTACATGTGCATTCAGACATCACAAGTAATATTTTGGAAATGAAACACTTCCATTAGTTTAGATAACAATCATCAAATTCAGTGGGAGAGAATGACTGATCCATATAAATACTGGCTGGAACAAGAGTGCATGATGAAGCATCTCTTATTGATTAGTAGATTTGCTCTTGTGTATGGTATTTCATAACATCCTTAATCAAGCCTTCTCTGAAAGATTCCAGCAAGATTCAAAGAAATTCTTGATTTTGATAAATAGGCTATCAAGCAAGTTTAGGCTTGCAATGTTTTTAACCATCAGCTGGACCCTACACTCTCATTTCAGACACAGACATAAGCCCTAATACGTAACACAAAAAAACCGCCCCAAAACACACATACTCCTAGCGGTGATGTATTTTGCTATGAAAGAGTTGGCATTCTACTTTGAAAAAAAGCTGTTACCAGCATATGAGGTGAGCTCATTCTGAGAGGGTATATGCTCTTTGTAGCCTACTCTTCGCAAATCTGTCTCTGTGTGATACAGCAGAGAAGTACGTAGCTCTGCAGTAAATACAGGCATTGGAAGTCACCTTAAATGCACTTTCCGACATGATGCCTTATTTTGGCTGCCTTTTCAAAATTTCCACATAACATGAAAATGCACTGAATGACTGGGAAAGCCAAAGGGAAAAGCTCAAGGTACAATAGCTCATCACCAAGCACAATGAAGTAAGGGAAATTACAATGTCAATCAGTGGAGTTAAGAAGATAGCAGGAAAACATGTTTACGTGCACTTTGCATAAAATAGAAATGACACTCCATTCAACCCTTCCTGTTTTCCGAAGTTATTCCATCTGCAGGACATCCATCAAGAACAGTTTTCCCTCAATGCTGTCTACTAGAGCAAACACCAGTTTAGAGATACAGGAATGCTTGGTTGCATTCATGCAGAGGGAATTGCTAAAGATGGTCAGAATTTGTATAAATGATCAAGTAGCAGTATACAGATGCCAAATGTCTGGCAGAACCTGGGATCTGATCCTTAAAGTATGTGATTTTTTTTTTTCCTTACACTGTAAGCATCATAGAGGAGATAACTGCATATGACGCTGGCATATAAATTTCAAACCTTTCCAATATGCATCTTTGGGATTAAATACACATTTTTTCAAATGATTCAGTGAAAAAAGATTATCTTCAAGTAGGTAACTGCTGGTTTTCAATGACAACTTTTTACTTTCGCAAATAATACTTGGATTTGTTGCAGGAAAGCAAGACTTCAGCACAGAAAGCAAACATTAAGGCAATAAAATACCATCACTTCTTCTGTCCATAAGAGATCTTTCATGTGGAACACCAAAAATGAGCATTATCTTCTAATACCTACTGGAGGATTTCAGCCAGCCCAAGTGAAAAGCATAAGCACTGCATCATTGGTATACTACATTTTTAAAGCATTAATCTCCTTTTGATTTAGAACTGATATCCACTTCATACTTTATCCACTCATTCTGCAGGTGTATGCAAAGCACGGAGCATGTAGGCTCGAAAAAGCACTGAAATGAAGCAGTGCTCAAAATAATGGGAATGCTTCTTCTAAAGTTAGAGACTTGATTTATTAGAAATGGTTCAAACATTTTTCCTAATTAATGTGAGCAAAGTGGCTAACAAAACCAGAAAAATGTCTCTAGTTTGGACTCCACTGAGAGCAATACTCATCCTTCACACTTCAAAGGGCAAAGTTGGGTAGGAGAAAAGAGGGAGCACTGGTTTTAGTCTCAGTGACAACATTAAAAAGGGTCATTTAATGTTAGTATGTGAGCCATGGCTGATGAACAAGTTCTATGTTTTTTGACTTAAATTGTAAATAAATCTTGAAGCTGAGTTGAAAAATCTTGCTACTATCTCATACCCATATTTCTCTGCACATACTAAGAGTCAGACAGATTTAGAAATAGATGCAAATATTTTTCCTAGCACTGCACAGAAGTTGTGCTTCTATTTTCTGACAGATAAAATGAGGTATACAGTCAAGATCCATCTCTGGAAGTGAATCTAAATCAGGGTTAGGTATTTAACTGTGAGAGTCACATTGCCCACTGTTAGCTTTCTAGAAGACACTTGTCTAAAGTAGACACCCTGAGATGTAGATTCACTTCACAGACAACAATCCTTGGGTATGCCTAAGCGCAACATACATCTGATGGTTTTCATTTCTCTTGTTCTAGCCTTTTTTGCTACGTTAAGCAACATACCCATTCAGCGTTCCACCTCTGCCAAAGCCCATTCTGGGCTGCATCATATTTGTCAGGGTTGGGTATTGTATTCCAGGAGCCAACAAAACACCAAAGTCCCTCTGGAGATCTGTCTCAGAAAATCTGCCAACAGGTGTGACCCGTATCATTGTCAGCGCCAGAATTAGGGTTTCAGGAGAGCTGGCTTCCAGTCCAAAGCACAAAAATTACTCTTGTGAGAGATATGTAATGCTCAAAAAGATGTAAAATCCTTCATCTAATTTGTATGTACACTCACTGTAGAGCCATACGTAAACATCAGTCAACCTGTCCCTCAGCAACTCCAAATGCTGAAGGTAGTCCTGGCACAAAAGCACATGGAGACAAGACAATGCCTTCTTCCCCACCATTGGCAATTTGACTTCCATATAAAATGTCCCAGGTAGAAGGACAGCTGCCAAACTTTACAAAGTTAACCCTTTACATCTCTCGTACACAAGGCTTTAGCTCAACTATATTCTTAATGCTACTCACATTGTCAAACGTATATTGGTGTATTAAAAGCTGTTCACATCAATTGCCTTTTGCCTAGGCTAAAGTCACGCCTCCAAAAGTCCATTTCTTTCCACATGTACAAGCCATCTTGGGTCAAATTATGAGAAACATGTCTTCTAGCTCGGTCATCAATGGTACAAACAGTATGGCAAGTACTTTAATTTTGGGATTTGCTAGAAGGAAAGTCTGAAAACTGTAAGGCTGTTTTTGTCATACTGCCAGTGGGATTTGAAGAAAACACCCTATCTGAAAGCAAACAAGGAAGGGTTGGAAAGTGCAAATAACGAGGCCGGGATGTGTCATGTGTGTTAAACTAGTAGACCACTGGCAGAACTTGACACTCCTCTTCCACATATTACTTCAGTGAAAAACTCCAAACTTTCATAGATCTTTACACAAAGAATATCAGTATTGACAATAGTAGAGATACTAAAGGATACTAAAGATCCTGCTTTCTTTTACCATCTAGTGTGGTCTTGCTATTAACTTGATTTGGTATCAAGAATCAGTCAAGCTGGCACCGTTAACAGTAATTTAACAAAGTTTACCAAATTACCTCTTAGCTCTGCTACATGCACAATCCAACTTATTAAGAAAAGACATTAAAATCACCTTAACTAAATGTATTCATACAGTATTTTTCTTTTTCCTTGATTCTAGTTAAAAGCAAATACAACTTTTAACGGCATGCATTTATAAGAAAGCTGCAGGAAGTCAGGTATAAAATGACTGACTAACAAGGAAGACTAATGACTCCAATAGCAGTAAAATTTATAATAAACTAAAGAATTACTATTTGATTAAGTCTTGCATTTATACACCCATGCATGCATACCTCTTCCAGTCCCACTTATGGATGTAGCTTATGATAATGTTTAAGTGCTGTGTAAAATTTCCTCAGACAATACCATTTTGCACTTTACTATACTGATGTTTTTGCAGAAGTAGATGTAAGTTTTGGCAAGTATGTACACTAAATGTAGGTCTGAAGGTCACCTTTACTGAAAACAATTAGAATATTGCTTCTGACTATGGGAAAAACCCCTTTAAAATCTGAACTTTTCTACACAAAGCTTGAGGTTTCATTTAAGAATGTATTTTTTTAATTCTGTTTAGTGTGAAAATAGGACACCCCCCCCACCCCCAACCTAAAGAAGTCAAGCACCCTTTATTCCAGGTAGACTGAGCTACTTTATTGAAGAATATTTGACAAACTCATCCCTTTGAATGAATGAGCGGTAGATAGATTTCAATTTTTACAGACATCCTCATTATTCAAAACCCTTTAGTGAAAGGTTTATTACAATGTATGTCTGCCTACAGCTTGTTCATAAATGAGTACTTGGGATGTTTTTAAAGTGATCAGCCTTTCACTATTCACTCTGTAGTGTGACAGAACCTTGCAATTTTTAAAAAAGTAATTTCCAATTCTGATTTGCTAGTTTTTGGATACCAACCCAGTAGAAAATATTTTTCTGCTGACACAGGATAGATTTGCTTCCACTTCCTTCTGTAAACAATTTGGCCCTGGGTTCAAGTAGTAGATCCTAGCTCTCGCAGTGTAAAGTGGAGTTCTGTGCCACACTTGATGAACTTCTCAAGGTCTGTGCAAAGAAAATCCAAGGTCATCAAAACCAGTTGAACTTAAATGTTTATGTGAATAAATATCTGTGCCCCTCTGTTTCCTGCTATTATTACTGCAAGCAGAAATTTCCTAGCAGGATCACTCTCAGAAAGTCGATAGAAAGGCTTACTTATAAAGACAGAGTGCTTCAAGAAATACCCTCTGCTTTCACTGGCACTTCAGTTACGATTCATCTTGCCCAGTATTAAGACGCAAGTTAGCTACCAACCAAGACTACCAACACCATTCCTGTTCTGTGAAACAAAAAAGAGAACTTCATACAGCAGAACTGTCAGTGTACCCTAACTAAATTTATCTGTGAGCACACACAGCACAAACCCATATCATACCTACAGATTCCTACAAATGAAATATCTGGATAATTCAAAATCTGGTTTACAGTTCTCTGATTTGTTTCAGAATTTTATTTTAGCAATACAACAAAGGCATCAACAGTCAGTTCAGCTTTGAGTCTGATAATAACTGGAAAAAATATGATACTTCCATACTTTCACATGAAGATTTTATTTCATGATGCATTTTGTGTATGTAGATGCATGGAGATGGAAACTAAAACATTCATTGACTGTGTTTATCATGTTTTGCAAAGGGTGAGCTGATGGGGTTTGGAACTTTCTCCTTTAAAAAAAACAAACCACCCTCCTATTTAAACACAAGTTTGTATAATTCCAAACTGTATGTTCAAAAGCTTCCATGGTCAAACTATGCCACGGAATTAATCCAAAAAATCCCATAATTCAGATTAAGGTTCTGTTGAAGGAAAAGGTGCTCCGAAGTTAACAGCTAGTTTCTGGGTATCTGGGTTGACCTTACCCTAGAATTCTTCTCATAGTAAAGCCACCACAGTCATCAATCCTGCAAATTATTCCTTTTCTCCCAGAATTAACCACAGATCCATCCAAAACAAGGATTAACCTACAGTTCTTTAACGCACTAAACAGATCAAAATTCATGTATGTATGT
Source organism: Chionis minor (assembly GCA_013398295.1). Taxonomy (NCBI): domain Eukaryota; kingdom Metazoa; phylum Chordata; class Aves; order Charadriiformes; family Chionidae; genus Chionis; species Chionis minor. The sequence goes on from VZSF01001075.1 coordinate 246,619, forward strand.
ATCGACACATGTGGTAATTCTTTTTGTTATTTATGGCTCTTTTTTGAGATGAGAATAATTGATTCAAATGGGTAATTCAAAAAGGTAATTTACAGTCTGGCCTCTTGATTTGAAAGCTTTATTTTACTAACACCCACCAAGAGAGTAATCAATTTAGTGGTGAGGCAGAGCTAATAATTCCACAGAATTTTTATAATGTTTTCATGCTTTAGCATGAAGTTTTTGCTAATCTCCATCCTTAGTTTGTGTAATGGGGGATATTTATTCCATTCACACATTTTCTTTTCATTGCATGATTCACTGAATCACCAAAGAAACATAAAGTTGATCAACAAGCGAGTAATTATAAACCACTAAGTTACTTTCTGGTTACCCTCTGTTCTTATTACAGCCTCCTTTTAAACCTACTTCTGAATCTGATGAACAAATTCCTTCTCTATATGGTATTTTCTTACCTTCTAAGTGCCTTAATATGCCAAAACTCTCTTTTTCATTCATATAATAACAATGATTAGACTTTTTTCTATCCACTCTAACTCTTGGGAACACAGTATTATATGTAACCTTTCAGTATTGCTTTTATGAAAACAAAGGCAGTTAACATATTTTGTAAGGAAAATTAGAAATGAAAGAACTTAAAGTACTTTTGGTATCAGATCAAGTTTTCTTTATTATAGCGTTCAGAATTATATTTAGGTAATACATTTGGAATCAAGTGGTGTAAAAAATACAGTGGACATGTTAAAGGCTCAGTCTCGTTACTAAGGCATGTTGCCATGGATTGTTTACAAATATCCAGATGTTTTTGAGCTTACCTTGAATTTGGTTTGAAAGCCCAAGGCTATACATGCGTATTTTGTTTCTCCCCATTCTGTACAATATGTACTAAAAATAACTGAGAAAAAATATACAAATTAAGAAATATGGAGGTTAAGAAAAAAGTATACTTGACCTTGCTAGCAAAAGAGGAGGTCACATTTATTGTTTTCTTTACACATTCTCAGAAAGAGATCATGTAAATGCTGGACAAGAACCAAATGAGATACTGTTCTAGAGCTTAAAGGCTAGTCGCATGGTGCCTGAGCACACCTATACATGGTGCCACTGGCGAAAAAGAAACAAAAAGGAACTAAGATGGCTGGAACGAAGTTGTGTCATTCACTGAGTTCATGATCTACTTTACAAATGAGTCACCTACTTCTTTCACAGCTGTTCACTGCTGTGAATTGGGCAGGATATTCCACTGTACAACTTCTATTTCTTTCTAATTTAAAAGATAACAGTAATTTAAAAAAATAAGTGAACCAAAACCCAAACACACAAAAAAATCCAGTAATTTGTGAAGAAGTTTGGTTTGATTTTGAATTTAGATTTTGTAAAATGGAAATATGAAATCACAAGTCCTTTCAAAATGGAAAATTATACTCTTCCATTCTACAAGCAACAAAATAGAATACTCTCATCACCTGGGTGGAAAGAGCTGCTTAAAGTAACTGAAACATCATTAAAACATGTCTCTCAAACTTCTTGCATTTGACAAACCCCACCTTCCTCCAACCAGAGAAAACATTCCCTCAAATATTTCCATTCAGGCAATCACAACCAACATCACTATATTGTTGCAGGCCTAGAATTTAGCAACAAAGCACTGTGTTACAAAGAGCTGAAAAGGACTAGTGAGTGATTTCACTCCTCATTCTCCTGGACCTCATGCTGTAAGGAAGTTTCCAATTACGTAGCAGATAAGATCAACCAAATTTTGCAAAGTCTTGGTACGGACCAAAGTATTAGAAACTGCACCGAGTTGTAGATGTATTTTACTTGAGACTTTGACAGAGTGGTTTAGGTAGGATCTTTTAAAAAGGAATGAATAAATAAGGGAAATGAACGGGTCATTTGCAGGATAGCGGCAGAAACTTTAGCTATGTTCAGAGAGGAGGTTAGCTTAAAAGGAAAGCTTTGCTTTTTCCACCCATAACAGTTGATAGGCCCTAAATACCCTTTTTCCTGACCCCTCACGAGTACTCTGCAAATTTATTGATACAGCCACTGAGTGTCCACCTGAAATACAGAGCACACTGCCAGCTGTTGACTTTAGCAAGCAGATCACATCAGCAACCATTCAGTACCAAATTTTTAATTCTATACCCCCAGAGTGCTGACAGGCTTACTCTTCCCCTCTCCTCTGTTCCAATCTGTTTAACGTATTACTCGGAAACTTTAAGACTCTGATGTGAAGAACACTGACATCTCGATACCTCTGGCATTAGTACCTAAACGTGTCATTGTTTTATTTTGCAAGGATGCATATTCCCAGTCAAACTGGATCTATGTAAGTCAGAAAAGCTTTTTAGGAACTTCATTTTCTTAGTGTTTCATTAGTGCAGTCTGCCATACTTTGGCTACTGACAAAACAGCTTATGGCAGCTGCCTCCTTTGTAAATGAGGGCACTACAGCAAGAAACCATATACATTTACACTTACATTTTTTATTTATTCATTATTAAAGAAAATTATTAAATGTGATGTGGGGGTCGACCTCTTCCAAGTAACATGCGATAGGATAAGAGCAAATGGCCTCAAGTTGCACCAGGGGAGGTTTAGATTGGATATAAGGGAAAATTTTTTCACTGAAAGGGTCATCAAGCATTGGAACAGGCTGCCCAGGGAAGTGGTGGAATTGCCGTCCCTGGAGGTATTTAATAGATGGATAGACATGGTGCTTAGGGACATGGTTTAGCGGCGGACTTGGCCGTGTTAGGTTAACAGTTGGGCTCGATGATCTTACAGGTCTCTTTCAACCTAAACAATTCCATGATTCTATGATTCTGTAATCAGGAAATAATATAAGCTGGACAAGGCTTTCACATTGATGCTTTCCCACCATGAGTTAGCACAGTAGTAGTTCTTCTTAAGATGCATTTTATTTCACTACAGCTAGCGAAAATTTACCACTTGCACACATACTGTTGCTGAAATATGAGAATAACAAACGATAGCTCAGTGGTTTCTCCATAGTCTTAGAAACGAAGTTCTTTTGGGTTATGAAATATTACATTTCCAGTCAAAGGAGCTGTACTTTGCCATAGACATTTGTCACATTAAAATACATCTTGTATGTATGAAGTAAAAAAAAAAATGTTTCTTTGCTCTTTTTCAGATCATTGTATTCCTGTGAAATTTTGTATCCCAAAAGTTTTGCCTCAAATTACTCTCTGAGCAGAAACCCACAGCTTCTACCTTTTCTAGTCATAGTTTATTCTTGTTCTCTTGATTATTATTTCAGCAATTTAGTCCTCTTACCAACAGCAGCAATGAGTGTAAGGCTTCTATATGCCTCTAAAATTATATTGCCTTCATCCTCTGTGCTTGTCTCTATATCTGAGTCACCTTTATAAAGTAACTCGCCAGTGCAAGCTCTACAATGTGTCAAGGAACAGATGTTTTGAGTGTCAGTTCAATTGTTATTGGGGTATTCTGTTTATTTTAATGGGACCCTGGATCCCTGTAACTGCAAGGAACATTCACATATTTAGAAAGGATTTTATAATGCATTCCAGTGAGAAACCATAAGCAGATTCAGGTCTTTTGCACTCATGCAATAAAGAAATGTTTAAAGCCAGAATCTGGAGACACAATAGAATGATTTACACACATGAGAAGAGATAAGAGATTTCACTTCTCAGGAGAGCCACATGATTTGACATGGTTTTAAAGCAAACTTTAACTATTAAAGAGTTTCTTGTCAGAAAATGTTCACCTCATCCCCTTCAGAAAGGGAAGATAAAAATAGCTGACCATTCCTATTTTCCTGAAATGGTCCCTATGCTCTCATTTTTGTATTTACTTGCCCTCCCTCAGCTTGAAAACTGCAATGCATACATACTGAGTTAACAAGATAAAGGGAAGGATTTTTAGCAGCAGAACAGATAAACGCAACGGGTAAAATACTCAAAGGCATGATGCTAGAAGGAAATATGACTCAGCATGCACTGCACACAAAGATTCTAAGGCCTTACTGAAACAAGCTCCTATTGAGCTGAGTGGGAGGGAAGTAGACACTTAAGGGAACAGCATCTTACTTCCAAAGAAAGACACATGCGAAACGTTCCTACCATGACTGTAACAATCTGTACTGGTCCTAAACCACCCTTTCCTCTTACAGCAGCTACTGCTGCCATCAATGCTTTATGTCGCCATACATCCTGTGGTAAACACTACTCCCTTGGTAGGTTAAGAAACAGCTGAAACTCTACCTACCTCATCTCTATTTTTATAGAAGTTTACTTACCACCAAAAATGCAGTCCTCCCTCATTCACCTTCCTGTTCCCTCCTCTCAGTCCTGCTATGTAAGTGCTCACGCAGGCCTGGATCGGGCCAGATTAAGGAGCTGATCTTTCTGAAAATAAAAGATACCTTTGATTAGAATAAAAATTTGGCTGCATTAATACGATTTCCAGCAGAAGAAAAGCCCTGGGAATGAGCAGGCAGAGAAAGGAGAGATGGTGAGACTGCCTCTGTGAGTAGTGGCATAGATTTTGGCCGGACCAAAGTGGCTGTCTAACCACAAGCTTACACTGCAGGTGAAAATAAACCGTTAGAATGAGTGACCCCTTGGGAAATCACTTGGACCATCACAGGATGACTGTAACAAGCGGGGCACACCTGAATAACTGGTTCCAGCTCCCTTTGGTAAAAGAAAATAATGTATCATCTGGGAGGAGACACATAACATTTAATTCACACACACTCCAGTTGTTAATCGGCACCTACGTTATTGAAGTCCCTAGCCCTTTTGACTGCCTCAAGTCAGATACAAATAAAATACTCCCTTCCTTCCTCCTTCTTGCCTCTTTCTCCTCTCCCCTCCTACAGACAACACAGAGACTCTCCTACCACAACGATAAAACAAGGAGAGCCTCAGAGTTAATACCTCCTAAGTCACATGGACACAGAAGATAATAAAATTTATTCTGGGCTGCCCCTCCCTCTTATTTAGGACTAAGAATGTCATTAATTTTTATTAACATACTACGTTAGCATAAATTTTAAAAACTTAAAATGTTTCTTGACACCTCTGCAAAACAAACATCCCTTTGCAAATTTGAGATAAAAAGCTTTGAACTCCTGAACATTTTTTTTAATGCAAAGTGCTAACAACCACAGCAGACCATGGAGAGTAGCACCACAGAAAATAAACATGAGCAGCAGGAAAGAAGAGGAGGAAAAAACACTCCTCTTGTGTGATTCCTTCATTGGCTTTGCAAAAACTTGCACTTGATATGTGAAGAGCTCTGTCTGAAACCATTAATAACAAAAACAATCACCAAATGAAAGAGCAGCCTTGCAAGCAACCATCCATAAAAAGAAAGCCAGTTAATTAAACAAATCACAAGCTATCTCCAGACTGTCTCTCTCACTTTAAAGTCCTCAGTGCAGAAAAGAGAAGAAAAAAATCTCATCAAATGATATAATCATAACAGCCTCAAAATAACTCACACATATTTCCAGATAAATCACTTCTGAAATACTAAATGCCTGGAAAAGCTTGGAGGGAAATTGCACCTTAGCTGCAATTCCTGCTTTTCGGAGGGGATTTGGAGAATACTGGACCTTCTTTTCCTTCACTACATGTTTATTCCTATGCCTTCCATTGTCAATTTTTGGTATAAAACTTTAATTAATCTCTAGATTCATTTCACTTGATGTTGCAGGGACATTTCACTATGTCTCAGTAGGCACTTAATTGGAATTGAAAGCTCAGGTTTAGAAACACAACATTTATGCCTTGCCAAAACCTACACAGCTTTCTGGGTAGGGCCAGGGAGCCACAGCTGAACTGGAGAATTGGCTGCGCGAACATGGCTAAAGGCAGTACTGACCCCATGCACATTATTGCCCTGATGGAAAAGGTAGCAGCAAGTTAATGGAACTGGATGTGCATTAATTTTTCTGAGATTATACACTGTGATGAGACTCTTTCATCGGCTTCTACGGTCACAGCAGCTGGTAGGAGCCTTAACAGTGTCATTCCATTATAAGGCTATTATTGATCCAACATCTAATTTGAAGATCAATTTGGATTGGAATCAGAACCCAATATGACAATGATTTCAGAGCAGATAAGAAGTAATTTACTCCTCTGGGTGCCAGAAATCAATTTTTGGTTTTCTGTACTGACCCAGCTGCCAAAAAAAGAAGGCGTAAAAAAAGAGCTGAGGATAACGTGCAAATAAAGGATTATAGTAATCCAATCTGGAGGTGATAAAAGTATAAACCCGGCTGCAAACCCATCTGAGGTAAACAAACATTTAATCCCAGCTAAATATCTCGGATAATGGCAAAAAGGCTTCACGTTATTTTTGATGCATTTGGCTAATACAAAATACAGCTCTGAATTCAAAGCAACTCCTTGCATTTCTTACATAATTCTTTGTGGCAGTCAGGACCCGGGAAGCTTACATGGGGATCTCAAGACTCATCACTACTATTTGTATTAGAGCTGTGCTGGACGCACTGGCAAATCTGCATTAAAGGGCTAACATCCAGACTCACCCAAGCTGTTAGGAGTCAAAATCTCTTTGGCTATGCCTGCATTGTGGGGTGCTGTGGCTTTTGTTTTTGTCCTCATCCCCAGGCATCCAGTTTCTTCCCAAAGGAAGGGAGGATGCACAAGTAGCTGACGTGTCCCCAGCTCGCTTGCTGTGTGCATCCAAGCCCATCTTCACTAGGAGCAAGGACCTCCGGGTATGCATTGGGACACACACCAGCGCCATGGTGCAGACACACTGACTGTAAATCCGGCCCCAGGTTAACCTCGCGCATCAGACAGAGCAAAGATCTTTTGCAAACATACAGGCACTGCACAGCACCTGCTGCTGCCCACCTCAGCATCGGGAGACACCAAAAGTCGTGTACTGAGGCCGTTCCTGCCCCCGGGAAGACTGGGCAAACAACAGGCAAGAGGTGGCTCCAAAACGAAAGGACTTTTGCTCCAAGTTGTTGGCAGAGCTGAGAATTTTCCACTCTCTACAGGACTGGCCCTTAAACCCTTTTCACTTTTATTAAGTGCAGACATACTGCAGAGATGCGAGGCTTAGTTATCTACAGTGAAACTGGAAAGGGTTTTTTCTTCTTTTATTTTTTTTTCCCCCTTTTCCTCGGTGGAATCAGTTTTATTCAGATTTGGCTGTAATTGGAGTGAGGCTCTCACTGAATCTAATTTCAGCTGGAACTAATTATAGGGGGAAAAGGTCATAAATGTAAGACGGCTGCATAACTATGTTGGAAGAATATTGACATCATATAGCATTAACTCTGCTCCTGTAAAGGCCACAAATACTTAGACTAAAAACAGCCATTAAGAGACAGAACAAAATGTACCTATTTCTTTTGATTAGAGGGGGAAAATGAGGGAGGAAAAAAATCTCTAAAGAGAGATTTAAAATCATACAATAAGGAAGCGCCACACAAAGAAAAAATAATAAAAAAACCCAATGAAGAAATAGAGATTGACTGCCTCAGATGAAACCCTGAGCCACACTAGAAACAAACAGCACTGCTGCATCTGGACTAGGGCCTATTCAAAATCTGATAGGAAAAACCAGTTGCAATAACAAAAACAGACATATAAATTGCCAGGACTGATAGCCAAGCTAAAACCAGCAGCACCGATTCCACAAGATCCTATTATGTGCGAATGCTGGACACACCAAGCCACATCTTAAAGAAATTCCCTTACTACTTCTCCTCCAGGCCTCGGCCCACTGGGCCCAAAATGGCTGCCAAGACCGGCCTGAGGCGGGGCTGAGCAGCACCAGGCCCCAGCTGGGCGAGGAGGCCCTGCGTCCTCTGCCTCAGCCACCGCAGCACTTTGGGCACACGCCGACCACCCCAGCACCCCTCTGTGCCAGAGGAACCCCTGTCCTGCCTTTTGGAGAAGAATTCCAGCCCTTTACGGCGAGCAGAGGAGATCACGCGATGGCAGGCTCAGTCACCACTTGCCGCTGAGGCACTTGGGTGCCCAGTGAGGGACTTGGCTTCGCTTCACCTCTCCTCACAATCTCCCTCACGGAGAACGGGACCAGGACGTGTGACAGCTCGGTATGAGCCCAGCCCTCATGGAAACTGGCCGGATTCACTTCCCACCTGAGCCTCGGAGCCTTCAGGCCGGTCCCCATGAGGAGACGTACAGGCAGAGCCGGCCAGGACTCCTCATCGGGAATGCTGCTGTTAAATGTCTCACCCAATTCTCTGATGCCATTGATTAAATGAAGAACTTCAACATTTTCTCTCTATATGTGTTTTCTTGTAATCAACACAACACCAGTACAAGCAGAATGACATTACAAATGAGAGTAAATTATACATGCAGCCTAAATTTTGACCATAAAACATTTCAATTAGTCAATGAAATGTTATTTAGACATAGCTGCACACTTACTCATCTTTCTGAAATTAAGTGCTGCTTTGGTACTTAAGATTTACAGAGGTTCAATATTTAAACCAGTTACATGGTCTGCTTCAGCCCTGAGGCTGAACTGTAGTGATGACCCAAGTCCAATTAATAAAGACAGAAGCCTGCTAGACATCCCCTGATGAGCTGCACTGCAACAAACCTTTGGAGATTCTATAAGAAGCAGCTGGAAGTCTTTTCTGAAACATCAACTGAAGTAAGTTAGTAATTATTTTTCCTCTCTTAGTAGCCCCACAAATGCATGGCAGTATTGGGGTGTGAATGAGAACATGCTGCAGTCAAAGGCAGTCTGTCCGCCGAAGCCGTACATCACGGGAGCGAAGCCTCACGCTCAGACTGCGCTTCACTGCGAAGCTCATTCCCACTAAAGTTGATGGAGCTGCACAAAGGGACCAAGCAACCACTCTGCCTTTGACACAGTACAGTGTTTTCCTCACAGTGTTTATTGTTGCATCTGTACCAATGGAAAATAATGTTCCCTTTTGGGTCACTTGCCACCACTAAATTCCTTCTACCGTTCCTGATTTGCAGCCTTTTTAAGAAGTACTTCTCAGCTGCCATCTATTGCCATCAACTGATCCCACCTATGTTTCCTCTCTGCTGTGGCCACAAGAAAGAGAGTAACTTGTCCTTTCAGCAAGTTATTCTTGTCCTTAATAAAGAGAAAGGGGACAATGAAACACATGTTTATAATAAAGTGAACGGGGACAATTATTAGGTTCTCAGAAGTACTCATGACAGATTCTGGACCAGATGATCATAAAACAAATACTACAAAAAGTGGAAAGTCAGGATCAAACATTGCATCATGGAAAGAAAGAAGGTATTTTTATCCATACTTTGCTCTCCAGCCATTATTCTACTTGCGGGAACATTAGTTCTTCAAATTGCTTTTAATTACATGGCCTAGAAATAAATATGCACCACTATTAGCATGCTCTCAGGTTGAATACGAGGGGTACTCACTTTCATTCCAGTCAAGGCACTATTCCAAGGTGATTTATACTCTCATTATAGGCTGTTGCCTTTCCTATGCAAATTTGTAATCAAATATTCTAAACAGGTGATGACAAATAATTCGGGTAACTACTGCTAGCAGCCAAAATCACAGCCATAGGACCTCACAAGTCTAACCGGAGAATTTTACGCACGCGTATGCACACACAGGCACACGAAGACTCCACATGGGTACATTTCCGTGTTACTAAATATTCCAACAACTTTTGAATACATGAACTCAACCTACATCAAATTGGTGACAATTTTTTTTTTTTTTACTCTGCTTAATTTAGTAAACTTCCCTCCCATTATATAAGCTATTAGGACAAAAGGAGCATTAATTAACTTACTGAATTTCTGATCAGATGTTGCAATGATAATTTATCATTTTAATAGTCTGTTCTAGAGTGGATTTTTTTAGAAATGTTTCACAGAGTGAATCAACAAATTAATATAGTAATTATAATCCTTTCACATGATTCAAATCCATCACTCTGTGTTGCTGAAACACCCTTTCAGTGCAACAGTACAATGGACAAGCATCTTTCCTACACACAAAAAGTCCTTTGCCGATACACCATCAATTAGCTTGCATACCATCCCCAAAGGCAGTGTTTAACATTCTTCTTTGTCATTTAATTATTGGGGTCTTTTGCTTAAAATTCAGGAGATCAGATTTAGCTTCAAAAGGAACTTCTAAAACAGTAACTGATTTTCTTTTTATTTAATTTTGAGCAAGTCACTTCCAGGGTTGGACATCCACAGACTGTTTGAAATGTGAGGAGTACCGTCTCAAACTTTACCTGGATGGGAAAACTGCAGAGAATCAGGTGGGCTGACCTGTGCTCTCAGAGCCAGCTCTGTTTTTCTGCACCAAGCTAGACTCAGAGTAGGACAGAATTCAGGAACGTTAGGATGCCAAACCCTGGAACACATACACTGAGCATATCTGGGCGTTACGGAGTCCCACTGAAACAAAAAAGGAAGAAATAGATTGCCTCTTCTAATGGCACAGTACAATTTGTACAGAACTGTGCTGTCCAGACTCGACACTTCTCACTCTTGACTCTCTGCCTCTGCATGCAATTGCTAGTCTTTTAAAATTCCAGCCTTAATGAAATAGGTAAGCTGCAGAAAAGATTAAGCTGAAAAATACAGCAGGAATACAGAATGAGGACAGGTGATTGATCTTTGAGTGGATATCCAACAGTGCAATGAAATTCTCAGGCTGGTTCTTCTTTATTTCAAAATGGTTTTGATTCAGAAGGATTTTATAGCAGCTAAATCATGCAGTTGGCACAGACTGTGCAAGCTTTTCAGCATGTTACACTCTGAAAGATGTCACATTTGGCAGAGGCAGTAAAGCTCCATGAATTTATTGTTGTTTCCTATTGAACACCAAAATCCAGGCCATCAAAAGATGATACAGCACACGTTACAACACTATTGTGTCGAGTCACCTGCTACCCTGGCTAGCATAAACCTCTGGTGGACTGCTACGAAATGCCAAAGGGAAGCCACCTGTGTACGAGGAAGAAGATGGTATAACTGTGTATAGACTAGTGAGTGACAGCTACAAATTCCTGTAGGCATACTGTACAGAAGCAGGTCAACTGATTTGCAAGTCCATCTTTTAAATGAATACACTTCAAGATTGCTTCCAAAAATAATGGCTTTACTTTTGGGAGCAGCAGTTTTAGAGTCAGTAGGACTTCTCATGCACGACAAATTATAGATATGCTTAAGTATTTCCAGAATCAGGACCACGTACTGGGTGTTTAGTTACTTAAGCTATAAATTACGGACAAATGCCTTTCTCATAGCGAACAAGAGACTGCTTTAGCAGCAGGTTTAGGTTGTGTGAACATAGTGCTAATTAGCTCTGCACAAAAAGTGCATAAAGGCACACATAGTAAGACCAAAAAAGTTTATTTTTTTTTCCATTTTCTGTCCTAAACTATCAATAAACCAAACTGAAATTTCACCATAGCTTAGTGTCTCTAAAAAATCCCAAGTGAAAGTCAGCCCATTTTCAGTTGAAAGTGGAGCAGAAAAAATGTGATTAGAAAAAGATTAGAGTAGCTCCTTTTACACCCATTTCTCTTTTCCACACAACTTGAGCTAATTACAAACAGTGCAGAGCATGTTCGAAAACTCTACAACGATATATTCAAAAACCAAAACAAAAAGGCACTTTCTTATAGACCAAGACACTCATTCACAAACAATCAACAGAAAAAGCTATTTGAAAATTTATTGGGAGTTCTCTGAAATGGATATAAGGCACAGCTGCCCTCTCATTATTTCCTACGAATCTACAAACTCCAAAAAAAGTTGCTGTCTTATAAGGTTCTAGAAGTCTCTTCCTTTAATAATTTATGTTGAAGGCTATGAGAGATGTTTAAGACGCCTGTGCTTTCATTTTCCAACTCTAAATATCTAGTCGGGAATTCAGTATCTCAGCAAGTACATGGCTGCCACCTAAGTAGCTATTCTATGAGCAACTACTGCAAGAAAGCTCAAGAGTCTTTTTTGACCACCAGTTCAACCTTGAGTCTATTCTCACTACTGATGGATATACAAAAGTAGCATTAATAGAGTTTGGGGTGTGCAACTTCTCTGTGCATTAACAGCATTAGAAAGGTTTTACTATGTACATCGCAAATAGGTAAAGCATATCCAACATCCAAGTTTCTCATTATGGGAGATATTATATTAGATTGTTATTCACAACAGGAGAATGTCACACTTTTCTGTGTACTCTAGTTCAGCACTTCTCTAATTTCACGGACCTCAATTTACATTTGTCAGTGTTTCAAGTTAGATGATACCGGTCTACTCAGAAAATGAGTTAAAGGGGAGAGAGATCATTCACCTTTTGGGCAGTACCATACTTGGATGATGCATAAATAAAGCACAGCATGAGTGTGTCAGCAAAAAATGGATGTCCTGAAGCCCTTTGATGCAAAGGACGGCGTTTGTTAGAAACAGAAGGTTAAATATGTAGAAACTGTAAGGCTGAAGTGACGATGTGAAGACAATGTGGCAACCGTCTTAGCAGATATCCACCTTGCCATCCACTGTGAGTCTACAGACATGGAGATTTCAATAGATTACCAATGCTGATTAGCAAATGTATATGGAAATTGTATTTGCAAGTTGAATTGTTAGCAGTCTGTGGTATATGAGCCCGAAGGAAATGGAATTTGTAATGGGCCTGATCTAAATGGGATTCAGGTCACACTCTCAGATGCTAATCCCCAATAAAAGGACGCCTGGGTTACCTACACTTACAGGTTCACACTACTAGAGTAGGTTGTACACATTGACACCTGGTACTTCAGACTAGGAGATTTAGCAAATATTTTGTTCTGAGCATTCAAAAACACTTTCCTAAAACTGAATGGTGTACAATATAAAATAACAACATAAAAATGGTTGGATGCTTAACTGAATTTACCCAAAATACTAACTTCTTTCCCAAGCTTCTGACATGGCTTCATTCACATCCATGGCTGCAGTTTAGAATGAGCCGAGGTGACGCTATCTTACCAAGGCATCTATACAATTGAATGAAAATTAACACATCCTTACCTACTCCTGCCTTTCTATTTGGGCTTTGTCAATGGCTTGAATGAGCACAGAAGTCTAACATCAGAGCTTACCTGCACACAAAAGAAGTCATAAACGTGCCATGGGTAAGCTGCCCAAGGGTACCTGGCAGACAACCTCGGGCACACAGTTTTAGACCTTTACACTTAAGCTTTTGTAAGTCTAACAAGTACAAAAGATTTTCCCTTACATACAACATTTTCCATCTATTGTACGGCAACACAGACTTTGCAAAGAAAGTAAAATCTTAAACCAGACACAAAAGTCAGAAGAACAGTGAAGTTTTGAGTTAGAACAATGAATTCATTAAACCAACCAAACAAAAAGCTAAACTGTTAAAACAAGGCATTTGAATAGCAACAACTGTTAAAATGAGCTCTGAAATCTCCATGCAACATGAGATTTTTATTGGCAAACAATTAAATCTCTCTTTAAGTGCACTTTCTCTGTAGAACCTAATTTATAATCTTATCAGGCATGTCTCTCAGAAGAATTTGCTGCTAGTCTAAGTCTTTATCTGCACAATGCAGAATACTAACAATTGTCTTGTATGTTTGTTTCCAATGTCAAAGACCGAAATTCCAATTTAAGGTTCTGACTGCTTTCAGAATTTGATATCATTTTTAAAGTGCTGCCACTTTTGTTCACATTGTATGTCAGAAAAAGAAAATGTAAGAATAAAAAACCTGTGTTGATGGTAAGAAAGGAGAAAGGTGATGTACGCAGGAATGAGCTTCCTATAGCTCATTTGCTGTTTTATCATTTTCCTGCTACCCTCCAGGGCCCTATTTTGTTTCAGCCCTACTCATTAGGATTTAAGTTTTACAATAAGCATTAAGGTAAAGGAAGTTAGAGGCAAGATGGAATTAACAGTGTGCACTTCATGTATATTGCATCCAACTATAAACTTCTGAAACCTGTATGCCTACACATACAACTCTGCTGCTGTGTGTTTTGGACTGCCTAGTTCTTGCACCTCACTGCCTTTGGTTTTTCTAGAAATCTGTAATAGCTTAATCTTTCCTAGCCACAGACCTATACCACAGTGTACGTTTCTAACCAGAATAATAGATAATAATAATTTCAAGCAAATAGTTTTAATTCTAGGAACTGCTAACCTACCTCTTTTTTCACTTTAGCAGAATTCACAAGAGAACAAAGAGATATTTTTTTATCAAGCAAATCATACAGCTCTGCATTGTTATTTCCTTCCATTATACCCAGTCCAAGTTCTTAAATTCTTTAAGAAATGGAGCCACAGCGGTGACACACAGTACTAGCCTAGAGAGTATTTATTTCATTTAACTTTTTTTTTAATCCCACATAAAATCCCGCTAATTCTTTCAACATAAATAGGACACATTACTATTCCAAGCTTCCACTCCCCTTTTATTTGGCTCTGAACACCTGACGGTTAATTCCCAGTTGAGATAATTAGTCCTTGGTTATCACCAGTTGTTGTTACCTGTTCAACTTGCAAATGTCTACAAATTTGAGTTTTCCAATTAGTATCATAAGATCCCTATAGCATACAGCCAGGGTGTATTTTTTTTCCACAAGGCAAATCACTTTTCACTTACACACTCTGCCTATTGAGTCTCATTTGGTAATAGTGCTTTAAAAATTATAGTGTTTTTCACAGAATAGACTTGTCATTGCCCTACCTCCTATCAAGCCCAGATGGCTGCTACTATAAAGGAGAGAAAAAGAGAAAAGGGAATTAAATGAAACCCTCTCCTTAATAAGTATCCAAGTCAATTTAAATAGTTTCATTTCATTTTTACATCAGAGTCATGCCCTAGTATTAAGGCATGAAGAACATTCTCAGTGTGCTAATAAGCCCCACGACATGTTGAACTGACATTTCAGTAAGCGGAATAAGCTGCAGTTTATTTTTAACTTCTATGGTACAAAGCTCTAGGTAAACTGCACTAGAGACAGAGGCCTAGTGCATTAGATCTGGGTTGACTTCCAGCTCAACGTAAGGAGGTGGCCTTCTAACTAAAACCAACACAAAGTAATACCTGAAATTTGGAGCAGGTACTTCTGCAAGCACCATTTTAAATCCTCAAAGCACGCGATACAGAGATCACCCAATATCTTAGTAACTGCTTCACTTTGTTCTCCGTTATGCCTGCAGTGGTTCTATGGCCCTTCAAGGGAGGTGATCAGTACATACCCTAAGTCTGAAGTTCTGCAGTAAAAATGAGCTCCAACGCTTTTTGTGGGAGTATATCATAGAACCTCTGGTAACATCTTTCAAGCCTTCCCTCAGTGTTACACAGCGCCTCTGCAAATGTGAGCAAAGCTCCCAGGTACAGAAAGCGGAAAGTGATGGCCTTGAAAGGTGAAAAAGTTTGTGCCCTTTGGGAGCCAAGCTCCTCCACTTCCTCTGGATGTGCTGAGAATGGGCCATCGCAATCACTGCATCACAAGCAGATACAGCAAGAAAGAATCTCACTTCAGAGACCTGTGTGGCTTATTATTAAGGATGAAACCTTTTCCGTAAATCACCAGGTCTGACTGACTCGTTATTTTATGTTTGCACATCTCACCCATGGGGATGTCAGTGAGGATTTTCTTGTACTGTAGCTGGAGTTTTGAGAGAGGTTTGGTGACAAAGACAACACTCTCTAAAAGCAGTGTTTCCTCTAAACAGAATTCTTGTCAAGACAGTCATACAGCTATATACAGCTGTGTAAGTGAGGTTTAGGATGTATGTAGCAGCATCAACCAATAGATAGGTACCAAAAGGTAAAAACGCTATCTTCTGAACCTGAAACTAAATAAGAATTTTATGAAGAATACTAGACAACAAATGGTTTCATTGTGGAATAGCAGGAAACAAACTGTTTATTCCTAGCCTGTACTAATGACAAACCCCAGTACTCTGCTGGCTAGAACAGGTGTTAACAAACTCACCTGCATTTTTGTCTTGTCCCCACTTACCTACCTTAGGGCAGGGAGTAGAGCTCAGACTCTCAGATACATTTGGGCATCAAATTCCCTTTGAAATTGAGTCGTTAGATTCCTAACTGGTTTTGAGAATCTGGGTTTAAATGGGGATACAGTGTCTGCTTATTGCTTTGTGTCTGGAGCCTATGAATCAGATAGACTCACACACAGTGGAATAGGATTATTACTTCATGGCATGGGCAGGCAGTAGCAGTCACGATCTAGCCCTTTGAGATCAAGACAGCAAGAAATTCATGAAGATTTAAAGTAGTTAAAGGAGTTTATTTTCCAGGTGGGAAATCCAGGTGTCAGAAGGAAAGTAACTATAAATTTTCAACCCAGCTTTCCACATAAAATGTAAAGCCATTTGGAGCACGCAGAAAGCTCAGTATGAACTACAGCTGATAGCTGGTGCAAGGTATGGTCAGTGGTTTTAAATGATTGATGGAGCTATCTGTGCACTAAAGTACTAAGGTTGGAATAGAAGAAAAAAATTGAGATCTGTTATAATGGTACTTTATACCTTTTTTTCTTCCTCTGATGGTCAAACAAAGTTCAGTTGTACAGAACAACTGTTACTTTGTACTAGCGATACATATGGTAGCTCTCCATACATCTGTTAGAGAGCTTTATGACAATAAACAGAGTAACACTGCATGTGGAGATGGTTTAAAATGTCCCCTAATTTATTATTGTCTCTTTAGAAAGAAAGCAAGCCATATTCAAATTGGTTTGGGTTTTTTAGTTGAAGATGAGGAAATGTATATGTGAATAAATATTTAGTGTTGTGCTTTATTCCTATTTAAATACTCAAAAGAGCTTTAAGGTACACCAATGAGTCATCTTAGCTCAACAGATTTATTATCTTTCACTTGTAAAAATTTGGGGTTTCCCCCTACAACATCATGTACAATAGTCCGGTAAAGGTAGGAAACTCAGACCCAAGCGGAAGTAACAGCACGGTGCAGATAGTCTGGGCAGTCGCTCCTTTCTTTTCCTTTTCACATACCAGAACCATGTGAGTTTTCAACCAAGTATCAGATACTTTCATATACTTTTCCTGAAATCAGTGACACTGCTCAAGGACTATTCTACATGAAAAAGACAGATGAACAAGTGCTGAAGGAACAGACTACCAAATACCCTCTAAGAAACAGTATGACACACTGACTCTATTTATACTCGGCTCTGAGATCAGTGTATTAGCCGACTGGCATTTCTCTTGCTGAGAAAAGATCAATGAAGAAAAGATCAGCTGAAGAAAGATCAATGGTGACCAGACAAACCATTAATTCATAAGAAAAGAGATTTTGCTTGGAGAAATAGCACATTACCCTGAGGCTCAAGCTCGGACTTGACCATTCATACGTCTTACATGTTGACCCGAATTGTCACTCCAAGAAACGGCAAGCCCTGCAAGAACACGGTGAGAACGAGCCCCATGCCGGACAAAGTTGCAGGCAGACAAAGCAACAGTGAAGCAAAACAAGAGAGAATAAGATCATAAACAGTCACACCACACGTGAAAGGGTAGCTCTCTGTTTCCACAAGTGGAGATTTCTCACATGGAACTATTCCTGATAATCTAGAATTTGGCATTCCTGTTCTGAGGTCTGTAGGTTCTCCTGCAGCTGTACTATCTGAATGACACCTAGTTTCTCTTTAAATACTGTCACATGCACTCACAGTGTCACATGCATCTCGCTCTTACTCCTTTCTGCAGGGAGAGAAACGTATTAGATTATGCTGGATTGTTTTACTGTTGGAGAACGGAGTTTTTGTTTTGTTCTGTTTAGTTATCTTCCACTTGGAGTACTGACACTGTAGATGGTCACTATTCTCAAAATGCCTAAAAAAAAAGCTCTCTTTCAGTCATAAACTTTTGCAAAACCAAAAGATAAGGAAAAACTCAGATAAATAAGAATGTGTACTTTTACAAATTCTTACAAAAGAATTCTGCAATAATAGAGAAATGGGGTGCCCAGAGGAAAGTGTTGGGTACTGAGGAAAAGGCTTTGATGTTTTGGAGACATTAAAGGAGTGGTTAAAGAGCAGTTCACCTGTCGATATTGCCAGGGAGAGGTAGCACTACTGTACTGATCATGTTTTAAAGTGCTGCTCTGTGTTAAGAATAAACAGCACAACAGTTTTAAACCAGAGTGTCGTGCTGTTTCAACAATAGAAAACAGCTTGAGATGAGAGTGTAGGGTTCATTTGGAGCAAAGTTCTGGCTCTTCCAGAATAAAGGAGGAGCTTTTATTCTAATATATTTGTTTGCAGCTGATGTTACCTCATCATCTCTTTGAAATTGCACAGGATCACACCCCTGTCACTGGCTGCAAACTTGCTGCACTGCTGACAGGGGGGATGCTAACTGCCCAAGGGGAGGGGAACAGTGCCTCATTTTGGGGGAAAGCCCCAAAAAGGCAGCTGAACCCATGTTTTGCTGAAAAAATAGATTTGGAAAGAAAAACAAAAACCCCCAAGTGGTAGTGGAGATTTGCATTTAGCAATGAATAGTCAGTGGTTTCCAGAGCAAAAGGGGAATTTCAGAATAATGCCTGAATGTTTCTAGGATTACAAACATCAGATCAAGTTCTGGGAACACTGAACTCCACCTGATAGATTTAATTTTAAAAAAAGTCCAAAACATACCATGCAAGACAGTGTACTCTCCCTGGTTAAGTCACTATCCTTTGCTGTTTGTGGTAGGAAACAGATATAAAATCCTAACCTGTCTTATATTTATTTAAGATGGCATGCTACGAATTATGATAAAGTAATTTTTGGACACATGCTTAATATATACCTGGAGCCAATGCACACTGTCTTAATGGACTGCCACATGCACCCAATGAAACTATTAATTAAATCAAGCCTTACTCACTTCTGTGGTTAAAAGGAAAGTAACCTGGTTTATACATCTAATCTCGTATCACTAGGTAATAGCTATCCCTTGCTTATTAAATTTTTGCTACTGTTATCAAAAGAAAAAAATCAGATTAAACTTGAAGTATTGCTTTAACAATGTGTTTCAAGAATGCTTTTAGAATACCTGGGCCTTCCTCACTGTTTCTTTCCATTGTGAAGTCTCATGGGGAAAAAATGGAGAGAAATAATTCAGTATTGTAAGAAAATAATTGAGACAGCATATAATATAAATAAAAGTGTTTTCCCTGATTCTCTTCCTATTGCTACCTATTCCAAGGTGGGGTGAAAAATCTTGGTACAGAAAGCACTTCCTAAACAAAAAATATTTTAAAAATACACATATTTTTATGTAATACATATTTTAACATATAATATAAGCACTTTCCTAAGGAAACAATGAAGAATTTTGCAAAATTAATTTGTACCATTTTTTGGTAAAAAGCCAAGACGCACATTTTTCACAAAACCCCACCCAAAACCATTCAGACACTGAAGGCCTGGGTTCTGCTCTGTTTGTCTAGCTGCACATGTAGCTAACCTGCACTGCACTCCAGCAGGTATTCACAGAGCCTATGGCTGGGCTCCAGCTGGTCATTGAACATCGCAATGTTTTGTCATTTGGTAAGTGCAGCAGTGTCCCAGATACCCCAGACAGACACTGGGAATAATCTTTAAGAAGAAAAGGGTAACAGGATGGTAGCTGTAAGAGAGTATGATTACCTCAGCTAACAATGTGTGCTACTAACAGTTTCAGATTTCGTTAATATATTATTTTTGCATTTTTTGGGCACTCTCCTTCATTACCCGCTATGGGAACAGGTCTTGCTGGTGAATTTGAAGGAGGAGAATACACTATTTCGTATCCCATGAACTCTGAGAGTCTTTTTTGCTTTTGTTCAGATTTCAGCACAACTTAGTGGGTGAAATCCAAACCTCTTTCAAGTCAGTGGGAGTTTTGTCATGGATTCAAAGAGGCAGAGCTTCTTTGTGAGGATAAGCTGGAGCTCCACTTTGCCAAACTCCACATGACCAAAATGCATTGTTCATTTATAGCTGCCTTGATCACAAATATGTCTCATTTTACTTTATTCTGAGTCACTCCCCTGAAGTTTTAACTTACATATTTATTGTTGGTTCAGAAATATCTAGCTAACAATGACAGTCTGACTTAATTTAGACATTTGTAATTTTTAAGCAGAATGCTAGGCAGAGAAGCATTTAATAAAGTTTTCATTCTTTCTGGATAGAACTCCAAGCTACCTAACCAAAAGTCCTACAGCTTTGCCTTTATTGCAAAAAATTATTTCCATGCTCTCTTGTCAGAGGTTTATCAGCTAACTAGCACAAGAAAACAGTCCCTGATTTGGCTCCAGTCAGGATTCACAGGCAGGTAGCTAGCTCAGGGAAACCGCACCCCATTCCTTTTTCGGGGGAGTTCTAGCTCAGCTGCCAGTTAACCTCAAAAGCTGAATTTATAGCAGAAACTTCACAGTGCATTTTAATATGGCATTCAGTTTAATTAGCGCTTGGGCAATTCCTTTTGTTCTCGGTAAACAACAGTAAGATTTGACAAGGCAGAGAAGAGAGTGTATTTGTTGCTTTCATATGTCACTCAAACTAGCCCATCACCATTCCCAAACTAATACTTCTTCACACGAACTTCTGCTAAAGAGTGTTAGATTTTTAAGTCTAAAACTGGCAGGTTTTCCCAGGGTTGCATCTGATATCAAAATCAAGGTTTATTAACATTACAAAGAGCACTGCTGTCCTGTAGTGCCCCTTTTATCATTCTAAGCAGCTGCCTTGAGGCAATGCGTTTAACCTTGGGAAATGGGAGAGGAATTCTGGGAAGCCAGAAATCTTTGACAGCTCAAGCCTTTTACCTCATCCAAAACTTGCTCTACGGCTTCAGCTCCCACACCGAAAAAAGATGAGACCCTTATTTTCATTTGATGTTTATCTATTCTATTCATTGCACTTAAAATCGAAAGATAGGACGGCATTTACTTACAGTGATCTTCCATTTGTGCTTCAAGCACCCCAGTGATGAAAATTTTCCTCTTCTCTACTGAGACTCCTATTAGAAAGATAGTGCTGGGTGTGGAGGGGGGGGGCCCTGTGTATGCTGCGGGGACACCGAGCAAAAACCCAAACCATTTAGCAGTGTGCTAAATTTTTAAAAATAGTTCTGCAGGTTATCTTGTTCCTACCTGTTTTATGATAAATTTCACATTACATTTTGCTATTCATCACCTGTTGCAATAGCGAAGGAACTGTCACTGGTTCAGTTATAAGCCCTTATTTGTCAGGGTTTAGGGCTAGGCTGTAAAGATAGAATTCATTTTGATGTTTCACCTATCAATTCTCACTTCACACACAGCTTTTTTTCTTTCAGAAGGTCCCAAAGTATTTCCTAAGCTATACATGAATATAACCTTTGAAATGCAGCTAATTCCATAGTTTCTAGCTGGCCCACAGCATATTGCAAAACACCAAAGTAGTGTGAATACAAATTAACCATCAGACATTAAACAAACATCTACAGTTCTAAATTTTGATATAGCTTCGCGCAAAAAAATAAAAACCAAGTTGTCTTTTTCCCCCTGAAGTTTCTGATGAAAATGAATACAATAAGCTATGCCATTCAGGGCCAAATTCAGAAGAGATAATCTGCAGATCATCTAAGGGAGAGAGGGAATTATGCTTTATCTTAGAGGAAAATTAGACTTCTCTGCTTTCCTAGCGTATATTTACATGGCACGGTATAGTACTTTTCCTCCTTCTCAGCAGGAAATACTAGCCTAGGCAGAAGTCAGCATTAGCTAACTACACTACTTGTGCAGCCATATGTAGCCTGCTACTCCATCTGAAGGCAGGTATCTTAGCACAAAGCAAGAGTGAGCAGACAGATCAAAATAGGCATTTTAGCCCTCTAAGCTCAGGGGACATGGTCTGTGCTCTCTCTATTCATAGCTATCTCTACCTAATGAGATTTTGCTCTTATTCAGGTGAATTGCTCAGCTGCTCTGACCATAAGCAGCTTATTGTTTTACTCGAGTTGTATGAAAATGTTTCATCCAGCCAATTCCACCTTGACACATGTTATTGGCCCAGCAGCGTGTCTGGACTCTGACAGATCACAGGGTAATTCCAACTGTGTAAGGATCTTTTTCACTGAAGTATTTTACAGGGCAGCAAGTCCACTTCAAAATGACATGTGAAACACTGCGTTCACAAAAGTGTGGGACCTATTTATATGTTTGCATCTAAAACTGGAGCTCCTAATCAACGCTTAGCCAATAAATCAATCCTTAGGTCTCTTCTAGAATAGTACTTGTGCCCACAGGCTGTAATTTTGACTACACTATCCACAGTCTATGCCTTCTCTGATGAAGAGGAAGCGAACTACTACAAACCAGGAAGCAGTCCAAGAGCTCACCTTCTCTTGCAATAGCATAGTCCATTCCCATTTAACCATCATGTTTATATCCCCATTTCCTTTTGTTTCAGCTCTTTCCCTTGAAGTCAACTTGAATGGATGATTAGTGCCATGTCTCCAATTTCCCTCTCCATCTAAGAAGGGAAGACATTCATTTAAGAAGTGAGACCCCTGTTAAAGATGGAGGAATTTCTCTCTGACCAGCTTAGCATTTCTCTGAGCTATTAACAATCACTGTCCCACTGGCAAGGTAATGCTTCTGGTAAAACTGAAGTCTGAACAGCTCCAATGTATTAAATATAACTTGAATATTTTTGCAAGCAGCGGTTACTTTGCAGCATCCTGGTAATGCATTCCATACTCCTCCTTTCTGTAGTCTCAACTAGCTAAGTTATGGTTTTTTCATTACCCCTCTTAAAATCAGGTCTGCTTCGTGTTTGTACATGAAAAGTGATGTATGTATGCATAAACACTCAACATCCACAAGAATAACTTCTTATCACTGTTGTAAAAGTGTATTGCTGATTTATAGACCATCAGTGCATTATAATAAATATTTTACTATTTTATGTACATACTCATATAGCATATAAACAAAATATATTTAAGGAACGCTGAGGCTATGAAATCAAACATTTGGAAGTTGTTACTCCACTTCTCTTTGAATTGTCCTTTCAACCTTACTGCAGCCCTTTTCATAGTATAATATAGCTTTTACTTACATCATTTTAAAGTACTTATTCACACAAAGGGTCTTGGGGACTCCTTCAGAATACATGTTTCTTCTATAGTAGACACATAAGGCACAGTTATCACTGCATAGGGGACGATTGCAGCTTGAGGAAGTAGGGTGAGTTCTATATCAATTATCCTGAAAAAGACACGTATTACATTGTTTCATGCTATATGTACTGCAGTGGCCTCAGCACTCTGCTCTGGGACCTGGATGAGTATCTCCTGCTCTGTCACAGTTTGAAGCGTTTTGCTCTGAACAGTCATTACCAGCAGAAAGGTAAGTAATGTAGTTGCCCATGTCAGCAGCTTTCACGCTAGCATTTTCTAAGAAAGTAAATGACTGTAGGACCTTCAATTAGGATTGTCCTTTAACTTTCAGAGATTTAATTTTGGTAAGTCTGATGTCCTTCTGCTTAGCTCTCACCACCTGCTCAGAAATGCTTCTCACATTGCCATCTCAATTGGTGGCACTTGTCTGCTTGGGCAAACACCTAGATGTACTGTTCAACAAGGAATGGAGCTTTGAGGCTGACATTTGACACATTATCAAGCTATCTTATTACCACTTTAGGGATGTGATCAGATTAAAATGTGTGGTCTCACATGCAGACGACAAGATCCTTGTTCATGCTGTCATTATGTCCAGACTTGAGCAGTGCAATTCACTTTTCTCTTTCCTAAGGAACAAAGCTTACTATGTCACATCCTTCCACACTCACTTTCGGCAGAGTTTTATGGCTATACCCTATTTGATGCCCCACATATTCCAGAAATACCAGTTACATGACAGTGGAATACTGGGAAATATTGAACATGAAACACTGTAGTAGAGGCCAATTTATTTTCTCTTTTTTTCTTTTCCTTGTAAATTTATATGTCTTACACAATAGACCAAATACAACCTTATTTTAAATCAATTGTCTCAATCGCATTTTACTAAGACTAGGGATGAAATTAATGTATTTATTACATATATATTTTACATACTTTAGTGATAGAAACAGTCTCAGGATTAAGCACTTCATTATCACACCCTTTTATCAAAAAAAGAAATTGAAAACTTTAACAATAAATGGCACTTTTGCATTCCTCCCTGAATTCTAAGGCACAAATTGCATATGTGGTTCTTGAATTTAGAGAAAAGTTTCAGTTTTGGGAAAAGTAATTCATTTTGTTGCTTCTAACCTTGCCCTCTTCTGATCCTAGAGGCACAATTCCACTGTTCTAATTCCTTGGCAAACTATTCCTTTGACTAATCTCTTATTTGGAAGATGTTCAGCCTACGTTTTCCTTTGTTAAATCTAACCTCATTAATCCTAGTTATATACCTTGTGACAGTGCTAAAAAATTGTTTTCCTTTTTTGAAGTTTACAGCTATGTAATACTAGAAGATAATTAGTATATCCCCCTTAGTCATTCTTTGACCAAGCAATGCATATTTAGTACTCATAATCTTTCGTTGTTAATCCCCTTACAGCTTCTGTTACTCATCCTCAAAACCTCTCAAGTTTGTTAGCAGTCTCCTAGCACTTAGGCAATGGGAATCGAAGCCGTTATTCCAAAGGCAAAATTTACTACTGCTGTGGATAAAGGGTTTGTTACCACAAGCTGTTTTGCTTCAGCTGGACACACACTGCATCTCATAAAACAGGACTTGCTGTCTCCACTCCCAGAACTGGGTCCCAACATTAAAGAAGTTGAAGAAATGCTCTTGGAATCTTGTCCAATTTAAACTTCCTTTTTGTTGTCTTTATATAGAGTCTGTCTGTCCAGCCAAAAGTTATTCCCCCAAGGATATCCTTTTCTTTGGGAAGTTCTTCATTCTCAGCCAGATCACTGTGACAAAGTGAAAAACCCCCTTCCCGAGTTAAGGGCAGATTTTCATGGAAAGGAGAAGTTCCAAACAGAAAAGCAAAGTTAGAATTCATATTTTTAGGAGCAATGGGAAGAGGGGAAATGAAACTCATTCATCTTTATTGTTTAAGCATGAGTAACATTAGCAATAGGAGTCGTCATATATATATATTAATTATTAAGCACTAGCTTAGATGGAAGGAAGGTAGACTTAAAAATTGGAATTCACCGGAAACTGAATATCAGACAGTGCTGCCATGTTCTGTTATTCCAAAGAATTTATTTAGTATTTTCTGTATTTTCATGTATTTTGGTATGAACTGGACTAATTAACTTTATATTGATTGAAAACTGGCTGGACTGCTGGGCTCAAAAGAAAATAATCCGTTGTACATGATGCTAAATTGGAGGAGCTGGGCAGCATGCAAAACGCCAGACTTCCAATTTAGAGGGACCTTAAGAAAACTGAGGACAAAGCCAACAGAAAGCTCAGGAAGTTCAAGAAGTGTAAAATTCTGCCCCTGGGAAATCATCTGATTCTGCACCTGCGTCATGAGAGGCCGAGAACCACCAGGCTGAGGAATAGCCTTGCTAAGAAGAGCAGGGTCACAGTGCCAGGCCGAATGGAAGGCAGCAGTGCACTCTCGTTGCAGGTGAGGCAAACGGCATACAAGGCTGTATGAGCAGGAGCCCGGCCAGCAGAACGAGGGAAGTTATTACTCCCTTCTACTTGGCACTGGTAAGGCCACACCCGGAACACTGTGTCCAGTTGTGGAAGGATGGATTTCAGAAGGCTGTCCAGCTCAAGAAGGATGTTGAGAAACTGGGGAGAAACACACAGAGAATTACCAAAATTACCTCTGTCGTGTGACCTATAAGGAGAGGCTGAGGCAGCTGGGTTTGTCGAATCTGGTCAAGAGGAGGCTGAAGGGCAATCTAATAGCAGCCTACACATTACAAAGACAGTGGAGCCAAACCTCAGTACTGCCAGAGAGGAAATCAAAGAGCAACAGCTACAAACTGCAGCCTTGGAGGCTCCAACTGGAGATTACAGGAAATTTCTTCACTTTGAGGGTACCGCAGCATTGGAACAAGTTATCCAGAGATAAAGGAGAACCATCATCTGTGGAGGCTTTCAAGGCTTGGCAAGAAAAACCTGCAGCTGCACTGACCCATATTACCAGCAGCCCTGCGCCAGGCAGGAGGTTGGAGCAGATAACCTCCAGAGATCTCTTCCAATGCACATTTTTCTGATTCTGTGAGTCTATGTTTTGCTCAGAGTCTACGTTAGACTTATTGGGAAGCTCCTTTAATGTTTCCTTTCATGGCTTTATACAAAAGAAAGATTAAAATCACAACAAAAGAATTCTGCCACAGGAAACTGAACTGCTGTGGCAGTTCAGGCAGTGGCCAGATATGTCTGTTTCAGCTACAGCTTAACCCAGTCATCATCTCCTGCTGCTAATCATCTTCATTCTTCACCCTCTCTGGGAAAAAGGCACCCTTCATACCGGATGATTTAAATACATGAACAGTCTCCCTAACCCACTTGCGCAGAAATGAACCAGGTTAAAAACGTTGCTGTTAGGTGTGGTTAATTAGCCTGGATCATTTTAACAAAACTGAACAAGTGAAAAACCACACATGCAGTTATGCCATCAGTGCCACAGGGAATCTAACCTCTGGAGGAAAAGGGAGAGCAGCAGTAACTGCTTAACCACACGAAGCTGCAGTGAGAGCACCACCTCCAACTGCACACGCAGATCTCTATCAAGGAATCCACTGGCAGGACTCAAAGCTTATTGCAAAAAACATGAGGCATTTGTGAAACCCATACACCATGTAAAGCAGCACAAACAGCATTCTGCACCTTCCATAACCTCTCTCATATGTAGAGAATTTCAAATGCATAAGGTACAAAAGGAATAAAAGCGGTAATATGTATAATTCATAAGACACGTAAATTATTTCTTCTCATTTCCAGATTAAAAAGTATGTGGGTGTTTGTGTGTGTGAGGAGGGAAATTCACGACCATCCTGAAGAAAGGTAAGTAGGAAATCTAAAACAAAGAAGTTATAAAGAAGGGATGGGAATCACTGTTCCGAAAACCTGGACTAACTGGTCCTGTTCAGACATCTTTTTTCTATGCAGAACAGGAGCCATGAGCTTTATAGCAGTTCTCTCTTGAGTCTTAAATTTTATGCCTGTCATCAGCTCTGAATCGCCATCTCAAGAGCAACCTACTGAAGCAAGGAACAAATCCAAAAGGAAGATGTGCCTAGAAGATTTTATTGCTCACGTGCAGTAGGGGCCACCTCAGTGTCCTTGTTTTCATTTGTACCGAAAAGGCTGTAGCATGAGCACAGTAGAAATGTAGAGGTAATATACCCATTGAAAATGACACCATGTTTTCATAGTTTTTCAAGAAACAGGATGACAAAATAATGTGGATCGTATTTGAGATGAAAAGTAAATTATGCAGAAAGGGAAGAAGTATTTGCTTACATGTGTTAGAGAAATGGCATCTTTCCAGTAGCTGAGTCAAAGCTTACCAAAGATACCTAGCCCAAGACAGAGGACTAGGAATATGGCACTTGTAATGGGAATGCTTATTCATAAACAAAAGGTATTATCTGAATTGAGCCATGGCCAGCAAAGCAGCATTATAAAGAAAGGAGCCTGTGGCATCAGTGGATCACTAGACAAAGAGATGTCTGTTTTGGCAATAAACTGTTTGGGAGTAAAATTCTAGATCTGCTCTTGGCTGGGCTCTGTAGAGAATAGGAGATCGAGCATGCTTTCTGGACCCATTTCCACTGACCAGATGCAGGACAGATTTTCTGAAGCAGGGAGATCATAAAAACGAGCATTACAGGAGAAACCAGACTGGATTATTTGGGGATTTTCTGGTATATGTGCAAGGCGGCTAAAGGAAGTATATTCTGACGGACTACTGAAAGCAGAAAGAAATCCATGGCATTTACAAGCCTCTTTCCAGTTCAAACAAACTCAGCGATAATGGATGAGTGCTCCCTTCATGAGAATTTCCCATTGGATTGAGTAGCATTGCCAAGGCTTCTGGTCCACTGCCAATGAGGATATAGCCAGGGTTTCTTTTTTTTTTTTTTCTTTTCCTCTGCTAGAAGGAGCTGTAGTACAGCCAATTCAGTCTCTTATACCACGGGGGTTACAAGAGTGGTAGTACATGTACAATTCTTGTAGATCTCTCAGGAGATGGTAAAGTTTTAGAGATAAATTTCTGGAACTAGGCAGAAATTCAGACTTTAAGGAGACAGTAAGGAATTAAAACACTCCAGGGAAGCATATTGCTGGAGAGACCTAACAGTACAGACCCAAAGAGCAAAGGTATTAAATTAAGTATGTTGTCTTAGAATCCTGACGTACTGACATATGCCATCAAAAGGTATTTCAGGATGAGACAGAGAGGTTCTGACTATTTATAAGGCGAGCGTTAAGAGTAGCTGAAAAGACCCTTGTTTACCTTTGGCCACAGGACAGGATTCCGATTTAGTCTAATTGCAAATGCTGTGGACCCAATATAGATTGAATATAAACAGAGAAAATGGAGCTTTTTTCTTTTATTTTTAAAGAACAACATCACACTTTCAATCTATTTTCACCTCCCAAGCACTTTCTCAGATTCCCCTTCTGACCATCTGTCAAGAGTTCAATACATTCTTTACCTAACTCAGATAAAGAATAACATCTTCCAGAACACGTTAGCATTTGCAAGATTTTAATTCTTCCTAATTGGCCAAACTCATTCTGTTCCATTTTCCCTTGTGACACTGGTTCTTTAGGTTAGATGGCTGGATCTACTGTGGTGCAGCAATTGCTGTTTCCCCCTTCATTTCTTTAACCCCCAAGTCCGAGCCTGTGCGTCTGCTGCTTTGTTATTGTTCCGTACCCTTCGCTTGGTTCTCTCCACACCTTTTCTTTTCCACTGCCGGTTTTCCCTTCTCACAAACCATCATCAGGCGTCACTGCGGCATGATCACTCTGGTGTAACCCAGCGTTCCTTTCATTTTACCTGGGGTACTACATTTCATGCTTTTTTCCCTTTCAGGTTCAGAAACGGAGTTATAATAAAGATCTAGCCTTCTAGTACTACACTATACTGTGTTTAGGAACATAAGGCCATCCCTATGCTCTGCCAGTTCTCCTTAGAATCTATGATACATGCTATTTCTTTTAGTATCTCATTATATGTGTCATCGATATCTTGCTTGGCCTAAAGCCACATGGCAGCCTGACAAGATTGTGCTGCAGTTTGGCAGTTTCCATACAGGGCACAGCTGTCAGCATCTCTTATCCTCCATTTCAGAAAATCAGCTGGTACTGGCAAGAGATCATAAGCTAAGACTAAGCAGTAACTGTGCATCCTTTTTAGCAAAGCAGAAATGGAAAAATCATTCCGGAGATCATTTTCTGTCCTAGTCTTTTTGGCAGCCCTTTCTTACTGATGGTAAATCTGATAGTTACTTCTTTTGTGTTTCAGCACTTCAAATCATGTAGAATGGGTTTTTCCATCCTCCTCCTCCTACTTGTTGCAAATGCAGAGCACAATGCTACAGGAAATACAAAAGGAAGGCTGCTCATTACATGTATGAGCATATGCTCTGCCTGTTAAGAACATATACTCCAGCTGCTTCTGCAAGCCACTGTCAGGAACACCGGGAATTAGCTTACTGAAAGAGAAACTGAAGGCTGTCTGCCATGCTGACTAATGTCCCACTTCATTATTTTATGTCAGAAACTGTGAGGATCATATGATGTGAAACATAATATCGAAGGACAGAAGACAAGAAGCAAAAAGGGGAGAAAGGAGCAGCAGAGAAGAGGAAAAAAAACCCACCACCCAGTAGCAAAGCAAAATAAAAGAAAGGAAAATCAGGAAGAAATTATTTACAGAGAATGCTGAACAACCCCACACCAAGCTCCTTCCAGAACACCATGTTGATTTGAGGGATGATTTTTTACCTCTGTTATTTGATACACTGATATATTGGGAACCTAGCTGGCAGCACAGGTAAAGCGGAAATAAGACCATCATGCAAGAGAAGGAGATAAATAGTCAAAATAAATTCAAGAAAGAGAAAGTGAAGAAAAGTGGAAGTTGTAAGGCTGGGGTGCCTGTAGCTGAGATTGCTATTACACTTTCCCTAGAGAAGCAGACACACTGAAAAGAGTCCTTGATGGTAAGTCAGCCCAGGTTCATCTATGTGAAAGCAATGTTAATGAAGATAAATAAGGTTACTGAGGAAGTCTGGGGCAGGGTAAGGATGCAGAAAGGACATGGATCTGTGAAGCCACAGAGGAAGCCCAGAGGTGGTGGTTGCCAGACTTTGAGATGTTATGTTGGTACAATTAGGACCCTTAGACAACAGAATTACTCACACAAATAATTGCTCATCAGTACCAATGAGGGAATTGCAATCTGGCTCATTACTGTGAGGCACAGGTGGCACATCTGAGTGCCTCTTACCCTACTAGTGAGCACATGACCTCCTCCAAGGGAAACCCTCTACACTGAATACTCCTGAAGCGTTCATCGCTCTATTTAAAGTAGATTCTGAGACCTATATCCAAAGCTAGGTATATGTCTATGCACCTGATAAATAGCATACATAACCAAAGTGGGAGTACAGCCCTTGAAAGAGAAAATAAGTGCTCATCCACCAAGACAAAGAGGAATTGTATAATCAAGCCTATAGTGTCCAGCTTCTAAGCTGTCACAGCTCTCCTCACAGCCAACTAAAAGCACAGAGAGCATCTACTCCTACGTGAAGAGGAGCAGGGGGTGAGAGGAGGGCGCGGAGCACATAAATAAAAAGTCACCTCTGCTGGGGTTGCAAAGTACACTGCCTGCTTTGGAAGAAGTATGTTAAATATTCATCAATTATAAAGTAAAGTTGCGATGTGGGGTATATTTCTCACCTTGATTATTTCGTACTTGAACCCACATTGCACAGTGCCTTGCTAGCAGGATACACTTAAATCTCCCATGTCACCTTGCAGGCAAAATTGACACCAGTGGTCAAAAAGAAAACTTTTAATAGATACCTTCTCTATTCTATGATATAAGGTTTTAGACACATGAACTCCTAATAAGCTTTATTTTCTCCAATATCGTTTTGTCTCATGTCCTCGCCTGTGCTCTGCTGCCTTCTTTTCTCTTACTTTTCACCTTGTGTTTTGTTCAGAAGCCTTGTCTGCAAACTGCAGGGCCACCTGCGAAAGGCAAGAAAAAGACAGGACTGGATCAAGGGCAGAGTAACAAATCCACATGGTAAATGATCTGCTCTAATGCCTGGCAGGAGCGCTGTGGATCATAGATGTGAGGACTTAGCTGGAGGAGCTGATGCTGTCTGGAGTTATCTTCCCTAACTGAAGCCATGAAAAAGGCTGTTCCAGAGTGGATACATGACCAGCATATGTACACGCAGCCAAGACACTTGTGAATTGATTGCTTCGCAATGCTGTGCTTCACAGAAATCAGGATGTTACTTCCTGAAAGCTGCTGACTCTGTTAGAACCTCCTGGTAAGTTTTTCCCATGAGACAAATTAAAGCAGGAGAAATCATATATGTGTGACTTTCAGGAGTTCTGTTTTTTCCTTCAGTCATTAAAACATTAGAGTTAAGACCACAGATATTAAATGTTTGATTTAGCTGGCGAGGTTTTCAGTCTGACCCCTCAGATCCATGCACACCTTTACAGTAATTTTTGGACTTACAATTTACTGACAAGAATAGGTGCGCTCACACACACAAATGCAGCAAATACATGCACACTGCAGATGTGCAAATGCCCAGGGCCTTTCAGCCTTTATTTTGTGAAAATCAGTGCCAAAAGGTCAGAACCACAAGGATGCTAAAACAAAACAGCCACTGTAAGCACAGCATTCATTAGCTCTCAAAAGGTAAAAGGACAAAGACCTGAAATCTTTCTGTGCCTCAATGAAAACAAAGTGACACAGGGAAAACCCAAGAGCAGATTCTGAAGAACGGGTACGAACCAGCAACATCTAGTGGAAGCCAGGGGTAGCAAGTGGAAGAAGCAAGACCATACTTTCAATCTACATCTCAAAAAGCCTGTGTGTGCCTAGATCTCTTTCAAGAAGATGTACCTTTATCACTTTGATATTTCACTTGCAATGAGGGGGAAAAACGTCAATATTATTGTAAATCTAGTTGGATTTGTGAAAGAACATTAAAGTCTGAGATCATAACTGAGCTTTTTTAACTCAACAGAACTCTCTTGAAACCTTAATTTTGCAAGATACTTAAGCATGTGCTTAATGGTAATCACCAGCTGAAATCGGTGGGACTACTAGCACGCTTACAATTAGTATGAATGCTTAAGCACCTTGCATAAATTGAGACCTATTACTCTCAATACGTATTGGGAGCCTGTCAGGAGAAGAGTTTCTTGTGGCATTATGCTATCCCCGCTTCCCAACTGTTCTAGTATATACTTGCAAGTTCACAGATTCAAAAATACAGCATGTTTTTAGCTGCAATGAAAACCAACCTGGAGCTTTACAGTCTGTTGCTTGTCAATAAGACTACTGTCTGCCTCAGCAGACAATTGTCTCAATTTTTCAAAGTATTTCCACCTCTTACAGTGAAAGTAGGGCTTATAACTTATTGTCCACAAGAATAAAATATTTACCTGTGTTTTGGGTGGCAGATGTATTTATGAATATAAGAAGCTATTTCTTCAATTAGTGGCAAAACTAGGGATTGTTCACTGCCTCCGTTATGATATCCAGTAGTGTGATAAGCAGACTGCCTATCATTTCCATCACTCCTAAGCACACTATCTGCCCTGACAAGCAGAACTGCCATGGCTCAATCCTGCCACAACTCTTACTTGACATCTCTGTAGAACCATCAAGGGGATACTCTGAAAGCAACTGCCAACACGTCTTTGACAGGCCACTCATGTTTTTTGGTTTTGCTCTGACTGTGCCATCTCAGTGAAGACTAGACATCGGAATCCAAGTAATAAATAAGTAAAATGAAAAACATCAGGAAAAGTAAATGAATCAAAGCCTGACAGAAATAATGTGTTTTAAAGAACTTGTGCATAATATCACCATTCATCCATTCTGGATGTTGCGGTTAAAGCAGCAATTGGTACTGGTTCATGCTGAGCATCTTACTGCCTTCATAGTGTCAAAATCATCAGAAGAAAATTCTTCATCTCCAGCCAGCAGAAAGGCTCTTCTTAATCTTCTCAGATGATGGCCTGGCTTGTCTTTGTTCCAGGCTGATACACTCTAATTCAGTCTGTTTGTGTCTAATCCAAAGTTCTTAGGAAAACTGCAGATAAATCAGAGTTCAATGGCCTATTTCTGATGCAGCAAGAATGAAAGGTAGTATAACGTTCCAGATCTTCCCATCTGCCAACATCTCCCTGTTCACTAGGCTCACTTCAAAGTTCTATGCCTCTACTGAAGGAGGCAGTAACTGAAAAGATTGCTCCTTTTTGTATGTTTGTCATGTTAACATTAAGTTTGTTATGTTTGTCAGGAACTGTGCGACTGGAGGAGCGTAGCTGTAAAACAAAGTGCACCCTCAGGGAGTTTGCAGGTGACACCAAGCGGAGTGGTGCTGTTGACACACTGGAGGGACAGGATGCCATCTAGAGGGACCTGGACAAGCTTGAGAAGTGGGTACATGTGAACCTCATGAGGTTCAATAAGGCCAAGTGCAAGGTCCTGCACCTGGCTCAGGATAATCGCTGGTATCAATACAGGCTGGGGATGAATGGATTGAGAGTAGTCCTGCCGAGAAGGACTCGGGGGTAAAGGTGGATGAAAAGCTCAACATGAGCTGACAATGTGCACTCACAGCCCACCACATCCTGGGCTGCATCAAAAGCAGCGTGGCCAGCAGGTCAAGGGAGGGGATTCTGCTTCTCTACTCCACTCTCCTGAGACCCCACCTGGAGTGCTTGTGTCCAGCTCTGGAGCTCTCAGGACAGGAAAGACATGGACCTGTTGGAGCAGGTCCAGAGTAGGGCCACAAATATCATCAGAGGCCCAGAGCACCTCTCCTGCGAAGACAGGCTGAGAGAGTTGGGGTTGTTCAGCCTGAAGAAGAGAAAGCTCCAGGGAGACCTTACTGCAACCTTTCAATACTTAAAGGGGGCCTACAGGAAAGATGGAAAGGGACTCTTTATCAGGGAGTGTAGTGATATGACAAAAGGTAATGGCTTTAAATTGAGAGAGGAGAGATTTAGACTAGATATTAGGAAGATATTCTTTACTCTGAGGGTGGTGAGACATCGGAAAGATGGGCACAGGCTTTTTAGCAGGGCCTGATGTGATAGGACAAGGGGTAATGGTTATAAACTGAAAGAGGGTAGATTTAGACTAGAGATAAAGGAAGACATTTTTCCAATGAGGGTGGTGAAACACTGGAACAGGCTGCCCAGCGAGGTGGTAGATACCCCATCCCTGGAACATTCAAGGTCAGTTCGGACGGGGCTCTGAGCAACCTGATCTAGTTGAAGATGGCTCTGCTCACTGCAGAGGGGTTGGACTAGATGACCTTTAAAGGTCCCTTCCAACCCAAACTATTCTATGATTCTATAAACATGCAGAGCTAAAGGAACAGCCTTCCTGAGTACTAAGTCTCCCAAACTAAAGAAAAGCAGGCAATTTATTTCTGAACACGGGATTGACCCTGGCTAAATGCCAGGTCCCCACCAAAGCCACTCTGTCACTCCCCTCCTCAGCTGGACAGGGGAGAGAAAATACAACAAAAGGCTCCTGGGTCGAGAGGACAGGGAGATCATTCACCAATTACTGTCATGGGCAAAACAGACTCCGCTCAGGGAAATTAATTTAATTCATTGCCAATTAGAAGTCAGAGTAGGGTAATGAGAAATAAAACCAAATCAACACCTCCCCTCCACCCTTCTCTTCTTCCCAGGCTCAACTTCACTCCCGATTTCTCTTACTCCTACCCCCGAGTGGCGCAGAGGGGCAAGGAATGGGGGTTCTACTCAGTTCATTGTCATCTCTGCCACTCCTTGCTCCTCAGGGGAGGACTCCTCACTCCTCTTCCCCTGCTCTGGTGTGGGGTCCCTCACTGGAGACAGTCCTCCGTGAACTCCTCTGACATGAGTCCTTCCTACAGGCTGCAGTCCTTCACAAACTGCTCCAGCGTAGGTCCCTTCCACGGTGTGCAGTCCTTCAGGAACAGACTGCTCCAGCATTGGCTCCTCTCTTCACGGGGTCGCAGGTCCTGCCAGAAGCCTGCTCCAGCGTGAGCTTCCCATGGGGTCACAGCCTCCTTTGGGCATCCACCTACTCCAGTGTGGGGTCCTGCATGGGCTGCAGGTGGGTATCTGCTCCACTGTTAACCTCCATGGGCTGTAGGGGGACAGCCTGCCTCACTGTGACCTTCACCAGGCGCTGCAAGGGAATCTCAGCTCCGGTGCCTGGACCACCTCCTCCCCCTCCTTCACTGACCTTGGTGTCTGCAGAGTTGCTGCTCTCACATATTCTCACACCTCTCTTCTGGCTGCTGCCACACAGTTCCCCCATTCCCCCTCTTCCTAACGAAGTTATCTCAGAGGTGCTACCACTGTCGCTGACGGGCTCGGGCTTGGCCACCAGCAGGTCCGTCTTGGAGCCGGCTGGCAATGGCTCTATTGGACATGGGGAAGCTTCTAGCAGCTTCTAAAGGAAGCCACCCCTGTAGCCCGCCTGGTACCAAAACCTAGCCACACAAACACAATACAGACCTAGAGCAGAAAGAGCTTTTTTTTTCTGTACCTCACAACTACTATTGACAGGAAGTGTAGAGATGACTGCAGATCAATCTTTTTTTTCTGCACATCATATAGTACTGAATTCTGGCCTGAAAGTGCACTTTCACATTAGTTTATATTAACTAGACCAGCACACTTGAAGATCTTACCACCCCCCAGCCAGCTTCCTGGCACCTATATTCCTTTGTATTCCCTGATTTTGGGAGTAGGTAGGGTTGCTTTGGGTTTTGCCAGAGAAGGCAGTTTGAAAACTGCTCTAATCTCTTCAGGCAATAGGTCATCAGTGAAGTCATTCCACCATCAGTGCATGTTGAGGTACAACATGCTTGTTGGGCTTATTAACATGTGTCCTGTGTGTCTCCTAAGCTGGGAGAGGATGTGATCAGCAACAGAAAAAGCATAGCACATAGGCAACTCAAATGCCTTTACGTACAGGCTCGGCTATGCAAGGGGAATTCTTACCTGGATGCTTAATAGAAGCAAAAAGAACAGGGCAGGACTGAAAGTCAATCCCCTATTTTAAAGTTAGCAAAGCCTAGGCAAGAAAAAAAAGCTGTGTTAATACTGGGGTGGTTTATGTTACAGCAGAGTATTCAAATCCATTGTGAATTTAAATGATTAGTACATGCTACATCTCCAGGTATCTCCAGCAAATCCTAGAACAGGAAAGTATATCCAACTGTTTCTGCTCTGCCAAAGTTAACTATTATTACAGCACAGAGATATAATATTAATTTTGTTCCAATGAAATTGGCTGGCATATGTGTTTCTGTGAGCCAGGCAACAGGTCATTACTGAAATAGCAAAACAAACCTGTTCACCATTCTTGTTCCAGCACATTGCATTTAGATTTTAAGATCATAACTGTTGGATACCTCTCCTGCAATGATGTACAAGACCCACTCTGCCAGAAGCTATATTCTTTCATAAAATGACTTTGCTGTATCTTCCTTTTCCAGACCCATCTCAATACAACAAAATTTAACAGTCCTGCAGACAATGCCAAATAGCCTTCATTCATAATTAAGGTGAAGGCAAGTGGTACAAATCTCTAATTATCTTTTATGTCATATTTATTTTCTAGTGAATTATTAAGTAATGATTTATAGCCCAAATTCCATATGTGTACCTGCTAATTCAGGGGGAAAAATATCAGCCCTTCATACTCATTCAGCTAATGGGCATCGCTAATTGAAAAAATGTTCTTTGCACATATCACTAGCTTTCCAATCATTTACTTGTAGAGAAGTTTGAAAACTAAACAAATAATTTAAAAAAAGGAGTAAAAAAAGGAGAGATTCAGTGGAACTTTGAAAGCTGGGTATGGTGCTATGCCGAGTTCTCCCTCCTCTGTGAAGGCAGCAGGCAGAAATCAGTGACAGAAATATCCTGTCGCCTCATATTAGTTTCTGCCAAAGTAGGAGGTTGTCAAGAACAATAACTGAAGTTTGAAACCAGAGTTTATATCCCATGCATTCTTTTTAATGCTCACTGTACTTCCTGTAGGCAGGATATTTTCTGCAGTGGCGTGTCTTGATGATCTCACACTGAAATGCACTAATCTCTTAGGACCAGGATTTCAATAAATTTTTTAATCAAGGTAACAAAAATGTCTTTGAACCTGAAAAGGACTCTGGATTCTTTCACTGACTTGAATTTTTCCTGCAAAAGAGGTATTCCTCTCAGAACTAAGGCTGCCTCCTGTGCTGGATAAAAGTCCTTGCAAGAATCTTCGCTCCATCCTGAGCCCCTGCTTTTGTATAAGGACTGGTCCTTTGATAGTAGCAAAGAAAATCTCTGGGCACCACGAAGCCAGGAAAAGCAGAATCAGAGACTACCTACTGCAAGAGCTGCAGTGCCAAACCCTGTAACCTTTCTTCTCTACTGTTCTTTCTTTCATTTCTATTGTTTTCTTCCTAGGTCCAAGTAACTTCTCTTCCCAGGGCAGGTTTTGCTGTGTGGATGGTGAAGTCAGAAAGCTTGGCTCTTTCTGAAATGCATTTTTGTCTGCAGTTTTGTAATGCCCTAAAAATCAGTTGTTTGGATTGAAATTACCACATATTTTGCTACGCTGACAAAGTAGAGAGGAGTCTAAAAATCTAAAAAAATCTGTCTTTCTTCATTCTAAATCTCACAATTTTTGACCTGTTGTAGCTGGCAATACTGAGAATCAGTCCTAAGCAGCCTGCCTCCTCTTTTAACCACTCCCTAGAGTATCTGTGTAGACATGAGGCAGAATGGCTGCTTTGCACACAGGCACCCCTCTGCACTCATCCCTGAATATTAATTAGCATCTGACAACATGTGCTCTTTACAAAGCAGCTGTAAAGAGTGCTACAAGGATTGCTGTTCTCTGGCTCCCCTGAGGCATTTTGCTCTGTTCTCAGCAAACCTCCTGCAGTTGATATAACGCCCGTTTATCCATCACTACAGCACAGAATCACAGTATGGCAGGAGTTGGGAAGGACCTTCACAGGTCGTCTCGTCCAACCCCCCTGCCAAAGCCGGTTCACCTAGAGCAGCTTGGACAGGAATGCATCCAGGTGTCTTCTGAGTGTCTTCAGAGAAGGAGACTCCACAACCTCTCTGGACAGCCTGTTCCAGTGCTCTGTCATCCTCAAAGTAAGAAGTTTTTCCTCATGTCGAGACGGAATTTCCTGTGTTCCACTTTGTGCCCTCTGCCCCTTGTCCTGCTGCCGAGTACCACTGAAGAGTCTGGCCCCATCCTCTTTACACCCGCCCTTTAGATATTTATAAGCAGAAGCAAAGCAGAAATTTGTCCCCATAGTGTACATATACATACCACAACTTTGACTTCAAAGCTGTTAACCAGATGCTTTCCCCAGTTCCATGATTATTTTTCGTAATGCATTTCGCTGCCATACTCACAGGGCTAACCTTGGCCTCAGAGCCACCATGGATTTTGTGCTGTATAATGTGACTATGACCTAAACAAAGCCTGCAAACACAGTCTAGACTTAGAGGGAAAAACAGAGGAGTAAGTATTGCTTTGCCAACCCCTTCATTAATATTAGAAAACCAGACTATTTAGTACATAATATTTTTCTGACCCTAAACATTATAATTTAAATTAAACTTCAAAAGTGACTCAGAATAATTTTCAGAAAGGAAGATAAAAGAACTAAAGTTTTAAATTGAATTTAAAGAAGAGAATTAATCAGTTCATAAAGTCCCATACATTAACCTCATTGTCTGCTTCCGGAGTCTAACCTCTAAAGTTGATACAAAGGTAACCCGAATCCCCCCTGTGAGGACTATTCATATCCATTAATTGTTGCAATACAAGATACTGTAGGTTTGAGCTGGTTGCCAGTTCTTCAGTATCTGAAACATATTCTCAGCAGAGTGGAGGACACCACTGGGACTCATTTAACTCTGACTTTCACATTAATTTTGCTGTGCTGTGAAGAGCAAAGACAAAATCAATGTCCATCAGTGATTATTCAAGGTAAAATATCTAGTGATATTGAATACCAATGGTAGTAGTGAGCATTAAACTTACTTAAGGATTGTGGAGTTGACAAAGCCATTTATTCCAGTTTCACTTAATTTTCAATGAGGCACATGAGTTTAGAAAAATATAACAGTTTCAATAAAAATACTGGATTGCAGTTCCTAGCAAGTTAGATTTTACATCAACAAAAAGTACTGGATATATAAACTTTCTGCGATGCACGGTTCAGGGAAGGTTTGAATCATGCAAGGACATGCTAAATCTCTGCAAAGAACATTTCGTGACTGAGGGAGTAACCCTTTGTAACAGTTGTATTAACTTTGGCACTGGATCACTTCTTTGTGGCTTCAGTGCTCAGACTGTCGGAAAAAAATGCAACTTATGTGACAGCTCTCCTACACCAGTCCTGTTCGCTCTCTTCTCTCATTTTCCCCAATAAACTGTGTGTGAAATCCTCACTGAGGTAATGGGAGTTTATCAGATGTCATCATATAACTTAAAAGTTTGTAAATACAGCAACAACAAACTGAATGAGTATAAGGGTTTCTATTGATAGTCGTTATGAACATTTCTCCTGAGATCCTCATAAAGCCATTTTTCTTTCTTCCCTGAAATTCCCCTATTATTATTCCAGTGCTACTGATTATGTCCCACATTCATCAGAGCTCTTAAAGCACAGTATTTATCTTGGCAAAAATACAACTGATAGCCCAGTTCTCCTCTCACGTAAGCCACTGACATAAAAAAAGATCCATTATGCTTAAAAGGCTTCATTAGTATTGTATTTCAAAGGAAATTATTTTCTTTTATTCCTCCCAATGAGGATTTTTTTTTAATTTAAAGAAAAAATAATCACAACTCAATGGAAAAAAATACTTTCAAAAGCAAACCTGGATGACCATTTAGTCTCGTTTATCCATGGAAAATAGTTTATCTTGTATGGAAGATGGGCAGATTTCAGACATAAACTGGTATCAGAAAATCAAACTTGTTACAAATAGGTCTGAGGAAAATGTTTAACCAGTCCTCATTAGTAAAGACCATGTTTTGCAATAACATCGAGGCAGGAGAATGAAATCAGCCAGTTCTGACTGTCTCTAGGCAAACATTAGCAGAGATGCTGAGCACCACCGTGCAAAACCGCTTTTTACTGGATTCTTCTAGCAGTATCCAGAAGGTGACTGATACACAACAAGTGGTGAAACACTGTCAGTTAAGCCAAATATTGTCATTTCAGATTTGGAATGGCTTTGCAAAGACGGTATTTTAAGATGCTCTTGCTTTACAGCAAAGTAAGGGATAAAGCGTACGTACCCAGTACCTGTTAAAACTGCAGTTGCTTTAAAAGACAGCGTACATAGTGTGGTCAACAGATTATTTTTTTTCACTGTAAAGAAATCCAGTGTATTTAAAGGGCACAAAGAAACCCTGAGGAAGCAAATGAGTCCTTCCCAAAGCAAAGACTAAGCTCACAACAATGGCGAATGCAAGTAGAGCAAACAGCCAAATGAGAAATGCCACTAAAAGGGTCTAATAAATGATTATGTCTTTGATTTTCTTGTTTCTCAAGCTGTAAGCACTATTCACTGGCTTTGACCTATGGCAAAATCTTGTTCATAAGACACAGAGGAAAATGAAATAGGATTTAAGCAAACAAAATCTTCTTAAAAACATAAGCCACAGGGGGATGGAATTTTTCTCCTATCTTCAGTTCGCACTTTGTCTGGCATCAAAATTGTTAACTAATTAAATTCTTTCTTCTTAGTAAAATTCCCACTGAATATTTATTTCTATTCTAATGATGATTTTTTTTTCTTCCCCATCTAGCCATAAAAGACTAGTAGTATTTGAACACATTAATCTCTACAGTTAAGCAGACAATAAAACCCCTTCAGAGCCTCTTTGGTACCACAACTGTTTCATTGTTTGAGGTGGCATCACTTCCCAATGCACTGCATGTGCAGTACAAAGTATGGCCCTAATCCTATAGTGCGGTCTGCCCTAGCAGAAAACGCATCTGCCCAGCTCTCCACATCACAGTCAAGACCGGAATGTCTTCAAAGTGTTACAAGGTTTACTGTACGCATCGACTTGAAAATTGAGTTTAATAGAAGCTGAGTCAGAACCTCCAAACACAGCTAGAAAATGACAAAGCCGATGAAAGTAAAAAGAAGAAGAGGCAGAGTCTGACACCAGGATAACAATTAGCTATATTCAGGGAACGATACATCTGCATTGAAATTACTAACCACAGTTACTTGATGTTAATACTTTTTAATTGCTCATTTATAGGTAAAGCACATTGATATTACTGTCTCTAGTTCAGACACTCAAACACAAAGTGCCTTTCCCGAAGTGACAGTTAGTCTCACAATCAGAACGAAGACCAGCTCTCCTGCCTCCAAATGCCATGCCCAATTAACTAAACCATAGTTCCCCACAGGAACAGAATCTGTGCTCATACAGGAAAATCTGTGTGCATGCTACTCAAGGAAATTAAAGTGCAGCTATAAATCTCAGCTAGTAGCTGCTGTCTGGCCAGCTGCCCAAATTAAGGCCAGAGGTGTCCTCACTATGAACGAAAATATTTGCTGCTTGTAAATTGATTTTTGTTTCTTCTTCCAAAGGGGGGGAAAAAAAAATCAGCCACGCAGCCTTCTCAATTTAAAATGTCACACAATACAGCCTCACAATCATTCAGGTGACACTCCAAGTTTATCTCATGCAATGCATTGTAAGTTCAAGGGACACACCAAGGAGAGTTCAGTGACATGTTAATTGTATCTCCAGCAAGAACATCCACTTAAAAAAATCGTACATAGCTGTATGTATCCCTTCAGAAGGACAAGAGACTAAGGAGATTGTTCTTTTGCTCTTATTTGAGAAGAACCATTACACACCTCTCAGTAACCAGAAGAGGCAACAACCTTGACAATATACAGTTAGCTTAAATCCACTTGCTGAAAAGAGCCTATAGAGTGTCAATAGAAATATATATACAATAATTATATTGATGGCCCCGTGCTGTTCTGCTAGGAGATTTTGAAATGGAGTTTAGTGGCTGAAGATGATAATGTTCAGGTTCAGGATGTGGCTTTTCAAAACATAGTTTTGAAAATGAATGCAATGTGAAGCAGGTCCATTGGTTCAGATAATTTCGAATTATACATCTTTTGTGGAGGGAACAATCGGACTCAACTTTCGTTATTACAAGGCAGAGCACACTTATGCCCCTGCTGCTGATTAAAAGTTCATAAAATTGGGTTTGCCTAAGATGGATGAGCTAAAATATGCTTATCAGAAGCTACCTACTATTTTATCTTCCACGACACATTTTCAGTGTTTCATTTTTCCATTGCCGGACTAGGTTGTTAATGAAGATGGCCAAATGGATCGTGTCAAACTGTATCCCCGTATATATAAAGATGCAACATGTTATGATGTAAGAAAAACAATTCTCATGCTGGTTTATCATCACTGTTATTATTGTCTGCATGGGTTTCTGCAAGTGTCTTTATCAAAAAGGTTTAAAATGGTTCTTTTAGCATCATCTGGAGAACTAGAGTCTCTCAGGAGCGTAACTCCGTCCCTTCCAAACCAACAACAGATTTTTAACTACGGGCAGCAATGTAATGAATTTCCTTCCACCACATGATCTCCACTGAAAAAGCCTTCCAAGCAAATAGCTTCCCTAACGTTTGACAGTCATTCCTGCATCATAATGTAGAGTGAAATGTACTGTATCGTAATATACCCATACCTGAGATGATAGTTTTAAACTCGAGTCAAAACTGGGGGTCAATCACAGTTTAGTGGTGGCAGCAGCGAATTTGGTGTGCATTGTGAAACCTGAGTGAGGATTTAGGTACATACTTGAACAGTTTTCCTGTCCTGAGCTCTGTGTTGCTCCCTAGGTCAGCTACAGGGATCCTAGTTCAAAGATAAACAAGCTTTATACCTACAGCAACATCTGCAGTACCGATACGCTAAGCTCCAGATGAAGACAGAACATTGCCTTGAGCCCCATTACTAAATCTTGTTGCATCACATTAGGAAGTTATTCAGGAGAGCAGCTGATGCAATTAGTTGCTATTATTAATTTAATAAACTGTCCCTCAACTGTTATTCTTTGGCAGAATTGTGATTTGCCAACCAGTAAAACATTTATTTTTAGGCTATTCCACCAATACTACTGTACTCTTTGTAATGCGCATCTTTAAAAACCCATTTGTTTCATTATGGTGTCCCCCTAGCGAAAAGAGCAATAATGCTAAAAGGGTTTTTGTATTGGTACTTATCTTAAACTACTACGTATTTCGCTGAATGAATGGGAAGAGATTTGGATGTGACTTTGGAAATTAGTTTTAATAAATTGTCAGTCCCTCATTTCAGTGAAATGTTTGCCAGAGATGAATATTTGCTATCATCAGTACTTGCACTGCATCTCAAGGGCAGAATTAAAACATCCTTCTAACTCAAACCAACATAAATTGCAGGAAGAATCCTTTCAAAAATAAAGGGCTGAAGGCCATGTCATAAAATGGCTCCCCTACTTCCTCTTCTCAGTTCTTCATCTTCCTGGCAAGGTGAGCTTTCTGACAAAAAGCCTTTTGAGTGCAGCCGTGAATGCAAAAGAGAGAAGTGAAATGGAGAGTCATCACGACATTACTGTTATCAGCTGATGCAGTTAAACTGGGTAGATGCCCAGCCACACACTAGGTTTAAGAATAATGGAGCCCCCCAGAATACTCTGTCCTTTCCTTAGTACAAGAATTGAATAGCTGATGTTCTGAAACATTAGCTCAGCAGAAGTTACCAAATTATGCCACATGCCTGACTTTTTATCTGATACCTTAAAGATCAAGTTAAGTCAGGTGTCAGTGGATTACAATGTTAAACAGTATATACACGTCTCCCTCTTTGTTAGAAACGACCGGATGCTCATTATTTGTGAGGCGCCAAAGGTACAGCTTCTAGACAGCTAACATATATTTTACTTTATTCACTAATTATTTGCACATAGATGTTCCAGCCCAGACCACTTGATTTTAACCATTAGAAGGCAGCAGAGCTGGCTCCTGAAATGTATTGGTTTCAGAGACCCTTAAGCAGTCTCAGGATACATTAGCTGATACAATACTTTCCCTTCACTTACTGCTTATTATTTCAGTAATTTTGACCCTGGCAGACTGTGTTTCAGCACAACTGATCCCAGTTTAACATTTCACACAACCAGTTTTATTTCAGCTATTCATACAACTGGACCAGCCAGTTACAAGCTGCATATATAAGGTTTTTCCATCTGCTACAATGCCTAGAACACCCTTTTGTGCAATGAACATCTCGGATATGCCCTTTACCTCTGACTTTAGCTTTGGATTATTTGAAAATTACCAACTGTAACAATATTCAGATTTTGCAAGTATTGTAACGAATAGAGAAAGTTCATGATTTAAGCAGAAAGGAGCATGCATTCTTCAATGGAAACAGAAAATATTTGTGCAGACACATTTAACTTTGTAATTTTAATGGTGACTGCATTAATATGCATAACCAGGGATCTGACCTATTGTTCACAGAAAGTCCTTTTCTTTTAGAATTAAATGTTGAGGACAAGTCTTCTGCTGATCTGGTATGCTATGATCTCAGCATCAGGGAGCAGCTCTGGAAAGGAAGAAGTGGA
This sequence comes from Chionis minor, assembly GCA_013398295.1. Lineage (NCBI taxonomy): Eukaryota > Metazoa > Chordata > Aves > Charadriiformes > Chionidae > Chionis > Chionis minor. Next base: position 291,589 of record VZSF01001075.1, read on the forward strand.
AATAAGTCTTTCAAGGCAGAATTGATACCGAGGGAGAACCCTTCCATTGCAGCTACTGCCTAGCCATTTGCCATTCAGCTTCAGGAAGCCGGGCTGAAAGACCACAAGTGCTATTTTAGTACCATAGATTTGATCATTTTCTGGAGGGTCTTCGTTTCCACAGCTACAAGTCAATGCTGGCTTTGGTAGTACCTAAAAGAATTGTCTTGAACCTCTGAAAAGTAGTACTGCTACAGGTTCAATCAGTCCTGCCATATAACACTAAGGCAGACCACGCCGTCAGCTTTATTTGCAGTGAATTATACCTACGCAGAAAGGCTCTGACATCAGCACCTCACAGCTCCTGGTTTTCTGTCTCTGAAGAGAAATTTGCTCTTTTACCTCAGTAGCAAAGTACGTAGGTAAGCTGAACAATGCCTGTTCTTCACAGGAATACTACAAGAATATTCAAATACATTCATGTAGCATTTGAGTAATATTTTCACTCCTTTATGTCAGGAGTGAAATCCTGGCCTGCTGGAAGACACCAGCAGGTCTCTGGTTGTGTAGCTGTAGCAGTAACATTCCAGCACTAAGACTAGTGATATAATGAATAGCTTCGCCAAGCAAATGTCACTGGTGAGGTCCAAGAAGTACTGATACTTCATATGGGGATGGCTTGTACTTTCAGGAACAGCCAGTTGCCATGATGTGCTTTGTGCCAGGGCTCAGCCTCTTTGCCAGAAGAACATCTGAAGAGCTCTTGGGTTTTCTAGACTTGTCTTTTGCATTCACTCTGCAACCTAATTTCATGCTGTGTTATGCCATTCTACAAACTTCTACTTCATGTCATGAATTACAATGTTTGTAAGCATTTCTTTTCTTGCAGAGAGGTATCAGAGTTTGGTTTTATTTCTAAAAATTGCCACAAATGCCAGGTTGAATAAGCATCTGCAGGGTTATTTTCACTCAGGGGACTCTCTTCTTTCCATTTTGAAGGCTTTCTATATGTCATATTTCGTGGAGAAGCAGCACAAACCCTGGACACTTTGTAAGCATACTTAAGATCTCACAGGGTGTACTAAGCTTGAACTAGGCTTTTACACAAAAACAAATCCAGCAAAGGTGTCATTCAGACAGTTACAGTGGGCCAGAAGTGATATAAGAACAACTAACTTCTCTTCTTGTTTTACATAAAAATGATATACACACAACCATATTATGTATTTCTTAAACCAGCTTTAATATGTATAGTTCTTGTTTGTGCTTAGAATTATGTACCAACAATTTCTTTGTATTATTGCCACAGTATTTACTTTTACAGAAAGAGTACTCGATACAAAAGGAAATAGGAAAATGGCTTCTGAGACTGTACTATTGTTTGTGAAGGTCCAGAACACAAAGCAACAAGGAACTGTTTTAATCTACAAAGAATTCCTTGAGTGATTACTTTGTTTTCTTGCAATTTAGATCTGCCAGCTTGGAAATGGCTATTTAAAGGTTTGTGAGGGTTGTCAGCATCATTTTAGAACTGCATAGTTTTGTATTAGTGGTAGGTGCTTTTCCAGTCAGCTTGTATCTTGACTGTTTAAATCTCCTAGTTTTACTAGGCAACACAGATACCTTGGGGTATATTTTCCACTTGGCTGAGGCTTGAAATCCCTTTCTGGTGGCATAAGTTGCCCGGTAAAATGTGTGCCTATTAAATAAATTGCACCCACAGTTCAATGAATGGTGCAAAAATGTATATCCCTCAAGGTTTTAATAATAAAACCCCCCCTTTAAATACCAAGCTAGCTTATTGCTTTTGAAATTCATTCAGGTTGCCTCATGGATCACATTTTGTCAAAATGGACTTTTTCATGCATATTTTTTAATTTTATTTTGCCAAAGTCACATTTTCAATGAAAACCTATAAAGGGAAAATGTTCAAACAAGCTCTAGCTAGAACACTGCAATCTAAACGATAAAGCCAACAGTTTGTTAGTATCACCTTCAAGGACTAAATTTATTTGTGATGTTAAGGAGGGCTCAATTTAACACTCTAAAAATGTAAGTCAGCATGATTAATACCTATGGAGAAAGGACGTTTCTCATAAAGGCAAAAGGCCATGCCTGTGTTAGGTGGATCCCATGGAGTTCTGCTGAACTGCAGGTGTTTATAAAATAGTCTCTATGAATATTCCTGCTTCATTTGTTTTTAATGTATGATGAGGCACCTCAGTAATATTTCCACAGAATTTCACCTTAGAAATGGAATGACACCTCTGATACATTCACAGATTACCTGAGAATATCTGAAGATGCCCAAAATGACATTTTTTGTCATTAATGCTTCCACCGGATGTTCTAAAAGAATGCCATGATGCATTTATATCCTTACAGGTTTGCTACTGTTAAAAATAACGGATTCCTAGGATACTAAAACACTGACTTTATCTTCAACTTTGAACTAAGCTTCGGTCCAGAGGATTTATCAAAGCTGGTCTCCCTGTGGCCATATTGAATTACAGGTGGTAATACTATGTGATGTGACTGTACATCTCTGTGTGTGCTGGTCTGAGATTTTACAATACAGATAGCACACGAACACACATGGAAAACATGATGTGCTTCAAACCCGGGTCTTCAGAGATGATCCCCTGGCTCAAATACAGTTGATAATACAAATACCTTGTATTAGCTATAAGCAGCAGAAAACCAAACAAAATGAGATAGTGCTTGGCTTATGAGGTTGCATAAAAGTATGTCAGCCTAGAAGCGACATCATGAAAGCATTTAGATGCACAGGCATCTTTTTTTCAACTATCCCACTGACCAAAAGGAGGATGGAGAAGAGCCGGCACTAGCTCCTTACAAGGTATGGCAGACATCTGCTTAGGTTTAGCTTCTGTTTGATGGAGTGGATCTTGTGGCCAGATTTCTTTCCCAACATTTTGTTTGTTTGACCTTTTCCTGAGCATTTTTATGCACTCCCTAACGCTCTACAACACAGAAGCAAACAAATAGTGGAAGTGGGATCTCATTTCCTGGTTGTGCTACAAAGACGAGTTTGTTGTTTAAGTTAGATAAATTCGTATCATAAAACGTGAACTTATCCATGGAAGTCTTGCTTAACTTGTTTTTTTGGAACTAGGCTTAATTGGACTGAGTTTGGACTCAGATACAAACTCAATATACAGTACAAGGTTTCCAGGGAGAACTATTCCTAGAAGGTCTGTACTGTGTTTTACTGTAGCTGCTCTACACATAATCCCTTGTCCAAATGGAAGGTCAAAATATTTTACTCCACTAGGTTGGTAAAAGTGAAACGTTCTAAATAAAAAGAGACAGAGAAATAAAAAACTAATAATACCAGATCAATGAACAGTAGTAGTCTAAATGGCTTGACACTAGTCACTGTTGATGTGCAGGATATAGTAAGTCAAGAATATTGAATGTCATGCCGCCCAGCAATGACCAGCACTAGTCTGGTCATAATAACAAAATATCAGAGGTGCCAAAATAAATCCAGGCCAGCTGGGGTTCGAAACAAAAGAAACTAGGCATTTGTTTCACTTGCTTGGCAGTAGATTATTGAAATGCCTTATACTGTCATTGTTAGACGCAGGACTTACACCTGTAGCTGATGCAGCAGAAGAACAAGGAAACAGGGAGTATGGTGGGGCCCTGTATATGCTTGCAGAGATCAATTTTGGACTTGCTACAATGCCAGCCTCAAAGGAAGGGTGATCACCTACAGCTCCTGGGAGTACACTGGGGGAGTACAAAGAAAAGGGACAGACCATGTCCATTAACTCCAATTAATCTAATAAACCTCCCCTGAATTTCGTTCAATTTTAAGTCAAGTTTTGCCCTTATCAGTCTTTCCTTCAAGCCATTAGAAGGAGTCTGTGTCTTTCTTTCTCCACAAATGGAGATTCTACACAAATGTGGTCCCACAGCAGGAAACTATACAGTATAGTATAAAAGAACCTTTCAACAAACTTAAAAAGATTAATGCATTTCTTTCAGCAAAAGCTCTGCATGTCTCCCAACTCAAGCAGTTTATAAAAGAACAAGAATTTTTGTTTAAAATGCAGGTAAAGCCCAATTATCCAACATGAAACCTCAAGCTGTTTGTTTGGGATCAAAATTGAACACGGGAGAAGTAGCCCTCTCAGTAACATGTGCTGGAATGTCGGTGCATGTTTTTTGTGGACAAGGAAGACAGGAGGAAAAAAGATTTTAGCATTTAACATCTCAAGCTAGCACTGTTTTCAGCTTTTGGGACAGGGTAGCCTAACTGCAACAATACACCGTGTCCGACAGAGCCTGTCATGATTTCAATTTTCATAATGAAAGACGTGAACAGTTCTTTTTAGAAAATCTTTTACCAGACATTTTTTGCGGTGCTTTTTAAAGCAGTAAAATGAAAATTAGTATCGACTTCTTGTCATTGTTACGGAACCGCAACTCACAAAAGCATTAGGTGCCACAATGGTGGACATCGCAGAGCTGAATGGCTGGATATTCAAGCTCTAACAAATCCTGTTATGATGGTTTTAGAAGTTACTTTCTCAGCTGCCCTCTCCACTCCTCTGCCAGTTTACCACTCTACAACGGAAAGAAATGCATACCCAACCTTCAGCCATTACAATGCAGAGCCTGACATTTTAGCATAAATCCACCTTTACAGCTGTACAAACGACGTGTTATGACTCAGGAGCTTTGGTGATGGTTTAACACTAGTGTTTACTTCACCTTTCAATACTGAAGGTGCCCCCTATAGCAGAAGCAAATACATACTTTCTCCTCAGAAAAGTAGTTCCCAGACCATGATGCTATCTTAAACTGTCACTGAAGGTAATATTCTGAATAACACACTGATGTTCTTTTAACTTGGCTCTTAATAAAATTGAGGATTATATCACAATTACATTAGAGAATTATACGGATAAAGAACTGTAACCAGAGAGTTAAAATCTTGCGTTGACATTGAATCTAAAATTAAAAACAAACAAGACAAATTGTAGCCTGAACAGACTCCGACATAATTTGGAATTTCAATGCATTACTTTGCTGTTAATCAAAGTCTCCTTTCTTTTAACCTTAACTGTTTGAGTATCTCTCCTGGCTGAATGTCAATATGAGACAACAGTGAAGGTCAATGAGAGCATCTTGCCGATCACACCGTGTCCTTTATCAACATGTTGTACTTGTTGGGAGTAAGGCAAATGAAATACTAAGCGACATCAGCAGAACTTACATTCTTGAAATCAAAAGGGTTTTTTTAATATATTTCCATTAAATGCAGAGCTTGTTGACAGACTCCATGAACTAGAGACCCCTTGGTAAGCGCAGTGGGGAGGTGGCGAGCTGTGAAATGCCATTATGTGTAACTGAGCTGGTAACTGTGATACAGGTAAAAGCAAACCTATTGTCTTTGGGATGGATAAAGTGTATTTGCCCTCAAGAGGCATTTTATTAATAAAGGGACAACAATGTCGATATTTGGAAAATAAATGTCAAATAACTAGAGGCACAGAAGCATTTGTTGCCAGCATTACCGGGGCCGAGTATTGCATTTCCACTGATGTCTATAAGAACTGATGATGCTCAGCAGCTGTGAATATCAGCCTCCCTTCAGAATCCCAGCCATGACGCTGGTTACAAGCAAGAGACCAAGAGATGGCTCAGCTGCTCCTTCCCTGGTTTTGCCACAGTATGCAAGGACAATACTCAAGTGTTCAACTGCTGGAGTATCCCAAATACTCCACTCGTAGGTTTTTCTGGTTTTCAGACAAAGAAAACAATCCTCAGCCCAGGAAATTTGAAAGGATAAAGAAAAACTTGCATGGTAGAATGGCCTACAACACCATGGGGGGAAATCCAAGCTTAGTATATAAGAATGAAAAATGTACACAGTTTGTGCATATCCTGATACAAACTGCTCTCTTCTGTCACCACTAAAGTATCTTGTTAATCAATCAGCAATCCTCTTGTTCTATTACCTGTGTGCACTTTATTTGAGTATTACCTAGTTACTATCATTATTCATGAGCACCAATCCTCTACAACCTGACGTTCCTCATCATGCACTTTTCCTCTCAGCGTTAAGTCACGCAACCTCATCACTCCCCACTGCAACGTTTTGTGAGCTAGCAGACTGCTGATTCCAGAGATGAGGACTGGGGAGGGTTAGCCAAGGAAAGGCTTACACAGATCCTTTATTACATGACTCGGCCTCTGGCGCAATGTGACAAGTAGACTCACAAGCAAGCATAATTCCGCCCCTCCCCGCTTTGCAAAACTGGAGAGCTGTAGCATAATGTTTATGCAAAAAGTGACTTTATCTACTGTCAAGTACGTTTTATGGTTTTAATGGTGTCCCTTAGTCATCACTGTTTAAAATGTGCTTATAACTACATTAAACATACCAGGAAAATACGGGGAGCTCAGATGTTTAAGAGAGTGATGACTGTACTGCATCAAAGTGAGTTGAAAACATTCAATATTGTTCTGAAAGGCATTCAGCATTACTGAGCCTGAAACCAATTTTGGCTGTTCTTCTCCTAGGATTTCAGAAGTGGTTAAAGGGACTCACTCTCCACCTCCCTGTGCCTTTTAAAAAACCTGCATTTCATAAGTAACAGCACCATAAAATCCATTAAAAAACCCTGCCAGACAGTCCAGCAGAATGAGATGGCACTGGGAGGTATTTGTTTGTCAGTGGTTTATACATTTATCTTAAAGACCTTTCTAGATCTATAATGAACATGTTGACTCATCTTCCAATGTCTTGATATGCTTCCATTGTAATTTTGCCATCTCCCATGACCATAGTAGGAAAAAGTAGACACTAAAAACTGTGAAAAGATTAAATTACAGTACCTGGATTTGCTGCATGTGTAAACTATAAAAAATAGGAACAAGCACACTCAAGTTTGAAAACCTTATCTGCAGAGAAGGCTTTTATGCAGTGAGATCCCATTATAATTAAACCAAACTCCTTTGGTTCTGCACAGTCTGCATTCATGGCCTCTTGGAAGAACCATTTAGTCAATTAACTATTTTATTAACCAATAGATTTTTCCTGTTAGTCCTTAACCTCTTTGTACCTAATAGGAATAGTTATGAAAGCTGAATAAATTGGTTTCTTTCATCTCTAAAAGGCAACAATAAATAATAAAACAGATTGAACAAGGTTTCAGTGGGGAACCCAAATACGAATAAAAATACCTGCCGTGTATCATATAATATAAAATACTAACTGCTAGGAGCAGCACAGTATTTCAATAAACCACATTGTCACACTGACCTTTATTGATATACTGTTTCTCAACTTAAAGGATTGGCCCTGCTGCTTTAGGAGATCTTTTGTTGTGAAGGGCCTGCAGATTCATCACATAACAAAAAGATTATTTGCCCACCACCGGGCTAAGTCTACATGCTAAGCAAAAGCAAAAAACCCAAAATATTTTAGAGACAGTTTAAATTTACAGATTTATTTAACATCACAGGAGAACAAACACACATTCCTGAAATAAGTATAAAATGTGATTTATATTATCACTTAGTACAAAGGAAAAAAAAACCAAATAACCAAAACAAAACAAGGAGAATGAATAAAAGAAAAGCTCTTTCATTTCTAGTAGGTAATAGACTGCTTGATTTTATGGAATATTACACTGTGTTGCAACTATGCAATGACAGTCCAGTATTATAAAATTAAATTCACCACACTGGCTGAAACTCAGCAGAGTTACTGGATCCTTTGTACCACTGGCTGAAAGGAAAGACTAGGGAGGTGTGCAAAGGACACATTTTTGCAGCAACAGAAAAAAAATCTCACAATAAAAAATCCCAAACCCTCTAAAGAACTATTCCCTGCTTCAACAAAAATGGCAGAAACAATCTGATCCAAATCCAGAACATAACTGAACTTGTACGGCTTATCTAAAGAAAAATCCAAACTATAGTCTAGAGATTCTGCCAATATATAACCAAGAGCTGTAGAATATTTTCAGTCCTATGTACAAGACTTTTGTACAAATTAGTGAAAAGCTTATGAAAGCCAATGTTCTTCACAAGGTTTCTACTGCCTTAAATGGTAAGTGTCTCCTAGGAACTTTTGTTCCCGTTAATTTTAAGGTTAACTCATGCTTGTTTGAATAAAATTCTGACTCCAGATGCAACTGTCCAGTAAGGAGGGATTCTGTATTGTTTTGTAAAACAAATAAACAACAACAAAAAAAATGATTTGGGGGTCTCTTCCTCTTACTGAAGCAGTAGCTATTAACCTCTCTGTTTTAATGTGGCTCTGTAATGAGAAAGGTGTTGAAGGCTGAAGGAGAACATATTTAAAGAATAGCTCTTTGAATGCTCAGTAATTTATTCACTGGGCAAAGATCTGTGAAGATTGATGAGGAACCTTGAGCCGTGATTCCTTGAGCTGGGACTCCTTTCCATGTTTCTGGAGGTCTCGCACAGAACCAGTTATATGGCAGGGACTGGTTGCTGCTTCTGTATCAAATGCTAGCATAATATTCACCACTTCTTGCTATAAAATCTCTCCTTACAAATAAATCCATGTATGGCTCTTCAAACACTCAGCCAACTTTGGAGAGCCACTATAATAATGCTTTTTTCCCGTCTTTTTGGTCTAAATCAAAAGTTTTGCTAAATTCCATATGGAAGTATCCACGGCTAGGCTAACCTTCAGGTGATGCTTGGCTGTATTATCTGTCATTTCTTGTTCCTTTGACAGCTTATATGCTCTGTGCTGCTAGCTATTGGCACAAACGTGTCCTCCCACTTCCACTTTTTCAGTCTCTTTTGATGTTCCACTAGCCCAGCTGCCCTCTACTCCACCTTTCCCCACTCTGTACGTGTCCACCTGTTTCTCTAGCAAAAATTCTACCACTTGCTGCTTTCCTTGCACCTCTCCACCTGAGCCTCTCTATTCCAGTTGTTCATCCCCTACAACTGCCAAGGCACTTCATTCACTGCCCAACTGAGACCACTGGTAATCACCCCCACCTTCTCTCCTATTTCCAATCTCCTCTTCACCAACCATAAATTTCACAAAGGAGTCTGAATGATTGGGGCAGAGACAGCAAGTGTTGCATTTAAATACAAAATTAAAATGCCACCATATGGCATAATCAGATCAAAATTAAGCAAAATGTGCCAGGGTAATGCCTTTGCTTTCCCAGAATATGCCACCAATGATGCAGACATGCCATTCCTTTGTTGGCAATGTTTGCATTGGGTGGTAACACACAGAAGAGCTGAAGGCAGTAGATTTGTTGACATTTTTGGATATACCTGTCATGCACCCTGCCTTCCTGGCCCCAGAACTCTACAGGAGAAACAGGGCATAATAAAGTTGATTGATTTGTGTTTGTCACTCATCCAAGTGGCTTTCATTTCAGTGTCCCTCAATCTTGCTTTTTCATTTTCATTTGGAGCCACTGAAATCTCACCTTCCACAGAATCCAAGCTGTTGGACTTGTCATCTGGTTCAAAATGTCTGCACAGCATGAACAAAATTTACTGTCCTCTGTGCAAACTGTTTTGGTGGTTCTAATAGAAAACACAGCAATCCCTCTTTTATGCTCTGCTAGGAAACAATCTACCTTTTTTTTTTTTTTTTCCCCCATGAGGAGAAAAGTTTTCCATAGAATTTTTGCTAGCTTTATATAAAACAGAATATCGTCAAAAAACAGCATGCAGCCAACAGTACTTACACTAAATTTGAATCACTGGATATCCTTATCATAATTTCCCCTTAGATTTAAAATCTTGGTTAAAGGAAAACTTTAGTCTTTTAAATTGCCAAGGCTAAAATGTGGCAAAGCAATTATATGACTCACAAAGTACTGTGCTCAGTTGAAGTGTTCATGTCATCAGCACTAATTTTTGTCTTTTCTCATTCTAAAGTTCATTGTCCATTGAAATGTATCACTAGTGTATCACCTTATGTCTCTTAACCTGCAAAACAATTGCATTCCCTAAAAAACTTTTCAATTGTAACACGTTTTCCAGAAATTTCAAGGTCCTCGAGTTTTAAACAAGGAAACAGATTTCTTCTCCCCACCCCCTTTATTTTTTGGTTACAACTGTTTATATAAACTATGTGGCTTGCTGCTGTCAGCTAGAAAGGCCCCAGTGGGAGACCCAAGGTCACTAGTAGCTGGAGAGAGACACTGCACAAGTACTTAGGATGAAAGAATATCCCACCGGGGTTTTGGACTTACAGTTTCTTGGCTCTTGTGACTTGAAATAAATGTATCATCACTGTCTGGAGCCACCAGCCGTATTCTCTCACTCATGAAGCTAACATTAGTCAGACTTAAGCAGGTGAAGAGGATAAAAACCCTTACCATTTATTTTATATATAATGATACTTCGACTTCTTTCTGCTAGGAACAGGATGAAAATTTTTACTGGCTTCTACAGAGCCTGAAATTTCACACAAATATTTTAGGAAAGCTCTCTGCTCAACAATCTGTTGTAGAGATTTTAGGATATGCAAAGTGATATGCAAAGGCATAATGACTTAGCAAAAACCCCAAATTCTCACACATGTTTAACTAGTCTTATTCAGAATGTGGTTTACTTATTATAATCCTTCAAGAAGAATTTGTAGTCCTTCTAGGATTTCTCCCCTCGTAATTACAGAAGAGAGAGACTGAAGAGATCTTCTGTTTGGAGCCTTTAGGCTAAAGTCCAGGCTACCTTTCAGGTTTTGGTACTGATTTCCCTTGTGATCTTTTGCATGTTGCTAATATTTTTCAGTCCCTATCCTTACAAATGGGATTAAAACATGTCTATGCTTTATTTGGATATTACAAAAAACCCCATCATTGATGAGTGGCTACTGTGCTAGCTTATAGAAAAAGTCACAACAAGAATACAAACATAGCAGTGAGAAGAAACATTCTGAATGCTTGTCACACGGGACACTCGCAGCCATCTGGGAACTGACCACAAAACTTCATTCTTTCAGAATAATTTAATGAACTGTCTAGCCAGCTCAGTCTCCTATGGTTGGGAAAAAATAAACAAAAACTCTTCACAAAAATTTCCAAATAGAGTAAGCCATGCAGAAAACTAAAACCCGTCTCTAACCTCCTACACTGCCCATCTGTGAACCAAGCTTGGCTCATACACTTTAAAATCTAAAGATACAGAGAAAGAAAGGAAGGGGGACTGCAGATAACCTGCTTAATTCTCTCACTTACAAAATGAAAACGTCCTCTATACCTTGCTTTAACCTTTTATCTTTAACAGACATTCAACAGGGACTACACTCAATTAGGTTTGACTTTAGCTATTATTAATGGTACCTTGGATAAAATGATTTACCAAGTAACCAAAAGATAACTGAATTTTGGCTCTCCAAAGTAATAAAGTAGAAAGCTATCACTGAGATATACTACCGAAACAGGACTGGGCAGAAGGTCTAATATTCTATTGAGCTGACAGGTCTGTACCGTATGATCGATCCAACCCGACACGAGATACCACAAGCCACAGTCATCCAGCACAATATGAATATGAAGCTTTTTTCACTGCACAAATGGGGGTCCTCAGAAGCTAGCTGTCAAAGCAGAAAACTGCAAAAGGCTTCTCAACACCAATACTTAATATTTAGGAATCAACAGTCTTGCAAGAAATTCATTTCTGTTCACTCACTGGATCTGGAAGGAAGAGTAAGTCAAGAAATTCTATCTGTCCTTTGGGTCCTGATGAAAAGCATACTTTCTTAACAAAACCCTCAAAACTCTATCTGCTTCAAACAGAAATCTCACATTGTCTGAAACATCAAGGCAGCAGTCAAAATCAGATCCCTGAGAGAGACAATGAACGAGGTCAGAATGCTGCAGCTTCAGAATTTTCACAGTGGAAATAAACAGAGCATCAGGCTATGTACTACACCAAAAATGGCAGAATTAAGGGCTACATTATGTCCTTGGCCTTCAGAATCATTCACAATTCATCTTAACTGAAGTTGCTTGCATATAGATGGAGGAGAAAACACAGATAAGTGCGTTGAGGGTCTGAATGAAATGACAAAAGGCAGGAATTAAGCTTCTTACTAGATCACTAAGTGCATCTCTTTCTAAAATGTGCAAGGACATCTCTGCTCCCTAAAATCATGCTGCACTTTTTTCCACTGGTTTCCAAAAGATTTCAGAGGACTCTCAATTCTTGACTGTTTTGTCATTAAATGGAAAAGAACTGAAACAGTAAAATGTAGCTTGTGAATTTGTTACTGATTTTGTTTTAGCTACAGCATTTCTCTCTCTTTTTGCCTGTTGCAGTCGTTACCTTGTTACCCATATACCTCACTAACTAGACAAAAGACGCAGATACCCAGACCTTTGATCTTCCCTGTTTCAAGCATCAGCAACACACACTTCACTGTTTAGATCATTATAGAAAGATCACTGGGAAGAAGAGAAGATTAAAATGAAGTATTGCAATGTAAACATGCTCCTTACTGTTACAAACTCCACTCTGCTTGTAAACTGCGAATGCCCCAGGAGAGATGCAGTCCCAGTCGAGCAGCAGCAAAAAGGCCACTGCCCACTCTCTGGAGAGTAACTCTTTCTGTCAAGTGCTCTCTTGACTGAAGAGCGTGGCTGTCATGATAAATCATCTCACAGAGAAAGACAGTTTATAGTCTGAGATACTCTGACCTCAGCCCACAGACTGTGAGACCGGACATAGGCTGGAGGTCCTGTCACGCTTGCACATTGGGGAGAAGAATGAGCCACTCTTCATTTGGAGAGTGGCACAGCTGGTGTGTACTGGATATGGATCTCTGCCATTTCCATGCTAAGAAATATTACTCAGAGGTGGGATGTGTGACAGCAAGTCAGACTGCACATACCTTTTAACATGGGTTATCTGAATGCACTCACAAATAGATACAACCAAGAGAATTTTATCTGTTGCTGACACATAGTTCCAGCTTGCCCACAGGGTAGACCCTAGTAGGACACGCTTCTCACCTCTACGATATAACAATGACAGGTGATGATATCTGCCCCTGAGTACATCACTTGCTAAAATTGATCCTCACAGTGAAAAAACGAAACTCTAGGAAAGATTTTTGTATAAACTATGGATACATACTGAATGCAGCTTAAGTTTAACATGGGACCTTCCAAGGCTGAGTGACAGAAACTGTAATCGATCGCTCCATCTGAAGTGCCAAGAACGCCAGTGTTTGATACCTGGAAATTTTAGTTCAAACACAGCTACTGCAATCCATAAAATCATAGAAGAGTAGAGGCACCTCAAGCAATTGCTTACTCCAATCACCCTACTCAGAGCAATATCAAGAAAACCAAGTTGCTCAGGACTGTGTCCACTCGCATTTTGAGTATCTCCAAGGATGGAGATTCCACAACCTCTCTGGTCAACCTGTTCCAGTGCTAAATAGCAATTTAACCATAGTCTACCAAGTTCAGAGCAACTACCCTCCTCACTTCATCTTCTGTCCCTACGTTTGATTTCATGTTCTGCCAGGTCCTCGTTTGGGTTCTGTGCATTCAGCTTCTATTGCTAGAAGACAAAGAACTGTCTTCCTGCGATTTCCCTTTGTTTATAAGACAACATGCCCTTGGCAAACACTGGTCAGACCAATAGTATCCTTCAATTCACATCCACATCTTAACATGCAAATGTCTGAAGAATATGCTCTGAAATAAAGTGCTGGGAGGCCATGCTGAATGTATTTCACTTAAAAATACACATATATTTATACATACGACATCTAGTTGTGTAGAGCGGTTGACACTCTGGAGGGAAGGGATGCCATCCAGAGGCACCTGGACAGGCTTGAGAGATGGGCCCATGCAAAAACTCATGAAGTTCACTGGAGCCAAACACAAGGTCCTGCACATGAGTCACAGCAATCCCAAGCACAAATACAGGCTGTGCAGAGAATGGATTGAGAGCAGCCCTGCCAAGAAGGACTTGGGGGTAGTGGTGGATGAGAAGCTCAACATGAGCCGCCAATGTGCACTTGCAGCCTGCAAAGCCCACTGCATTCTGGGCTGCATCAAAAGCAGCGTGGCCAGCAGGGCGAGGGAGGGGATTCTGTCCCTCTACTCTGTTCTCCTGAGACCCCACCTGGAGTACTGTGTCCAGCTCTGGAGCCTCCAACATAAGAATGACATGGACCTGTTGGAGCAGGTCCAGAGTAGGGCCACGAAGATCATCAGAGGCCCAGAGCACCTCTCCTGCAAAGACAGGCTGAGAGAGTTGGGGTTGTTCAGCCTGGAGAAAAGAATCATAGAATGGTTTAGGTTGGAAGGGACCTTTAAGATCACCTACTTCCAACCGCCCTGCCACAGGCAAGGACACCTCCCACTAGACCTGGTTGGTCAAAGCCCCATCCAACCTATCCTTGAACATTTCCAGGAGTGGGACCTTCTAGCACTTAAAGAGGGCCCACAGGAAGGATGGAGAGGGGCTCCTTATCAGGGAGTGTAGCCCTAGGACAAGGGGTAACACTTTTAAAATTAAAGAGGGGAGATTTAGATTAGATATCAGGAAGAGAGTCTTCACTCTGAGGGTGGTGAGACACTGGCTCAGGTTGCCCAGAGAAGTTGTGGATGCCCCATCCCTGGAGGAAGCTGTAGAGAGGTGGGAGTTGGTATCTTTTCCCAAGTAACAAGAGATAGGAGAAGAGGAAACGGCCTCAAGTTGCACCAGGGGAGGTTTAGGATGGATATTAGGGAAAATTTCTTCACAGAAAGGGTTACCAAACACTGGAACGGTCTGCCCAGGGAAGTGGTGGAATCAATTCTCCTGGAGGTGTTTAAAAGATGGGCTGATGTGGTGCTTAGGGACACGGTTTAGTGGCGGACTTGGTACTGCTAGGTTAATGGTGGGACTTGATGATCTTAAAGGTCCTTTCTAACCTAGAGGATAATATGATTATCTAGACTGGTGAAGTTATACATCAAAAAAGTATTTTCAAGACTGAAGCTGTGACTTTGGAATTATAAAGTCAGACCATCACTCCAAGCTATTTCATCCTTTACTGTGAGGAAAGTTTTTCTTTCTTTCTTGCTACTTACAATAGCCAAAAGTGTAAAGAGTTGCCAAGGGTAATTTTTTTTATTATCCAGTTTATTCTGTCCCTCTAAGTCAGCCCTCATTTTCACCTAGCTTTCATTGTTCCTTTCTGAGTTAGCTAAATTGCTTAATAACTTTTGAAAAATGCATACAAATTCACTATAGACAATTATATCTGACAAATCACCAAAACAGTTTTGCATCTCTGGAATCCTGAACAGCTCTGCTGTATCACCCTGTCCAAATCCTTTTAATGAGTTTTAGGGCTGTGGGAATTCTAGGACCAGCAATTTACTTCACATAGCTTCAGTAGCCATTAGATGGTTGTGATTATCCTCTATTCTGTGCTGAAGTTGGTAAAAATTTGAAATGATGAATAAGAGCTATAAATCCCTGCACTTTCCTTGACCATTATATTCATTAAAAAAAAAAAAAAATCAGTTGAGCAGTGATGTATGTTGCCAATGTACCCAATCTATCAGATATTTGACTCTACTCTCAACTGTAAAGATAGACTGATATAAATTTTCTTCCTGTCAGCAGCTCAAGTAGATGATTCTCATGCATTCAGTTCCATTCACAGAAGTCAGCGATAGGTTTGTTAATTCTGATAAAATCTGCTCTAATTTTGTGAATTCTGATATGCTTAATCTACGTGAAATATCCCTGAAGGATTTCAGAGAATCACAATTTGACTGAGATCAAAGCTCTGGCAGACATTGAAGTTAAGTTTGATTTGAAATGGCAAACTGTAGATCATAAGGCTTGACTGTGACTACAGCCCTTTGGGATGCTGAATGGGTTTCAGATATAAATCCTGTTCATGCTTTGATCACCAAGTAAAGTGCTGCATATGAGTAAATAAACTGCATCAGAGAAAAACCATATAAAACTTTCATTTTACAAAATAATAGACAATAGTACTTTTATGCCAGAGATCATCACAGGAAGTAACCTTCTAATACCAGCTCTATAAGCACTGAACGTGGACATAAATATCATTTGCAAATTGTATTAGAGCCGTTTGCATAAAGCACTGGAGTACTACAAAATAAAGCAGCAAGGAAAACCGTATGCAATTGATATGTTTGCCTTCTCTTGAGGGTTAATAGATCCCAAGCTAATGGAACACATTGGTGACAATTCTCTAATTTAACTAAGCAATGTTAGTTTACACCTGCTAAGAATCTGACCTTATGTAAACTGTTACAGTGCACAAATAAAATTCATAAAAGCAGAGATATGTTCTTCTAGTCAATCCAAATCATCTTAGGCTACACAATTAAGTAGGTCAACCTCAGCAGTTTGACAAAAAACTTCAAAAAGATAGTGTCATTATGGCTTTGATGTTTTGAAGGCCTGAATTGCATTTGTAAGTGAATGCATTGAAAGCATTAGCTGAAGGAAGGAGTGCCTACCATAACAAGTAGGAAAAACAGTAAGAGAGTCCATAATAATATCCCCTTGCCTTCAAATGGAAATGCTTTCTCATTTAGATAGGAAATTGGACTCATAAACCTTAGCTAAGTATGACCTTATTCTTCTGAGTGTCTATCAGCATGGATAACTATTGTATAGAAAAGAATTTCAGATCTGCAGCTCTTTATAGTCAGAAGTGCTTCTTATAATTGTATCTATGGCTCATAAACTAGCGTATAGATTTTGTGCTACTATATGTAACAGTATAAAAAAGTTCAGTGCTCTTTGGGGGGCAAAAATCTATATTAGAAGAAAAAATAATCTTTTACATGTTGACATCTAATGTAGTAATTCCACCATAATCACACAAAACATGCAGACAGGTTATAGAACAGTTTAAGTTAGTCTGTATTTCCTAAAAGAGATTTAAGTATTTCTGTAAGGGGTCCTTGGTTCCTGCAATTTACCATTTCAGCAGACTACGCAAATAATTTAGCGTCTCTCATTTCATTGTGATTGGCAATTACAGTGATATAGGACATTTTCACTGAGAAAATTGTTATGGAAAGATGTATTACTCATACAGTCAGGAGCAGTCACAAATCAGCCTTTGGTATTCCCTTTGTAAGTTAAAAAGAAAATCACCAATAATCTCCCTCTTCCTAAAAGTATATTTGAGGTTTCGGCTTTGGTCTCAAAATGAGCCTGAAGCAGGAAACATCTACTCCTTCTAGCCAATGCTCACAGAATCTTTGCAGCCCAGCAGCACCCACCCTTTTCCAGAGCAAGCATACAGTATTAAGCCACTGGGACACCATTTGGAGCTACACAGTGTATCTCTTCCCCAGTCCACCCTGGACCAGATTTTCTTATCTGCACAGAGGAGCAAGAACTTGGCTTTAATTTAGTCACTTTAACAAAAGCAGATTGAAAGCTTGGAGCAGTCAACTGAAATGTGAAGAGTTACTCCTTTTATTTTGCCTATCTGTCTTAGTTGGCTTGCCAAGGTGAAATGGTTGCTTGAAATTGCCTCAAAATTCTTCTGCCGTTTCATACTTGCATATGGCAGGGCAAAGGCAGATTAGGTTCAATGACTAATAGATTCATGCTGGTAATTCATTCTGAATCCTTCCATTTGGGAGTACTTCCTTTCCTGGAATCCAGCTCACCACACAGTAAAATACACCAGCTTTTGTGCTTAGCCATAAAAAGAGGTCCCAGTTCTGCAATGCAACATGCCCTGTAGAGATGTTTCCACCTCTAACAATATGAACAACTGCAGAATTCTAAATTAGAAATGATTGGCCACTAGGAAAGTTTGAGAATCATACTGCAGCAACACAAGCTTGCTTCATAAGACTCACATGCTTGTTTATATAATTACAGGTAACACCTCCCACTAGGAAAAGGCACTGTTCAATGCAACTATGATATTTCTTCTGCAATTTTATGATGTACTACGTACATTTTTCTCCTAAGCTGCTATCCCCTTATTATTAGCAATTTTTAAAAATATAAAGCAAAACAACTGAGTTTTCAGCCTGTACATAACTCAACAAAGAAATTTAGATCAATAGGGAAATATTTAAAGCACTTGAATATTCAGATTATGAATTGCATGTATTGGAAATGTGGTTAGCCAACTGCAAGGCTCCAGAGTTATCAATTTCAATATTAAACAGTTTATACCCTTCTCCAAGCAATTCTAGATGAATAATAACACTGACAGTAATCAGTCTTAAGTAGCATAAAGCTTATCTTAAAGGCAATTATACCCATCAGCATGGTGTCTCCAAAATCACCCACAGTCACCCTGAAACTTGGTTGCACTTATAATGATTCCACCACTGCAAATTAATATACCATTTTTCTCTGTCCATTGTGGGCTTGTTTACATCAGGAATATTTGTTGAATTTATAATGGTGCTGACTTACTCCACCATACTGATGGCATCAATTCTTGCGAAATCAATAGCAGGTTATTTAAAATGAGTAGTTCTCATACACCACTAGCTAGTTCTTTACATTACTTTAATGGTGACTTAGAGCTTCCTTAATTGAAAGCTTTATCTTCCAGCCCAACAGATAGCCATAAATCATAGGAATCACTCCAGCAGACTAGTTCAGCACCACTTATAATAGGTCTGTGGGCAGCTGCCACACGTTCCGTCACTGCTCAACTTCCAGAACGCTGACCCTTCACAGAGCCCGTTACTCTGCTGAGTCACCACGTCCCACTGATCAGTTCAGCCACAGATGTGCTTCAGTTCTCAACTGGAGAGACTTGTGCTTCATCAAACTCCAGTGTGGTAGGTGCCAGTGACAAAAACAGAGAAGATTTGCACTGTAAAAAAAAGTATCAGATATAGACAGGTCTATGAGACACTACATCATCACAGTTTCAACAAAAATCCTTTTGTAAAACAAATAACCGTTCTGGTTATTTCACCTGAAGTGTTTAATGAAGTACACAGAAGCAAAAAGATCCCGTCTTAGGACGTAAAATGGTGCAAATTTGATGAGAAATCTGCCTAGGACTTCTCCTGTACTAAGCTTTCCAAAGAACACAAAGAACTTTTACACTCAAAAAGAAAGTGTCAGATTTTATTAGAATATAAGCGAGAAGAAAGAGCAGAAATCATAGAATCATAGAATCATAGAATGGTTAGAGTTGGAAGGGACCTTAAAGATCATCAAGTTCCAACCCCCCTGCCATGGGCAGGGACACCTCTCACTACAGCAGGTTGCTCAAAGCCCCATCCAGCCTGGCCTTAAACACTTCCAGGGATGGGGCCTCCACAACTTCCCTGGGTAACCTGGTCCAGTGCCTCACCACCCTCACAGTAAAGAACTTCTTCCTAATATCTAATCTAAATCTCCCCTCTTCCAATTTAAAACCATTACCCCTTGTCCTATCACTAGACTTCCTGACAAAGAGTCCCTCTCCAGCTCTCCTGTAGGCTCCCTTCAGATACTGAAAGGCTGCTCTCAGGTCTCCCCGGAGCCTTCTCTTCTCCAGGCTGAACAGCCCCAGCTCTCTCAGCCTGTCCTCATAGGAGAGGTGCTCCATCCCTCTAATCATCTTAGTGGCCCTTCGCTGGACCTGTTCCAACAGTTCCATGTCCTTTCTATGTTGAGGACTCCAGAGCTGGACACAGTACTCCAGGTGGGGTCTCACAAGCGCAGAGTAGAGGGGGAGAATCACCTCCCGTGCCCTGCTGGCCACGCTTCTTTTGATGCAACCCAGGATACGGTTGGCTTTCTGGGCTGCCAGCGCGCACTGCCGGCTCATGTTGAGCTTCTCATCCATGAGCACTCCCAAGTCCTTCTCCTCAGGGCTGCTCTCCAGCCATTCTCTGCCCAGCCTGTATTTATGCCTGGGATTGCCACGTCCCAGGTGTAGGACTCTGCACTTGGCTTGGTTGAACTTCATGCCATTTGCATTAGCCCACCTCTCAAGCCTGTCCAGGTCCCTCTGGATGGCATCCCTTCCCTCCAGTGTGTCAACCGCGCCACCGAGCTTGGTGTCATCGGCAAACTTGCTGAGGGTGCACTCGATCCCACTGTCCATGTCTCCAACAAAGACGTTAAATAGCCCTGGTCCCAGTACTGACCCTTGCGGGACACCACTCATCACTGGCTGCCACGTGGGCATTGACCCATTAACCACAACCCTTTGAGTGCGGTTTTGTAAGGTTTTTTAAGTAACTCTTCCTTAGTTAACTCTGCCTCTACAGATGCATCCTTGTCTCCTAACTTTTACATTAATCAATGACTTGCAACTTGCAGGAAATCCAACCAATCCCCTTTAACCCCCTTTAAGTTTTTCTGTCTTTTCTGTGACCTGGACGCCTGCTGTCTGCTCCTCTCAGTCTCTCTGCTTGATCTACAAGCTCACAAATCCTTGTTGTGACCCTCTCCATATATCTTCCTGCCTGCCTCCCATTGCAGCCTCTGGAATTCTCTTTGCCTTGAATATTCACAGTTGCCAACAGCACATAAAACCTCTCCTTGTCCTTCAGAGGGCCCACTTGACCCAATCACAGTCATTGAGGAACACAACACAAATGAAGAATAAATGAATAAAAGGCATTCTATCAAGCATATCCACTAAATACATAATCAGTTCGAGTACGAACACTTGCTCAGAGCAACACCACCAAAATCCTCCTTTATTTAGAAGTGAAATAGCTACAATAATGCCTTTCATAAACCCTTTTCCTCCGTAGATCTCAAGCACTTCACAGTAGAAGATAGTCATTATCTCTGTTTTATTCAGATGTGGACTAAGACATAAAGTTTACTAAGATACCAGTAAGATAAGAAAACCTTGTTTTATAAGTTTCTTCTCAAAATATTAAGGTGGTCAGTGTCATTACTGTAAAGCTGGGGAAGCCAGCATACGGGTGATGTGATATGCTCAAGCTTCCTTTGATAGTGAGCATCAAACCCCCATATAGGCCTAATGCTCAGAAGAGAAAATAGAAGGGATTGTCACGGAAAAGACAAGATGTCTCAAGAGCGAAGTCCTTAACCTAATGAGGTGCAAACACCAAGATACATCAAAAAATTTAAATTCATGTGGCCATGGAAACCCATACATAAACATTTCAGTGCTAACCATAATATGTTAAATCCCTATTACTACATCACAGTGCTGCTGGTTTTCAATGCTCACGATTAACTTAGTTAATTATCTGTTACAAATAACATTCAGCATAGTATGTAAAAATACAGTAATTTGGGATTCCAGTCATTAAGGAATCTCTACCGTTAGTGATTACTGTCATCACAGATGGTCTGGTAGCCATTTGAGCTCTGTATTTGCTGAAGATAATCATAATTCTTCAGGGAAAACTTACACACTGTTTAGCAACTCTGGACCTTCTGACTATGCCCTGAGGCAATTAGGCTCTTTATAATGGCATCAGGAAAATCCCAGTGAGATTTTTTTCCCTGTGTCTCTCTCTTCCGTCTCTCCCTGCCTCTCCTTTATGTCTTAAGAGTAAGTCAAAGAAAGAAGATGTAATATTAAGATATTAAGTCTGTGAAAATACAAATGAAAGAGTCCTCTAAATGGCAGGTCACCCATCTCTTCCAATAAAGTTTGGCAGGATGCAATAGAAGAGGGGGACAGAGTATCCTGCGGCTATCCTGGAAGTCAGTGTCAAGCTTCATTTGCTCTTCAGACATATGCCATAAAACCACCAATACTCTCAGGAGACAGGAGTGCCTGAATGCAAGCACACGCACTGAGCAGAGTACAATTGTACTTGCTTCTCTTTCCTAATGCTACATCATTATCACAAAAAAAAAAATCCTACATATTATTTTATAGAAAATCATAAACATTATTCACTTATGTACTAACCCTTTTGAAGATAACCTTGGCTTCCAGCTTTCCAATCAGGCCCACTGAGGCAGAGATCACTAAAGTGAACAGGATTTCCATATACAGACTAAGAGTCTCTATCTTTGTGATTATATCTGCCCAAAAATCAAGGGGCTGGTTCACGCAGTATTAACCCAGGATGAAATCCTGCTGGAGTTCAAACTCATTTTGCTGGTGCACAGACTGCAAGAATGTCGGTCAGGGTAACTAAATATACAATGACATGTTAAATGAAAGACTTCTGAACCTGTTACAAATGGATTTTCCCACTAGAGTAAGAAGGAAAAGTCAGCAGCATTTTATTAGATGTCATACAGTTAAGCAATTTGGGTTTGGTTCCCATATTCTCTCCATTTGCTGCATTCAGGTGTGCAGTAAGGTTACCCTGGAACACTATAGTGTCACTGGTTCCCTCTCATTTCTGCTGTAATTTCTCTCTTCTCTCAAAAGGTAAAGGTGAGTTAATTAAATACTTTTTATCAAGATACAAATATATAACATCTCCTGTTTCTTATTACAGAACAAGATGAGCTGAAGTTCTAGAGGTATTCTAACAACATAGTAATGCTCACTTTATTACCTGAAACATCTGGGCTTTGTACACATTTTAAAGGAAGTTGATTTTTAATAGTTTAAGAATAATTTACCTTGTTCGGTCATTTTTAAATTTCAAACAATTTTTCAAAGATTAAATCATGTCTTCTTTATATTAATGATATGTAAAATACAAAAGAACATTAACATGAAGAACTAGCATTATTTTTAAATCAATGTTGAAAAATACAGCAATGTTGAAATACAGCATTGAGCAGACACTTTTAAAGAAAGACTGAATGCTCCGATTTAACTAGCACTACACTGCATTAGCACTGGGCAAGTAAAATTAGAAACGTTAAAAGACCCAGACAGAGTGGGAATTTTTTTTAAGTGTGCACTGGAATATATTGATTAATGCCACATCAGTCTTGCATAGCACCTGAAACTGTAGTAAGAAATACAACAGACAGAAAACTCTTCTACAATATAGATCAGGTATTAAAGGAAAAGAAAAAACACACATTTTTATCCAAGCCCTGCAGGATTATCTTGATGTACTGGACACCCAAACAGCAATTACTTTAACCATTACATCATTGTCATGCCTCACACCATGGCTTCAGAGACCCCATGGGACAGAAAGAGGAGTCGCAAGGCTCTCAAGCCTTGGGTATTAGGCACCCTTGGAAAGAGCAGCAAGATTGGGGTAGCTACAGCTGTATTCTGTCCCTGCCAGGAGGCCTTTCTGAATTATTATGTCACATTAAAATTGGCATTAAAACTTACTAGGGCAAAGAGTTCACCTGAGGCATTGCTTAGCTTGAGCCATATTTACAGTCAGAGGAACAAACCAGTTACATAGCTGATACAATAATTTAAAACATGCAAATCTGGTCTATTTAGTTTAAATATGTCCTCTATCATGACATTAAAAATACGTATTTCTTTTTTTACCTATGGTTTGACCTACAAACTCACAATTTGTTTTGAGACAGCTGTGTAGAGGTGTCTTTTTAAGGTGAACAGAGTTTAATGTGATGAAGTTACAAAGATAACTAAACATAAACTCCTTCTGGTAGCTTGGCAATGACCCCAGTGAAACTTTTCTGATAAAGCATGCTAGAAGGGGCAAGTACATGATAGGACTTTTGGTTTACCTCCAAGACAGCATGGTCATTCACAGCCTGAAGAAGCTCCTTTGATGATAATATTATAACTTTGTGTCATATTTAATCCATGCATTAAAAGGCTCCGCATAAAATCCTGAACAAAGACCCTCCTGGGGAACACAACAAATAATACATCATTCAAAGGGTAGCCAAGAAGGAAAGTGGGCAGTGATGGTGGATAGACAGTAATTGGTTTCCTCTGCACCTGTCAGAAAGCTGCTTAGTTGCTATATATTTAAAACCCCATTCAAGTATAAAGTAGATCATAGGGGACATAAATACCTGGATGTTATCAACAACTTTGTATAGAACATAGAATACAAGTATTAAGTTTACAGAGCTGGCAGGGAATAGAATTACTAAGGAAGTCCTATCCAATCCAATCTAGGTTATTAAATTAGCATATCTACAAACTTCAGGAAGGAGAAATGTATTTTACAAAGAGATACTGAGGCTGAGGAGTTGACTCCCTCTGTCCCGACCTGCATTTCTTAACTTCCATTTGCAGTACCATTAAAATAGAAGTTTTACCGTGCTTTGAAAGTTTAACATTTAGGGTCGGTTATTGCAATATGGCAACACTAGGGCAGAATTGCAAACCTACTTTGCAAAGGGGTGAGCTATTACAGGAACCAGTAAATCTCGCCTACGCATGTGAAGGCTCCAGAATTTACCTTCCTTTGAGCTAAGGCAAAATGGACCAAATACTATAAACTGTTTCTCATTTCTCTCTCAACAACCAACTGATGAAAACCAACACTACTCATGAAGCCTAAGGAATTACATTTCCTGTACTGTTTATTTTTTAGCATAGTAACTTCACTTTTACCTTTTCCTCTGGATCCCTGCGGAAATTAAATTAACGTTTTTAACTGCCTGTTTTAACTTTGCCATAATAAAAGAGAAGAGTTATGGCTAAGCTTTGGAGCATCAAAATCAAATGTTATGTTGGTAAAGCAATTTCTCTGAAATTTGTAAACAATATATTGCCTGGGAGAGCCTGCTGTTGTTAGCAATTTTGGACTGAGTCCTTTATAGCTGCTTATTCTAACATGGCGTTTCCATCCTGTTAAAATGTCATATGGATAAAGGAGTAAATTTTGACAGCTGTGACAGGATTATCATTGCCAAGGAAATCACATTCCTGGTACTCATATGTTTCAGTACATCTATTTTGTTTTGTCTTTGGCCTTGCCTGAACTAAAAATTACCTTCTGAGACAAGAAGAGAAACATAACAGAAGAAAAAAACAAAATGTTGTTATTCTCTTAAATAACCTGATGCTTGAAATTATAGCAATAAGAAACGATCTTTTAGGGTTGCTATTAAATCCACTGTTCAGATTTTGAGGGAACACAAGGCTCCTCTCTTCAAGGACGTAGCCAATGTTCATTTTAGCTGTGCATACTGAGTTATAGGAGGGTTCTGCTCGTATGTATGTTAGACGAGAAACACTGTGAAAGATTCCCCTAGCATTAGCCACTCAATCTGTTCAGCCATATGCAAAATGGATATGAAAAACCCCAAATGATATTTGCAGTATCCTGAACTTTTGGATCGGGGGAACTGCCATGCTGGATCCATCCAATTTCAATATTCTCCCTCTGATGAACACCAGTATCCAAAACTGCAGAAACTGCAAAGATCCTGCAGTGGACAAGCATAACTTCGTACATTGGTTCTCCTTCTCTTCAAACAATATAAAACTGAAATAGCAGAAAAGACAGAGTGGCAACCACTGTTACTAGTGCTGGCATTCACATACTGCCTCCCAGGGTTCACTCCTGAAGACTACTTGATATGAAGGACATGCACGTTCCACTGATTGAAATGCTGATCGCCAGAAACGCAATCTCCTAGTAAGTATCCATTATAGGAGCAGTGGTAGGATTAAGGCGATTCCTCTAAACAACTGGGAAAGGGGGTATAGAGGGAGTAAAGTTGTGTTAAATATTTAAATCAAAGCTACCAAATACCTACCATTAGTTTTAATTCATGATAAGACTGTGTTCAGAAATATGCAACAACTTCTTTCCTACACAGCTATTTCATTGAATGCAGCGATTTATTTTTGGAACTAGCCAGATAACTATGGATTTGTCATGACAACTTTCGGTGCTGTATTTATACTGACATGACTAAACAGGCATTTGACTCTCTGGCTTCCAGGAGTACCACGTAGAGATATTTGCAAGGTCTGCAAATCTTCATTAATGTCCTCAGGTTTTGTCTTCACACAGAATTTACTCATTTATCTGTTCTTAAGCTATTGCAATTTATACAGCAACAGTACAGAGTACAGCTCAGTACCCTACCATCAGATCTCATCCATATATCTTTACACCCAATGGTAAAAAGACCTTCCTTTCCAATACCAATCACTGTGTGTCCATACATTGGTGGTATCTGTTTATACTGGCAAAAAGATATTCACGTTACCAACAGTTTTGTAACAGTACAAAAATAGTGTGTTTACCATTGTGTTCTCTTTGGCCAGTCACATAAAACACCGAAGTTATACTGTGAGGATGTTCTCCTGCCTTATGGTTCTTTGACAATCTCTTAAATATGAGCCCTATGTTTCAACGTATAATTTACAACCGCTGAAATACTAACATTAACATACTTTTTCATACTCATTACACTCTTCCTGAAGGGCAGACTATTCCCATAAGAAACGTGTTGTTCCATCAGAGATGGCATTCCTGTTGGTTTACTGAGGCACTTGGTCTGTTCTCACCTTTAACCCTCCTCCCCCTTTCAGACGGAAGATCAAAATAAACACAATGCTAACACTCTACCATTTCACAAGCACCTCCTAGACAATGACCATCAGCAACAAAAAGGCCACAAACACGTGACCACTTGTGAAATACGTGCCCTTCTCAAGTAAAAGCAACATTTGCCATGCTTTTGTTATAAGAGTAGCCCGTTTGTCAACTAGCTAATGAAAATGTTACATATGACAGTCAGAACTTAAAAAAAAATATGACAAAGGCCTTAAGGTAAGCTTAGCTGTGGAAGTTCCGTTATATATGAACTGACCTAGGGTCAAAGCTGCCACGGCGTTAAGGTACCTAAAACTAGATGGTATGTTAAGTATTAAAAATACTTGAGTGCTTCTGCAAAACTCACTAGGCATTCATATTGTGTTAAATTCCTAAATACATAAAAAATGTGGTCCCTGATAAGCAAATGGCATCATGTGTGAACCTGATTGTACAGTACATATACTATAATAAACATTGCTGTATTGTGGCATACATTATCAGTCTCCCATTAATTGCACACACGAAGCCCTGCAACTGCTTGCAGCATATATTTCACACTTGCAAGCTGCACTTCACAGTTCCGCTGCTTGTGCGAATGTCACGTTCAGTCAATTTGCATTTGTGAATGTAGGGTTTTGCACGGGCAAACAGATGCACTCAACACCAATTATGGTTTGCAAGGCTGATGCCAAATGCTAATGTTTTTAGATTTGAAAAAAAAACCCCACCAAACCAACCTCATACACTTCTTTCCCCTTTACGCTGTCCTATAGAGAAGATAAGGCAAACATAACATCTGACCTGTGTTAAAATATTTCTCAAGAATGACCCAATGCCCACAAGTATCAGTGGGCTTGCATCATGTCCACAGGATGGCAGTTCTGTTCAAGACTGTTCCTCCTCTCTAGTCAATATTTGTTCCTTTTGATTCTTGACATTGTTTGCATCATGTAAAAGTGATATTCACTGAATAGTAAAAGTAGTATGTACTACACAAAATGCCTCAGGCTGTTGTTGTTTGAAAGATTTTGTAGCTTTAAATATTGACAATATCTTGCCAAGGCTCCTTAGCTGCTTTAGTGAAATATAAACAAGAAATATGCACACAGTTTAAAATCCTGGAGAAAGCCATAATTACACATTCACAGACAATTTGCTTCTTTGGAGATTTTGTTATCCACACAACTCTACTTAATCCCGGTGTTTTTACAACAGCAAAGTTCATGATCCTGCAGCGAAGGTTTTGTCAGCACTTTCATTATTAACTTACTTTTACCACAACTACAAAGCATCTTGCTTGTCTGAAACTTGACACAGAGGCCTCACTCTTAATGGTTCCTCAGCTAAACCCTATGTCTGTATCTTGTGAACCCCAGCTCTGCAAGGAGCAAGCTTAAGACCTTCAGACCATTTTGAAACCCTTCCAAACCTCATGTTTGAGAGACTGAGCATCCGCTTTAACCTGTCAAGAATCAACAGTAAAATCCTTCAGAATGTTCATTACAGTGAAAATAACTAGCCATTGTTCTAATTTCTGTAGTCATTTAAGAAAAAGTCTTGCTTTGGTACTAGAGACAACATTTTCATTGGTAACATCTAAGCAAGTTTTGTCCCTAATTTTTGTGCATTTTGCCTGCTTTTAATTATACTTGTCTGTTACGTGTTTATAAAACATGATTTTAAGAACATATAATTTCTAGAAAGACTTGAAGGATTCAAAAGTTATCCTAGTTGATCAGGTTAGTTACAGGTATAGTTTTAAGTCAAATGTAATTAATTAGTAGCCGTATTGATGAAATTTTAGGAGTTTTAAAGGTTAAGTTGCTTCCACTGTAAGTTAAAATTCTCCCTGCCCTACAGCTTGAATAGGTTTCCAAATCTCAGACAGGCTCTTTGACATCTTACACAAGCAGCAGTACCACAGCAATCCACGTGCTCTTCAGAGTAAGAGGAAAGGTGGGGAAAGAATGAACTCCCCAGACTCCTCTATGAAGTGACACTGCAGCGGCCTACTAGAGTCATGCTGAGACAGGTTCTGGATAAGTAAGTTATTTGTTGTTTGCCTCAAAGTTTCTGAAGTAATGGGAACTAATTCCAATTTCAGTATTTGTCATCGTTTCTGCTAAAAATATTAGTCATACACAGGATTAGAAAATGAATTTTAAATCACTTGGATTTTTCACGTTTTGTGTGGTTGTCTCTTGCAGTGTGACACACTTTTTACATTCCTAGTAGTGTTGTTCCATCTGCAGAAATGACATAAATACCTCTGCTCTGTGTGTATATTGGCATCTTGCACGCAGGGTAAATGACCCTGTTTTGGGACAACAGGAGGACTGTTAACTGGGGGTCAGATTTACAAATGTGTATCAGACCCTCAAGACAAAGAAAGTAATCTCAGAATTGAAAAGCGTCTGAATGAACTTGCTGAGGAGTTTTTCTGCTTCTTTTTATACCTTAGTACCTCATTATGTAAAAACGTTTGGCAAGTCAGTATCATACATCCCTCCTTTCCATGTGATAATAGTTTTGTTAGAAAAAAGGGGATAATATACTGCTGCGGCATTTTAACGTCTTTTTCTTGTCCTCTCATGTTGGCTAATTATTTCTTTGAGGTTAAATGAGCTAATTATGCCTGCATCAGAACTCTTTGAGAAGCAGGAATCACTTTCTGTCGTTGATAATTAAACGAACTGAGCTTGATTTTTAGTTTGGGATACAGTTCTAGGCATTTTTCTTTACCATACATAGTATAAAGTGGTAAAAATAATTACAAGTGATGTTTTGTTGATGACAGAATGGAAACAGCTTTTCAACTGTGGTGTAAAAGGTTTGTAAATTGATTTAAATTACTAAGGGTGAGAGGAAGGAAAAAGGAAGGGGAATTGTACCCCTTCCACTCATCCTTGAACAGCTTTAACAATCTTAGAAGAGTTAGAGAATCCATAAAAAATTCACATGACATTTAGGGAGGAGAATGTTATATGAATCCCTTTCACAACAATCATATGACTAAAATGTAAATTTTTTTTCTTTAATTTCACTCATCGAGTCATGTGCATATTTTTCCCTTTGACACTTTGACAGAGTGGAACTAAACAAAGCTGACGGCTTTTATACAAAGGTCAGATATACTGTAGGCAGCACCTGTTCTTCTTACCCTAGACAAGATGCCCTCTTTGATCTGAGGGATATTGTCTGCTAGAATAAAACAGAGTTTCAGTCTTCACACTAGTTCTAATCCGACCACGTCTTGACCAAAGAGTATCGCCTGTATCCAGTTGTACAAATTATATATAGCACAGAAAGGTAGAGGGCTCTACATAAAGGATTAATCTATAACCTCTAAATTCAGTAAGAGCTGAGAGCTACAAGACATGCAGCTTTCACACAAAGTTATCCTCTGAGCTGAGACTCAACACCAAAATGCTGAAAGTTTCATTAAATGCACATGTATCATTCATTCTCTCCTAGGCCACTTCAGCAAAACACACTTTTACTTCCTTGTTGGCGTTATTAATGTTGGGGACAGAGGGACATTAATTTGAATGTAGACATTATCTCACTGTGTACTAATCACATCTGTGTAATTCCTTGTCTGTCTATAAGGCTTGAATCAAAGTCTATTGATACTGCTGTGAAAATGCCTATTGATATCAACGGAACATGGGCCAATCTAGGCATAAATTGCCAAAGCAATTTCTGAGCATAGACGTAACTCACTCATGACAACCTACACTACGGTATGAAGACAAACCCTGAGTACATCAGAAAAGGGCCTTCACTGAATGAAAAGAGGTTTGGGGAAAAAAGAGCACTGGAGGGAGATGCAGAATTATAGGATAACCTTTTTGGTTAGTGACTGAGTAACAAACAAATAGCCACTAAGACCGAAGGCTCCGGACTGGTTCTGTGGGTATCCCATGTACTGCATTGCCTACTCTGAAGCAAGCCAATGCAGAGACCTTGATTCATTGTGTTTCTCTTTAAATATTTAAGTCCTTTTGCAAGACTTACTTAACTATTTTCAAGCCTATTTTAAATAATTAAATCTCTCATCTCCTCATTTCAAAACCAAATCAGAATACAGAACATCAAATAACTGCCACCCAGAGGGACCTGGCCAGGCTTGAGAGGTGGGCCTATGCAAGGTCCTGCGGTACTCCAGGTGGGGTCTCAGGAGAACAGAGTAGAGGGACAGAATCCCCTCCCTCGCCCTGCTGGCCACGCTGCTTTTGATGCAGCCCAGAATGCAGTGGGCTTTGCAGGCTGCAAGTGCACATTGGCGGCTCATGTTGAGCTTCTCATCCACCACTACCCCCAAGTCCTTCTTGGCAGGGCTGCTCTCAATCCATTCTCTGCACAGCCTGTATTTGTGCTTGGGATTGCTGTGACTCATGTGCAGGACCTTGTGTTTGGCTCCAGTGAACTTCATGAGTTTTGCGCATCTCTCAAGCCTGTCCAGGTGCCTCTGGATGGCATCCCTTCCCTCCAGAGTGTCAACGGCTCTACACAGCTTGGTGTCATTGGCAAACTTGCTGAGGGTGTACTCAGTCCCACTGTCCACGTCACCAACAAAGATGCTAAACAGTGCCAGTCCCATTACCAGCCCCTAAGGAATGCCACTCGTCACTGCTCTCCACTTTGACATCGAGCCGATGACCACAACCCTTTGAGTGCAGCCATCCAGCCAACTCTTTATCCACCATGTGGGCCATCCATCAAATCCATGTCTCTCCAATTTAGAGACAAGGATGTTGTGCGGGACAGCATCAAATCCTTTGACTACCTCTAATTGTTGTGCATTTAGTTTCATACTCTGTATTTTTAGCATGTGTGAGAGTACATTCCTTTTTGACTTCTAAAATCACTAAGATTCTCTTTAACATCCAATATCAACTTTAAGGCAATCATGCTTCATTTGCAGTTCCTTCTACTGCATTTACATTTACCAACTGTAGAACTACTGAGAAATCTACTTCTCCAGATAACTGCTGTGTCAGCTGGGACAGTTTCAAACAACAAAAAAAGACTATGACCCTTTCCCCAGAGTATTCTGTCATATTGGTGTTTGCTTCTCTTCAGGAAACAACAGGTGTTGAATATGTAAATGTTTATGTTGGCAAAAGGTACTATTAAAATAATTCTTTAAAAAATCTGGATCTCTGAAGTGGTGATTTTTATGGAAGGGTTCTTCATAACCCTAAAAATAAAGGCTTATGCAACATAATAGAAAATAAATGTTTCTTTTGTATGCCCATATCTATGTTTGCAGACAGTCTCTTTATATAGTTACATTGCCACCTTTATTAAAAAAAAAAAAATCAAACTGATTTGCATGACTGAAAGATATTTTCCTTCTACTAAATTATTCTAACGGGACTTGGTAGAGATAAAAGTAAACTGTTAAAATATTCTGCATGGCTAAGTCTGCTATCTGCAGGTAATATTCATTCACTAAGATAACATTTTTAGGGTTTGGTACCTAGCTTCTTCAGCGTAAAAATAAGCCTTTATCTGTCCTTCAGGATTATTAACAGTAAGTGATTTCCACATTAACATCAACAGCAATAATGAAGATGTCCTTTTCAATTCATCCTGGGGAACTTTGAGTGAGAACTGTTATTTGGCGAGGCTTCATTCTTTAATAGAGTCCAAAGATAATTGGGTATTGAAAATTCCATCTAAATCAACCAAATAAATCTTTCGGTTACCAAATTAATAATTTCATTGATGCCATCAGCCTTCAATTTTCACTCCATTAAATTCCTAAATTCATGTGAGAATGGCACAGCAAACAAATTAAAATGAGTTTCTTATAAAAATGAGAACGATAAGATTATGCCTTCTAAAAAAGCAATTTAACTCCAATAAATTATTTTTAAATTATTAAATGAGGCATTGCATTAACTATAAAAGAGGAGCATAAAAGGGCACCGGCCTATGGAAAATAAGACATCTATAGACCTCTATAACCTTGGACAATTATATCTGTAATAATTGACTCATAAAACTTTATGGCAACTTGTACAATATTCCTATTTCTTAAGATAGCATTCTGATCAGCAGAATAATTAGAGAGGAAGAGAGAATTTTTTCTCAGGAGCACATGGCTAAATGTTTTCAAATAGCCTCTTGTTGCTTTGCTTGACACAGAGCATTACAGCAAAGTGTTACCTGCTCTGTGTGGAATATTAAATCACATTTAAACTACATCATGTCGCAGTAAGGCAGTTCAGCGTCAAGGAGGCCTGCACAAACAGTTCAGGATACAAGACAAGAAAATTCCATAACTGTTTTCTTTAGACTATGTGCTCAGCACATTGAAGGTTTGAACCTTTAAATGTCAGGTATGACATGCCGTCTCCTTTTCAGTTCTTGTTCCATCAGCTTCATAGAAGGCCAAACTTCTGAAGAATGAGCAAAACCAAAATAGCAAGAGACAGCAGTAACATCTTGATAGCAAAGCAGCGTGAATAACGGAGGTTTTTATATACTTCCTGAAAAATGAATCAACACTACCTCCTGCTTGTGGTGGAATCCTCTTAATAACATACAAAAAGCAAAACACAAGGAGCTGAAGAAGTGAAGTACCACCCATGTACTAGACCTGGAAATCTGTACAGGTAAAATTAAGGTCTGTTAAATGAAAACAAATTCAGCTTTTCTACCTCATGGCTGTCTTTGCACAGATAACTCCTCCTCCTCAATGACAGACACACATCTCTCTACCAAGGCCTTGTTTTCCCTACCTTATGTTCACTTGAAAAAACAGAAATGGAAATATAAACCGTGTAGTATAGTTAGATAAACATTTCACAATCTATTTGGAAACCTGATGCAGTAAAATGTATGCAAGCTTTTTCACTGACATCAATGAAGCACCATGCCTTAGATAAGAGAATTGCAGTGAAGTCAGATCTACTCCTTGTTTTCAGGAGATAACAGGCATATATAGCCACTACTACACCACAACTTCCTAATGAAAGCCTTGTGGGCATGCATTAAATCTTTCTCAAAGATCCTCCGTTTGCCTCCTCTCAGTACAATGAACCGGCCTACTCTCAATCCAGAAGCCAGAACCCCTGCTGATTCCAGTAATTCTTGCTTCTATAAGCTAAATCCTTTTGTGGTTTCCCTTCACTCTCCATTCTACACATTCCAGCTACTTTTAAAATGAAAAAAGTACCAAAGCAGGCAACATTAAAGAACCAGAAGCATGAACTCGATCCAACAATACGAGTGCTGTTTGAATTAATGCACTACAGGGTTTAGATATCCCTGATTTCTTCACCTTTGATTTTCCAGTGATGTCCAGAATAAATAATTGCCTTATTAAAGGACTTCTGAAGCCAATAGAGCAAGGTAGAAAACACTGAAGTCACCAACTCAGCCTTTGATTCTGTCTGACAGAAAATTAAAAATGAATGAGAAGAAAATTAATAATAAATGTATTCATGGCCTTATTGGGATTCATGACTCTCTTGCCAACATTAAATGAGTTCAACCAATTGTTACTCTTAAAGTGAAACAGCATCAGAGTTGCCAACTGTTCAAGTACTACCAGTGTATTTTCTTCAGTATAGCAAATTAATAAAAAATAATACAACAGAATACTACCTGAGTTGCAAAATCCTTAAAACTAAAGCTTTTAGCCAAGTCTTTCAAGAAAATTATACTTTCACTTCCTAATACAAGTGTGAAAACAAAACTCTCTATTAATGGTCTTTAAGCCAAGCAAGAGTTTGAAGACAGGCTTTTACCCTCTTCCTTGCATCAAACTTGCTATCAGCAGGGTTCTCAGAGTATGGCCCCTCATCACCCAAAGAACACAGGATATTTTGCTAGAAATACAAAAATAAATTAGCCCTAGCCTTGCTTTCAGGTGATTAATAAATCCTTCTCAAATTTCAGCTCGAACACATGAGGTTTGACAAAATTATAGAACTGTAGCAGCCCCAAACAAAGTCTTAGCATAGAAAACAGCAGAAAATAACTAAAGCAAGCTTGTACTGTAATTCTGTCTACATATGTAATTACAGCAATATAGATTTATATTGTAACGTGGAGAATCTTAGGAATCATAGGAAAATTCAGGTTAGAAGGGACCTAAGGAGGTCTGTCGTTCAACCTCCTGCCGAAAGCAGAGGCAGCTCAGATCTCATCAGTTTGCTCTGGGTTTTAGCCATTCAGGTCCTGAAAACTCCCAAGGATGGAGACTGGGCAGCTTGTTCCGATGTTTAAATGTCATCCTGGTGAAAAGATGTCTCTTTGTATCAATTCTGAATTCTCGTTTCAATTTATGCTCGTTGTCTCTTGCCCTTTTAACATTCATCACTGTGAACAGCCTAATTTCATAGAACCATAGAACAGTTTGAGTTGGAAGGGACCTTAAAGATCATCTAATTCCAATCCCCCTGCCCTGGGCAGGGACACCTCCCACTAGACCAGGTTGCTCAAAGCCCAGTCCAACCTGGCCTTGAATAGCTCCAGGGATGGGGCAGCCACAGCTTCTCTGGGCAACCTGGGCCAGTGTCCCACCACCCCTAAGACTTTCTTCTTGATACCTAACCCAAATCTCCCCTCTTTCAGTTTAAAACTGTTACCCCTCATCCTATCACCACAGTGCCTGATAAAGAGTCCCTCTCCATCCTCCCTGGAGGCCCCCTTTAGGTACTGGAAGGCCACTATAAGGTTTCTCTGGAGCCTTCTCTTCTCCAGGCTGAACAATCCCGACTCTCTCAGCCTGTCTCATCTTCCGGATGATCTTCATGTAGGTATTAGGAGGCTATTAGCTCCCCTAGAAGTCTTGGGAGTGCCTTGACAAGTGCTCCAGGCCCTGAACATCTTGGTGGCTCTCTGCTGAACTCACTAGAGTTTATTGCTGTTTTTCTTGAGAGGGTGACCCAAAACTAGACACACTACTCTAGATGCAGCCTCACAAGTCCTAAGCAGAGGAAGATAATTGCTCTGCTCAGTCTGATGCCTATACTCCTGTTAATACAGCCCAGCGTGCAGTTGGTCGCCTTTGCTGCCAGCACTCTCTGCTAGTTCTTGCTCAGCTCGCTGTCTGCCAGACTCCGGGTCTTTTCCAGCAGAGCTGCTCCCCAGCCACTCAGACCCC
Organism: Chionis minor; assembly: GCA_013398295.1. NCBI lineage: Eukaryota > Metazoa > Chordata > Aves > Charadriiformes > Chionidae > Chionis > Chionis minor. Next base: position 327,061 of record VZSF01001075.1, read on the forward strand.
AGCCTTTATTGTTGTAAGTGGTTACTCCTTCCCAAGTACAGGTCTTTGCATCTGTACTTTTTGAATTTCATAAGGTCTCTGCTGGCCCATTCTTTCAGCCTGAATAGGTCCCTCTCAACACCAGAAGGACTTCTATCCTCTAGTGTACCAAATACAGCCCTTTCCAATTTGGTGTAATCTGCAAATCTGACAAGACTATATGCTCTGTCACTAAGCCCCTTCCTGTACTCCACTTGTCATGAGCATCAGGGTAGAGTATGACCCATTCACCACTATGCTCTGAGCATGATCATCCGATCAGATTTTTACTGATCTAGTCATCCATCCAATCTCACTATGTAGTCCTAATTTGAATATTAGAATATTGTGGGATAAAAAGGACACCAACATAGTGAGTCAATTACTTCTGACTATACACCTCAACTCCCTTTCTTAGGGAAGCAAGAGTCAATTCACAGAGGCAATGCCACACATTATGAAAAGAATCCTTTCATCAAAATGATGAAACCCTCAGACAAGTTCAAGAGCTAAAAATTAGAGGTACTCTTCTCCCTTGTGCACTCTCTCACCTGCCTATTAAAAGTCCCTGACCCGTGGCAGGATTCAGGCAGCACAAGGCAACCAGTTCAGTCTGTGTTACGAAGGCGGGGAATGACGAAGCCAGAGTCCTGACTTCACATCATAAGAGCAGCCAAGGATCTGAAATTCCTTTGAGCCCAGCGTCCTCTTACTGACCGTGACCAGCATTAGACACTTAGACAAGACTAAGTACAGCTATCACAGATACCCCTTCTGCTTGTCCCATGCTGCAGCTGAAGCTGTTCAGTTCTAGTCACAGAGGGTTTTTTTTCACCTATTCCATGATCAGCCTCGCCACAATTATACGTCATCTCCATCCAAGCTGTCTTCTAGGTCTGAGAATGAAAGAAGATAACCTTTTAAATTGCCAAAATCTGAGAGAATAGTTTTACCATTTTCAAGGAATAGTTGGGAAAATGAAACAAAATGAGATTGAGGAACTTGGCCTGTAAAAAATAACAGACTGTGAAAAATAAATGGCCACAGGTAGAGCTGTGAATGATGTCAGTACAACTTTGGTCAGGAAAGCACAGGCTCCATTTAGCTCAGGGACAAAAGTGACAGCTTGTTCACTACAAGTCAACCTACTGTGGGTCAGTACAATGTGAGACAGAACAAGAGTAGTCCTTACGCTGCATGGATGCACCAGCCGTTCTCGTAAGAGCAATGTTGAGCTTTGTGTCTACACTACTTCACGTTGCACAGCTTTGCACAGAGGCAATAGGATCCCATGTGCCAACCATCTCTACTGCAGCTGAGTTTTTCCAGAAGCATTCCAAGCTTTAATCTGTCTCTCTGCTCAGGGCTGTGGCACGGAAGCGATTATCCAGCAGTTCTCCCTGCAGTCCTCAAGAGCAAAGCATTTTTGCTGTCCTAAGAATGGGATGACATTCTGCACACCACAATAATACTGATTTATGAGGCTCAAATTAGTAAACTTAAATCAAGATCAGTAACTGATGGGAAGGAATGTCTAATACAGCAAGTCTTTTAAAGTCACAAATGTTTCCGTGTTTTAATTCATAAGTGACATTATCTACTATTATCCTTTCAATGCACTTGTTTGGTTAGGGTTGACATTGTATATCACTGTATTTACTGATTAGATCTACAGTCAAAGGGAAATGAATACAAATTAGTTTTTCTAATTACTGTAAGGCTACTATACATTGCCAGTCTGTTTCAAAAGTGAAATCAACTTGTGAAATCCAAGATTAAAACAACTCTAAATCTTCGGAAGGGGGGAAGGGGGGCAGGGAAGGGAAAAAAAAAAAAATCCTGGCAAAGTCTGTATCCACACAGCTGGTGAGAAAACTGATTGTCCAGAGTCCAGTACCAAAGCCTCAACGCCACATCACAGGATATCCAGATCAAGTGTCCTATTAAGTTGAAAGAGCCTGTTATAACTCTGCTCATTCAGGAAAATCAAGGAATATCTGCCTCGGTGTCAAAGTAAATTATGGTGCCATCAATAAATGTAATGCTAAATAAGCAGCAAATAAATAAGGCAAAAAAAGTGTCTGTTTTTTAAAAAGCAAATGCTTTCCGCTACTTAAAATAACAATAAACACATATTTGTATATAAAAATAAAGGAAATAATCTTTGCTGAGAGAAGATTCCTTATCTTTATGTGAGTGGATTTTCTATCTTTTTATTCTGCGAATTGATTTAGTATTTGGCCGTTGGATAAAATTCATTAACAAGATAACTCCAATAACTTCAGTGGCTTTCACAGGGATAAATTTAAACCTAATGTAAATATATCTGTTGATTTCAATCAGTTTTGGATCAGAATTTCTATGCAAATCTGCAAAGTGATACAGAATGTGTCTCATTGGGGCACATTATCTTAAATATTCTTGTCAAAACCATACACCATTTCCAATCTATAAAATTAAATAGGAGCTCATAAACTTATAAATATGTTTATTAGTCTTTCAGAGACAGGCACAGACTAGTAAACATTTCAAAGTCTGCATCCCTCTAGCCCCAAGGGTGTCTTCTTTAAAGAAGTCATTGATTTTTGTCATCAAAAAACAAGTATTCAAGTAACAGTCTCAAACACAAGCTGATGGTAAAGTACCCAGGATTCCCAAAGGTGCCATCTGTAAAAGGATCATTGATTTTGACCTTTTGGGTGGATTTGTCTTTTTTCCTAGTGTTTTATTATGTGCATCAATAACAGGGAAGGCAAAGAAGACAAAATGAGAGAGAGAAAATATAACTTTTTAGAGATGTATGTTTGGACTTCTGCCAAGAAAATATTTTTGCATTCACGTATTCCACTGTTACCAGCTCCTAATCAAGAACAAAATCAAACCAAAACCTAAATTAAAAACACCTCTGAAAAATGTAATTGCTTAGACCAATAGTTGGCTAAAAAATTATTCTAATTAGCCATTTTTCTTAGATTCCTTAGGACTTAGCATCTCTCATGCATGCCTTTAGTACACATATCCATATCCATTACTCTCTCTCCATATGAAAGTATTGATCTTGATTTAGGAGAAGGAAGCTGGGGTCAGATTCAATTGTCAGCTATTGTTAAAAAGAATCTAGAGAAGCACTGGTAAAATCAGCCCACAAGCCCATAGGAAGAGGACACTGAACTTGCCTTACGCTATCTTGTACAAATAATTTTTTGCTGTTAATCCCAATCATTGTGTGAAGCCTGGCTCCCCTGTCTCAAGCATGGTTAGGAAAAGGCTGATATTCTAGTTTTGCACCAGTAGAAATACCATGTGATGTCTAGACTGCAGGAAGAAGTGCAGCAACGTTAAAATAAATCTGCTTATTCTCTAGCACTCCAGAGGAACAAAACAAAGAAAGGGTCGTCCCTTCAGTGAAACTGGGCATGTGCCAGGTTGTGTAGAGAATCTTCCACATGTCGGATGTTGAAAATAGCCAAAGTCATGCCCAGTACAGCTACTTATTCCATCTCCAGACTGGTAAAATTCTGCATGTGGTGCGACGGGACTGCCTTTATCTTCCCCCAGCAACACAGCCAGGGAGCCAGTGGAGGAAGAAGCATGGAAAAGTACTTTTACTGGTGCCAGATCAGGTTTGGCAGGGAACCAGACCAGCAGGTAAAGCCATGGCCTCCAGCCCTGGTTGATAATAACAGGGAGCACTTTCAGATGCCAAGCCCTCCCTCTGCATCAGCAGTCTCAGCCCAGTCAAAACACTTCAGGCTGCATTTTTGCCGCCACCTGTACACCACACACTGCCTATTTTAATAAATTTCAAACATGAAGTCCATGTAACCTTTATTTTCTAGCTTAAACTAAGCCATATCAATATCCTGCCACTGCTATTCAGATGTATCCGGAGTCATATTAAGCACAAGTAAAGAGGGAGTGCACTCTCCAAAGGTGGAGTCATGAAGATCAAATGCATGTGATCTGCCCCATTAAACACGCTGCATCTGTTTGTCACTCTCCACACATATGCTGCGTGTGAAAAATGAGAAGTGTAAGCTACATCCACAGTAGCTATCCATACTCCAGCTGTTTATACTCATATTCCTTTTCAGCTCCTACAATGGATTTAACTAAGGGCAATTTTGCACATTAGTAAGAATTCTTCTAAATAAAACAATCCTTTCAGCCAAAATGAAGAGGCTTTAAAAATGACTGCAAAGTGGATTAGGATCACTTACGGTAGATAGCTGTTGACAAGATATTGCTTGTGATTACCATGAACATACACTGACAGGTGCCAGAAAGGAAGCTCATCATTGAAATGATACAGACTTTTCAACATATGCTCTAACAGAACATGGAACATCAAAGAATTCCTGTCGTTTCAACGAGAAAATTTCCTTTGGCTACCTACCAGAGGACATTCAAAACAGCCCAGCACTGAGCTGAGAGTCAGCTACCCGTATCATTCTAATCCACCTCGGGAAGAAGCAATTGTACCCTCATGCTAAGTGTTTGCACACAGTCACTTTACTTGTACGACAGATATTCAGTGATAAAACAGTTTTGGTTAATATGTTGAATATTAAACATTTCTCAGTTTTACTCTGTTTCATTCTTCTTTCTAAATGGGTATTGTACTACAGGATTATCACCCTACCCTGTGATAACCAGGCTAGTATTTAGCTAATGCTCATGGGATCTGCACCAAAGACTAAAAAATGTTTAATACAACACTTGCTCCTACATCTTTTATAACATTTGAAAATTGTTCCTCTAGAAAGACAATTGCTCTACTGTCCCCTTCTCACTGCTGTCTGTCCTCAAGTTTAAAGGAACAAGAAAAATACACTGTTTTGCAAGTCTCCTGGTCCCTATACATATGCAATTTGCTATGTATTTCATATACTCAGGTGAGCAGAGAACACAATCTGCTTGGATGTACCTGTTTCTACCTCTGCAGTAAAGTGTCACTGCCAGCACTGTATAGATCAGGCAATATAATAAAGCATTTTATTTGTGAATAGTTTTGGTTTCTTATTGGCATTTTCAATTCATTTATCTGACTTTCTTTTAGCTTTAGATGATCTGACTTTGTCAGATAATTCCCACAGCTGCCTTCCAGTGCAGAAGGCAACAGCAGGAAATCAGGATGCGAAAAAGGATGAAAACAGTCTCAGAGGAGAATTCTTTATGCAATCCACACTTTCCCTTGGCACCCTTTTGCAGTCTCACTCCAACTTCAATGCTAGGCTCTGGCTCCTTCCAAACCTTACTGTTTACCATAGGCATGGGCTAAGCCCTAGCCCAAGAACCCCAGACATTACCCACATGAAAAAGTTCACAGTGGAGAATTATTCTCTCATCCTAATCCATCCTTTGTGGTAGCTTAGGGCCTAGGTTTAAGTTCTCTAGTCACTCTTTCCTCTCTTTGACTCTGTGTCTGTATTTCTCTTCCTCTGCTCCTCCAAGTTCCCTCTCACGCAGGCTCCCTTAATCTTACTCACATGTATTTTCTTGATTGGCATTGCCATTTCCCCATACTCGCTCTCTCACTGAAGTACTCTTACACTCATTTCTGCTTCTATCTAGTTGACCCTCGCTCTTTTTCTTCTGTTTGGTGTGGTTTGGTTTTGGGTTTTTTTTTTTGTTTGCGTAGAGGTTTGGGTTTTTTTCCCTACAGAGACATACCTGTTTAAACCAATTATGAGGTCAGTACAGCATATTTTGTTGTCAGTCAGCTACAGTGCTCAGTAACTGAACTTCAACCAATGCTGCTGAAGAAGCTGAAGGACACCAAGAGACAAGCCAGGCTTTGGACAAAGAATACTAGGGCTTTGTGGGGAGAAAAATCCTATACATTTGCCTAACACACTTCTATCATAGGCTACCATGGTCTGCCAGGCACTGATAACAAAATAACTGTTTCTAGATTCTGCCAGATTCCAAAACACAACAGTGGTTTCAGAAAGGAAGCAACATGGGAGCACTAGCTTATTTCAGATTGGTGGCAGAACCTGGAATCAAGATGGAATTAGCAGTAACACAGAGTGCTTTAGCAGCTCTTTACAGGCTCAGGCCCACAAACCATTATTATTTTGCACAAACATGAAACACAGTGCCAGAAAATCACTGGGGTAAGCCATCAGAGTTTGTTTCATCCTGGCACAACCACTCCTCCTTTTGGGATGTTGTTATTTTGTCTGTCAACGGGTGGTCAGAAACTAGGGGAGACTGACCAATTAGTGGAGTCCTCATCTGGCGGGGTGTCATGCTGCGTGTTTGTCCTACGCACTACTGCATCTGACACTCAAAATGGGATTCATGTGGTGCCCTGGCAGCAGCTCTGCCTGAGGAGCCAAAAGGGAGCCTCCCTCTGGGTAAGCCAGCAGGTGTTAAGTGTATGCTAAACTGGTCTCAGCTGGAAGCCACTCTTTCAATGTTAGAGGAATGTCTTGCATATCCAGCATAGTTTTCTGAGCGTTTAACTAGAAATACAGAAAGAATAATGCTTCTTTTATCTATTTCAGCCTATCATTAATAATAAAATTAGCTTGTCTCCCTTTTAAGGCGGGTTCAATAATATTGCAAATTTAGAGTAAGCTCTAACTGGAGCAATTAAATCAATTCAACTTCCTGATTATAATAATAATAGTACAGAAACGACATACAGAAAGTGAATTCAACACACAATTTGGTACAATGAAAGACTCTGGTAACACAGTGGTAATGTTAATAACATGCTTATTCGTGAAGGGTCTGCGTTTTGACATATGAGGGGTCACTCTGTTCCCTCATTGGTCCCCCAGATTTACTATCTATACATACTTACAATGGTCTGCATTTTAGAATTAAAGACTAAGGTATTCCTCAGCCAACAAAAATATCACACATAGCAGCATACTTGGTTTGTGCCTTATCTTTAGTTAATAAAGTAGTTAGCAACTAACTGGCTTGTTAAATATCTATGAATATCTCCGTCTATATATTTAAATATATATGCACTGTTACATTTCACTGACCCACATGGACAAACAGTTTAATGTCGCTGTTTTCCCACCTCAGCAAAAGCAAGACAGAGACGGAATTAATCTTTCAATAAACTTTTGGACAGTTAACACATTGTTTAATAATAGGGAATGGTGGAATAGGAAATAATACTTTGAAATATCCTCTTATGGACTGTTTTTCTGTTTCAATAGTAATTAGGGATGTCACAAAAAGTTGAGGCATATGTACAAATGCTCTATGTCCTCTGTTAGCTGGTAGGTATGGATTTCAAGTTGTGATGGAGAGTCCAAAGGTGGATTATTTTACTCATTTATAGGAGCAGCCATGAAACTTCTTTCAGTAACCTGAAAGAGATTCCAGAACCGTCTGGTGCAAGAAGTGTGGCAGGGGAGAGGAAGAAACTTTAGAAGAATGCCTACAAATATCCACACACGATACATTTAATCTAACAAATCTGAAATCACAAACAGAGGAAACTGCGTGACTGTGTGAGGACAGTGACCCTGCTGTCTTTCCAGGGTCCAAAAGTGATTGTTTAGCATAAACAGAATATTAAGCACATAACTCTAATAGCAGAGTCAGCTCCAACATCAACACTCCTGTTGGCATGGTGCTGGGAAACTGTCCTGGTTCCGGCAGGGACAGGGTTAATATCTGGCCCAGCACAGGTATTCCACACCACGTGACGCCATTCCCAGTATTTAGGGGGAGCTGGCCGGGGAGGGGAGTTCCCAGTTTGGGAGCGGGCGGGGACGGTCCGGGTCCGGTCGGTGCGCGTCGGTACGGTACCCCTATTTATACGCTCCTCTGTCAGTACTATTGTTGTTTTGTCAAATTTTTTTTTTTTTTTGTTCTGTTAAATTGCTTTTTATCTCAACCCACGAGTTTTTGCCTTTTTATTCCAATTTTCCCTCGCTGCTGCGAGGTTTGGGTGAGCGGCCGCGTGGTTCTTTGTGCCGGCTGAGGCCAAACCACGACAGAAACACAATAGGACACAATACCTGTGTTTGTTTAGGAAGTCAAGGGGTAACATAACTACCTATACATGCACTGTTCGGCTTGCTCCATTTGGAAGGCCAAAACCACCTCAATCTTAATCTTCTTTCCTTGAAGTTTAAACTAATAATGTATTTTAACTCTTTGACTGGGAGAAGACAAAAGTAAGCATGCGTACACTCCACAGATAATTAAACACTCTCAGATGCCATTGGGGGTCACATTATTGACGTCATAGATTAAAAATTCATTCTCTCCAAATATTTTCAATTTGTACACTTTTAATGGCCATAAGACAGTAATATCTTGTTGAATATGCATCTGTAGTGAGTTTAAAATTGAATAGTCAAACCTTTGTTCTTTCTTCCAAGCATAGCCTGAACTGTACTGTCTCCTCTTAGCTCTTTTCCTAATGAAAAAGCTCTGTCTCCTGTCATTTTAAAAGATGACAATAGAAATGGAAAACAAAGGCGGACAAAATGCATTAGCAAGAATGTCTACAAAACAGTTGTTAAAATGAAAAGCTTTTCCCATAATTGAAGAGTCCTGGCTGGTATCTCTCTGCAAGGAAATAAAGGAGAGGGCAAGTGCAGAGACAAAGGAAGAAGATCTTCATTAGGCGTATTGTCTACCACATGGTTCCTCTAAACAAGAACTTTCTAAAGGACTGACATTTCCATTAAAAGGGCAGGCAGTTTGCTACGAAATGACATTCAGTTTTAAAGGCTCAGCTTAGAAGCAATTTAGAGCATGAACAACGGTTTCCAATGCCATCTTTTCATTGCTTGGTTGGCACTTTGTGCGGTATCAGAGTTGCCACATGAACAATAAGGGAACACCATTATCACCAACAAAACCCCTTATATGCATCAGTGGTTGTTACTTACCCCACAGTCCCTTTATACTGCTTAGGAAATCAGAATGTGCATGCATGACATTTAGACCCACGTTAGGCTTCTATACACTGACAAAGTGGATGAAAGAGAGGCTTCTGATGGCACAAGTCTGGCCAAGTGTACAGTAAAAAATATTAATGTCAGCAGCAGATAGTAAAATATCCTTCATCTCCCACTCTTCCTTTAGGAAAAATGCACAGGCATGGACTCTAAAGGTAACCAATTCTTCTGTGTTTCCCTGTTCCCACTTCACGTCTACACTCAACGCCACTCTGAATCTGTTAGCACCAGCGAGAGTCTTTTAAGGGTTTTCATCATACTTAAAAGGCAGGACAGGGGAGCTCTAAATTAGCTCCCCAATCAACTTTTTAAGTAAGACTTAATAAGCCTACTGACTTTTCAGGAGTCGTTTAGTGCCACTTCCCTTCCCTGTCTTGCTGTGACACTCAGCAGCACTTGAGAAGTGACTGCGCTTGCCTAAATGCTGAACTGGAAGCTGATTTAGGTCTCTTCTCATTCCCACTCCAGCAATTCACGATCACAAGGCTAAGGACAGTTAAAAAAACCAAAAGAAAAGTTACCAGAAGAGGGAAGAAAAAACCCTATTCTGCTAAATTTATGAAAAACGTAGATTTTTGCCAACTGTACATAGTTCCTCTTTCTCTCGCCTAACCTTTGAAACAATGGAACCTCTCTCAAGATTGCTAAGGACATAGTAATATAGAAGTATCACCACCTTTTTAAATTTACTTTTTATCTTAAGCCTAATGGAAAAATGGCTGGAGCTCTGTGATCTTTTGTAAGTTTCCTGAATTATCTTCTAAGCAGCTTGCTGCAGTTCTTTTTATTAACCTCCAGACCTTACTATTTAACCACAAATAGATTTAGGTCATGCATATTGAATTGTTTTGATGACAGTCTAGTGTTTAATAATAAACACTTCTCTAGGAAATTAAACAGTTCCAAAGCTGTGCTCTACAAATGTGGTTCTGGAAAGAGCACCATATGACAGCTCAGATGGGCAAAGAAACCACAGGACATTAGCAGTGCAGAACCTAAGTTGTATAATTACTTAGGGATGATTATGACAGAGATAACAGGATATAACAGAAAATAAAGAAATAACAAAGAAACAAACAGCCAATTGCGGACAGCTGTCTATTAAAAGGCTACCACCAAATAAAATCAATAATTGAATTACTAGTTGTTTAGGACCCTGAGAGTCACCCTTTCCCATACCTAGTAAGCATTTCTCGTAACTTTGATAATCTGATGTCCTTTATGGAACTCTATTGTGTAAAGACGATGTAATATTTATTGGTTTACAAATCAGTCCATCTTAGATTTGTTTTTCCCTCCTTTCTATTTACCACAACATTTTTTTTAAATTTATGAATCTATCCACTGAAATATTTATGCAAGTTGGGTCCAGAGGGAAGCAATCTTGTTTTTGCAGATTGTAGTTGGTGCTCTGAGACAACTCCACAGAGTAAGTAAACACAGAATAAGAGAATTGGTTTTGTGCGTGCTTTCCTCGGGCACATGCTCCCCTCTCACTGTAATATTTGGCATTTGGTATTACAGAAGTGCTAGCAGCTCTGCTGAAGCCAACAGGAGCGAAACATTTGAAACGTGCTGAAGATCTTTCCAGAGATTACTGGTTTTGTTCTTTATCAAAGTTGATAAAAGCACTTATTCTCTCAAACGTAATAAATACATTAGGTTATCTGCTACATTGATCTGAGGGGCAAGCGCTTCATTTGATATGCTATTCACAGTAGTTAAAATGTGCTGGTTTTGAATGCAATAAGGAAAAAGGACTTCCTTGCAAAGATTAAAGCTTAAAAATGGCTTTTTGAACAGTAAACATAGGTAGAAACCCAAGTATTTATATGAGAAGTGAATTATTCGGAACTGCAACACTCAACTGAGATTTTTACCACAACTTTGTCCATGGCGATCGTCTATTATTGTTGATATAATCCAACAGGCCATCTTACCTGAAAAAACCAATGGAGCTCTCTCCAGTTCTAGATCATCAGCAACCCACTTCTCACTCCCCAAACTCCTGTCTGTTGGCAATCTCACAGACAGTTGTATCATCATCAAATACGGTGCCACACACTAGTGGATGCTTCGCAGTGTAATCTACAGCTTCTGTGACTAGGCAGCCTGACATATCCTATTTTATCATCATTGATTTGTATAACAACTTGTGGGGGTTAAACAGCAAACCTCCGTCTATAACTGTCAGCCTGATAATTTCTTTGAATGGCAAGATATATGAAATAAATGTATTACAGAGGAAGACCATGCAAAAAATGAGGTTGTTTTCCTATTGCACAGACTTTCAGTAACTGGAATTTGAGCTCTAAATTTGAAAGTATCAATTACACTTTATGTGTTAACATAAATATCCCTGCTAATATGTACTTTCTTGATTGAAACCCTCACTAAACTGCATCTATTTTTCTTGACCTTGCACAAGCTGTAAGCTGTAGTAATAACACCCTCTCTAGCTATTTTCAGCAGCGATATTAGTGCCCTTCTTTTTTTTAATCTCTTCCTCACCCCATCTCACGTACTTTAGTCTTGCTTCGTTCGCAAAACTGACTTCCCCTATCAACCACCTATGCTGCTGGTTCACCACTGCTGGATAATACTCCCACACCTCATTCCACATCTCTGCTTATGATCCACCTACATTTCCTCCACCTTCATCTTTAGTCAAATTTCAGATTACTTGCTTTCCACCAAAGGAAAAACCATTCTTTTGCTTTCCTACTCCACTACCTTGGGGATTTATCACTATTCTTCCCATCAATCAGATTACTGTTCATTCATCTTTATTCTAATATATGTAAAGTGTTATGAAGTTTTGTCATTTGTTCATCCACAGATTTGTAAATTATCCAGTACTTCTTTTTCACTCTGACAACAAAACTACTCGATAATGCATCACTTGTTTTCCACCTTAATTCAGTAGCCTCCATCTCCTCTCTGATTTTTATGATGTCCACACAATACCCTTTTAATTCACACAAATGGATGGATATGGCAGGCATTCAAGCAGCCTCCCTGGGAGAATTCTAACTCTCTCACATGGCCAGAAGAACAAAAGCAGGCAGCTGTTGAAAAGGTCATCAGGAAATACAAGCTGCAAAAATAGCCCCATCGTTTAACCCATACCATACCTTTCAGCCCCTTCACTACACCTGTGGCACATCTCATCAAGCCGAATTTTTTATTACCTTCACAATATGCATAGTTTTCCCTGCCTACACTGTGACACTCTTTCTTGTGAGAAGCTGCCTGACATTTACACCCTTACTCTCAAACTAACAGCAGCCTTCCCACCTTGTGACTTTTCTTCTTCCATTCAGTTTTGGCCTTAACAGCCCCAAGTATGAAACCACTGACTCACAAATGCTTTGCCCTAGTACTCAAGTGGGCTTCTTGTGCCCACGCTTGGTAGAGTTTGGTTGGGAAACAAAAAAAAAGGCAAGTTAAGCTCTTCATTGTGTCTACGTCATCTTGTTAAAAATTAACTTTTGCCAACAACCGTCTTTTTGCATGTCTGAAGACTCCATCCACAGCCTGGCCCAGCTCCTCAGCTGGTACGAACTTGCTTCACAGTTCAATCCAGTTCTCACACACGGGGGTTCTTCCCCCAATTTAGAACTGCTATTAATAACAAAACCTTTTACCAAACAAAAAAATAGAGAAAAAAAAAAATTAAGTCAACAGTACAGAGAGGCAATAATGAATGCCAGTTTACATGCTATAATATTGTACCTTGCCATATGTTCAAGTAGCTTTCCTTGGAGAATTCCATCTCTCTCACATGGACAGAAGAATGAGAACAACAAACTGTTGAAAAGGTCATCAAGAAATACAAACATCACAGATGGCATAGGTGAAAGCACTGCAAAAAAACAGAGTGCAGAAAGAATGTGTAGGAGTATCATTCTCTAATTGGCAGTACTGAGATAGAAAGTGTACTTGTATGCTACCTTTAGTAATATTAAAATGACTATTGCAAGGATACCTTACAATGTACTTGCCAACTGGTCCTTTTTCTAACAGAGGGATGAAACACCTTCTCCTGTCACTGACATTCCATGCTGACTGTTTCTCCTTTGCAGTAGGTTTTAAGGAAAACTGAGTAATCATAGAGGGGCACTCTGATGTCCCGCAGAGGAGTTCTCTCTTCACAGAAAGTTACCTTAAAATTCCAGATTTTAAGTACACCTCCTGTCCCAAGCAGGAATAAATAAATTTCTTCTCTCACTGATGTCCAGAGACCCTCTACACCCTGTTGTGCCTGTTAAAGAGACTCATGAAGACTATAAAGAACTTCATCAGTTTCCTCAGCATCCCTCTTAGCTCAGATGATTTTTCTTACATAACATAACGTCATTGAATCCCATTTCATCAGAGTCAGAAGTAGTACACAGAATACCTAGAGACTTTAGCAAGGCTTCTGACACTGTCTCCCATAACATCCTTGTAGGTAACCTTGGGAAGTGTGGGTTAGATGAGGGGACAGTGAGGTGGATTGAAAACTGGCTGAATGGCAGAGCTCAGAGGGCTGCGATCAGTGGCACAGTCTAGTTGGAGGCATGTAACTACTGGTGTTCCCCAGGGAACACAGACTAGGTCCAGTCTTGTTCAACATATTCATCTATGACCTGGATGAGGGGACAGAGCGCACCCTCAGCAACTTTGCTGATGACGCAAAACTGGGAGGGGTGTTCAAAGGCTGTGCCGCCATTCAGCGAGACCTGGACAGGCTAGAGAGTTGGGAGGACAGGAACCTAATGAAGTTCAACAACGGCAAGGGTAGGGTCCTTGCAGCCGGGCAGGAATAACCCCATGCACCAGTACAGGTTAGGTGTGACCTGCTGGAAAGCAGCTCTGCAGCCCTCAGAGTCCTGGGGGACAATGAGTTGACCATGAGGCAGCAACATGCCCTTGTGGCCAAGAGGGCCAATGGTCTCCTGGGGTGCATTAAAAAGAGTGTGGCCAGCAGGTTGAGGAAAACCATCCTCACCCTCTACTCTGCCCTAGTGAGGCGATATCTGGAGTACTGGGTCCAGTTCTGGGCTCCCCAGTTCAAGAAAGACAGGGAACTACTGGAGAGAGTCCAGTACAGGGCTAGGAAGATGGTCAAGGGAATGGAGCACCTCACTTAAGAGGAAAGGCTGAGAGACCTGGGGCTGTTTAGCCTGCAGAAGAGAAGACTGAGGGGGGATCCCATCAATGCCTATAAATATCTGCAGGGCGAGTGTCAAGAGGATGGGGCCAGACTCTTTTCAGTGGTGCCTGCTGATAGGACAACGGGCAATGGGGACTAACTGGAACACAGTAAATTCCATCTCAACATGAGGAAAAACTTCTTTACTTAGAGGATGACAGAGCAATGGAGCAAGCTGCCCGGACAGGTAGTGGAGTCTCCTTCTCTGAAGATATTCAAAAGATGCCTGAATGCATTCCTGTCCAACATGCTGTAGGCAAACCGGCTTTGGCAGGGGGTTGGACTAGATGATCTCCAAACGTCCTTTCCAACCCCTACCATTCTGCAGTTCTGTGAAAAATATTCACATAACATGACTAAAGCACAAGGTGAGTACAGACACTTAAGAGTAGCTGCTTGAAGTCCAACTTGCTAAAACCAGGAAACAGAGTGTTTTCTGTAAAACTGGTGTTTTTTCCAGAGAGCCTGTAGCCTCAGAAAAATTAAAAGAAAAAACCACAAATAACCCAAAAAAACTCCAAACCCCACAAAACCACCCCAAACAAAACACGAACAAAAACCCCCTAACAACACGCTGCTACAACAGAGCAGGTACTGGATACTATCAAAAACCCAGCAGTTCTCTGTGTTCTGAGACATTGTATCATTCCCCAATACATAGAAAGAACTGTGTTAGCTAAGACAGAATCATAAAAAATGAAATACAGATGTAGAGACTCAGAACTACCAAATTAAAGAGCAACTTTTTCCATTTACCACTACAAGCAAACATAGAGTAAGAGTATGGACAGAATAGGTACACAAGAGCAACTCTCCACAATTTTTTCCACAGGCTAGGCTTGACAAAACCATTCTTTTAAGGTGGTGCCAACATTGATGTTATAAGCCCTAATTTGGGGGTTATAACCTGCCAGAACAAGTCCAGCATCCTCATCTTTGAGCCAACAGAAGTTCTTCCAGTAGTTACAGTACCAGAAAACACTGGGAAGTATTAGCCCTACCTATGAGCTTAAAACACAGAAGGACATGTTACAACCTTGGACGTGACTCTCCTTCATTCACAACTGACAATGGAGACTTCAGCACTTCACTGTGCAGTATGGTACCAGGCAAAGCAAAGGAAAAAACACACTTGGAAGAATCACAGCATCACCTAAGGACAGACCAAGATCATTCAGGCTGCCACAATCAAAAAGAGGATGGCAATGACTCCTCATACTGTGAGAGAGAATTGCTTAGCCCAGAGACATTCACTATTTGCAGGAACTAATCACAACAAAATTGTCATGATTTAACAATCATTCTTTCAAGAAAGCTGTTTAATGCTAATCTGCTGCTCATCAGGATTGTTTTCTTCAAACTGAAAGCCTAAGAAAGGCTCAGGCCAAGAGGAAAGCCATAAATAAGCTTAAAAATCAGCCTGATTAGGCAGCAAACCAGAAATCTTAAGATAAAAAGATTTTCAAGAAAGCATACAGAGATAGTCTAACCTTAAGAGCTTGACTACACAAGGAAATTACTGAGCATAAATTATGACATGAATGTAACATGCACTAGCAATTCCTCCCTCATTTATTAGGTGTGAATACTAAGGGTTTTGACAACACAGTCCACGCAGTATGTTAGGACTGCTGACGAAGTTCTGCTCTCCTACTGTTTGCTCCAGCCCCCTCCAAAGGGCTTGTCAAAACCAATGAAGCTTAACAGCCTACACAACAGCTCCTGATTTGCCACAGACTGGCATGTCACCAACATATCTAGCAGCAAGTTTGGAAAGTTCTTCAAAGTCACTATGGGCCACACGGTTGCATAGTAACAGCCGAGTCAAGTCTGTTACAGAGAACTGGGCCCAGTGACTCTGTCAGTCTTACCATTTTTGTCTGTGGCTAACAGTGAGTCAATAACTGTATTTTGTTACAAGAATGCCTTTTAATTTATTTTCAAAGTGGATTAACTAAAGGGTACTCTAATTGTGAAATAAGAGCATCCCTCTAAGTGTCAAATAAGAGCCTCCAGAAGCAAAGCTATCAGAGAAGCGTATTACAGGATACAAATTATTTTTAGCTTAAAATATGCAGAATATCAGAGACAAAAAGAGAGTAAAATGCCCGTATCAAATGAGAAAAAGAAACCAACTGGAAGTAACTCTTTCTAATGACTGGATTGAGCTTGCTATAGTATTCATATGGCCATTCAGACAGGAGAAATTCTGTAAAAAATGTATTGGTCATTGTTCTAAAAGGGCAGGGCTTGCAAAAGTAGAAAAAAAGGAATTTTTTACCTAAAAAGGTGGGGGGCTTTTTAACTTCAAGCTCCCTGCCTGAAGTTCTGGGACTTGAAAGAGAAAAAGCATTTTCTCACATTCACTTTCATTTTCTTTCTCCCCTTTTATTAATAATGAGTGGTTTCAGAAATGTGATCACACTTTACGTACTTCCTCTGTCTTCACCTTTACACACTTTCACAGAAGCCTTCCATCAGAGCATGGCAATTCATTTAGCACCATCGTTAATTGTTTACTAGACCTCTTAATTGTGACAGAGAGGATTTCTGAGCTCAAGGGAGTACTGCAGTTTCTTAGCTGCACCACAACTGAAGAGCAGATCTACATTACAAATATGGCTGACAACGCCGAGGCCCGTATGTCAGATGGCATCTCACAGAAGTAGAACACTCTGTTGGGCTGGATTCAAAACAGCGTGTGCTTTGAGTCGGGGGAACAGAAAAAGGGCAGAGGAAGACACACAACAACATTGTGGGAGAAGAATTAGAAAAAGGGATGACAGCTATGGAAAACAACAAATGAAAACACAAAGTATTTTTTGCCTTGGAGATTCAGAGGGAGTTAGGAAGGAGAGACAGGCAGACAAAGCCGCAGAACTAACTCTGACCCAAAGAGACATTCTCTCAATGCATAGACAGACAGTTGCCAGGTTCCTGGCTCAGGTGTAAAGGTTTATGCTTTGCATTCCAATTGCAGGGTGTCAAAGAAGTTTCTGAGGCAGTTGCGCGTGGTGAGGATCTGAGAGAGACAGATATTTTGTTCATCATCTTTAATTGTTACAAACAATCTGCTGCTGAGGATGGTACTATGCTTACTTAGAGGCCTGGCCTACCTGTCATTGTTCTGTTGCAATTGCATCTAGACTTAAGCCTCAGGTGGATGTGAATTTTATTTTTAGTATCAACACAGTATTTCTAAAAGGCACGGGCTGGGTTACCAGGGAAAAAAAAAGGGAAAGAATTGGTATGAAAGTTAATTATCTTTAAGAAGAAGGTGGCAGGAACAAACAAATTTACACAGGAAGGGAAGTGAAAGACAAACAGTTTAGAAAGCAATGTGTTAATTTTAAAGCCTTTAGTCCAACCACACTCTTCCACATTTGCCATTTGTTTGTACTACCTTGGTTATTTTGATAATTTTTCTGGGAAAAAAAGCTTATTTTCCCTGTTTTACTTAGTTATTAGTCAAACTGAGTTTTTTCCCCTCTGGCTACAGCAGAAAGGCTGATGCAGGAGGATGCTAGCCTTTGCTCTACTGGCAGCGATACTTAGTGTGTTTTCATTCCTGAGAGGAAGGCTGCTTCTATCCATGACTTCTGAAGTGCTTTTGGCCTTTCACTGGGGCATGGTCAACGTGGGCCAGCATTAATTTATACAACACAGTCAGCAATTACAGAAACTACCATCACGTTAAGGCTGAAGATTTCCATTGCAAGTCTGATTTCCAGTGTTTCTCAACACAGAGAACAGACTTAATGGAAGCTTCCAGGCTACGACTTAGGTGTTTCTTTCTGGTTGGCTCCTGAAATTTTAAGGGTTTGACAGAGCAACCAGAAAGACAATCAGAAAACTGAGGCGAAATTCTAGTCCTCAGTGACACGGGTAGGTGACTCACTAATGGAACTAGGGTGATATGAGACTTTGACCTTAAAAGTTACCTTGGAATTTTGCGACCTATTAAAAACAACCAAAAAACTCCTCAGAAAAAAATTAGATAGGAAATAACAGAGGCTGACAAGTGGTTTTGTTTCTTTGGTCTGCATGAGGACTCTCATGAATTATTACCTTGATAGTGGCATCTAAATAGAAACTCAGGGTTAATGTCTGAGAAATAGGACGTTAAGATGAATTAAATTCCCGCGTGAACAGAAGGGAAGTCTTACAGTGGATTGCCTCAGAAGCCATAAACGTGGTACAGACTTGCAGTATTTTAAGACTTCTAGATCTGCGATTCCCCCACAAATTTTTCTGACATAACTAGAGATCAAGAGCGTACTTTTTTCAAATGTACTTCAGTTAACAGGCCTAACATTTGCACTTTTACTTAATTCCCCTTAATTAACAGTGTGAACATGCTTATAACCCAGAAACTGCCAAAACCACTTTCCAAATGAAAACAGGAAAGGATCATCAATGAGGTTCACTAAACAGGCTAATACTGGTGGGATGCTAACAAGATACATTCTCAGGTGTAATTTTTTATGTCCTTTGCTCTTACTAAAACTGTTGAAAGTGTTGTGTACCTTTAAATGGCTTCTTTTTCATCACCTTGGTGACTGAATAGTTTTTAAGCAAAATAAACACCCACAACCAAACTATTGGCTGGTTTGTGGTTCAGCTGTCTTCCATGCCTAGCACTGGAAATACTAAGAGAACTCCACTCTTCATCAGAAAGCAAAAGAAAACTAACAAAAATAGTGTAACAGACAGCCCCTGAATGAAAATATTGCTTGGTCTAAAAACAAGGGGAAAGGATGCTTGACAGCATTAAAAATAGCACACAAAGACACTGAGTCATAGTGGGCAATATACAGAGGACCACAAATCAGATACAAAGGAAATCAGAGGGATATCAAGAAACGAGATATTAGCATGGGAAAAACGAACCACATAGCGCTGTAAAACTGACAAAAAGAATCCCAAACCAGATAGGGCAGCTGGACTCGACATCCTCCTGTGCACTGTATACCTACGGAAAACAGAAGTGAAAAACTATAGTAGTGAAAACTGTAGATTTCCTGGGTCCTGTGTGAGTATGCCTTTAGCATAACAACAAATGGTGCGAGCAGATGGCAAATTAGATTCAGGGTACTCTTCTTGGCCTGCTACCGCTGAATATTTGTTAAGTTGAACCTGGAATACTAAGTTAATGTTGCTGATTTAGGGAAGGACCGAGAGCCTGACTCAGATGATCCGTGTCTCACACACATGGCTTTTTCCACAACCTATATCAGCATGAGTACATGTGTTACAATGGGTTTTGCCACATGGTGCCATAGCTACCAAATCCCAACACCCTCACCCTGCCCCCACGGTGCTGCTCTATCCTCATACCAACAAAGTATTTAAGCAGATTCCTTTGTTCATTCACATTTTAGAAAATACTTCTGAAAATTCTCCAGTTCAGGCATCAGACAACAATGGCACTTAATCAGAGTCCTAAAAATAAGTCTGTATTTCAGTTTACGCTGGATATAAGCAGGAAGTCGAAATGGGGACTTGTGTGCACAAAACGTCTTATGAAGGCATGGCAGGAAAAGTTTAACCAGCTGTGCTGCACAGCATGTTAAAAAAAAAAAGACATCTGCAATGGTCTGCCTTCACCTCATGTGGAGACAGGGGGAAGATTTTAGAATGGACAGATTATTCCTGTAATAAAACGCCCCTTTATTCACTCAGAAGACAGCCACAGGGGAAAGTTCAGAGGATGGCAGGATGAGCTGGGAGGAGGGGAAAATCTCTTTGACACAGAAAAACTTTGTTGCATTTATTCAATGAACAAATATTAATACTTCATTTCTAGCCATCTAAAAAACAGGCACAGCAAAATGTATCCCCAACAGTAAAAGGCACTGCCCTATTACCCTCCCACTGTACACATTTAAACCAAAGGGCAAATAAACGTTGGCAAACAGAAATGTGATGACTTACAGTATTTTCTTTGCTACAGTAGCTGTGAGGAGAAAAAAATCCCCCAGAAAGATTAAGAAGCAAACATAAAACTGATCTTGAAATTCCTATTTGTTGATGCCCCAGGGCAGGTACTTTTTCAACATTACACCTATTTTTGAAAAGTACCTGCCTATTGGGGCACCTCTCCTACTGAAAGCTAGTCTGTTTGCAGACACTGAAACACTGACTCACTTGGTAAAAAAATAAATTAACCAATGCTTCCCTGATTAAAACAGGTATTAGACTTACTGAAATTCTTCAGGAAAACATCTGTTGTAAAATGCTATTTAATACGGAGGGACCTTATCCAAAAGGAAGGGAAACTGAATGTATTTAAAAGGACCTGAATTTTAACTCCAGGAACGATTCCTCATTTTGTAAGCGGTCTAAACTGCAGATTGCAAATCAGGAGGAGAAGGATTAAACTCTATCCATCTACAAACTAGATTATTGTTTTGCCTTAAAGGTTCCTTTTTCCTTTCCTCTCAATAATTTTGGCATTCACTTACTAAATCCTTTATTTGGGGCACATATGCAGGCTGGAATAATATTATTCTTAATGGACATAAGATGTTATCACTGGCATAATTGTTAAATCTTAGGGAAACTTTCCTAAAATTACCTTACCCCCTGCCTATTACTATTCTAGCCCATAGCAGGAGGGGATCTTTTATTTGATGTTTACTAATTGTGTTTATTTCAAACACATCTCATTCTTAGCAAAGCTGCTGAGGTTCTGCTTGCACTTTAAATTTGCAGGTTTACTGTAAAATGCCAGGCACATTGAGATGAATCAAACTCATCTGAGCATGAATGAAATGTAGTGAGAAAGTCCCTTCTGGCATCATTTCTGGGATTAGTAATTTGTGAAATTGTGGTGTGATGCAAGGGAACAGCATGAGAAAGCCATTTCCTTCCCCTTTGTCCAGTCTAAATGCAAATCTGAACTTTCTTGGCAGTTCATTTGCATATTAATGCATATAGTATTCCACTCCAGAGATCACTTCAGATTTTCTAAATTAAGTTGGGTGGGTGGGCTGAGGGAAAGGGGTCATTTTTGTCATACCAGCACAAACATTCTTAGATACTTTACCAAAAAGACAGAAAGCAGGCAATTATTTTACTTGCCCAATCTCTATTTCAATTTACCAACTGGACTCACTGAGGAGATGCAGAGGATAAAAGGCAATGGTTGACCAGAAGGAGGGAAATGCTTGGTGTCACTGAAGAATAAACAAACACGATGAAATTAAGAAAGGGTAAGAGTGCACACCAGCCTAATTAGCATTTCTTCCTAGTAGCTTGGGAAATGTCAGCCACCAGTTGGTGGCAAAATAAAGATGTAATGTGAGTAATAATGAATTAAATTGTGGCTATTTGCATTGGAATGTTAAGATAATGATCTGAAATTACTATTGTAAATATTCCCCATGACAGTTGAAAATTGGACTTAAAGCTAATAGTACTTTGGATGAACTTTAAGCCATGAAATCACTTTTAATGCTTTATACTCCTTTTGGCTATGACAGTGCATTTCAGAAAGTTAATTTACCTCTGTTTTGTTCAAGCTGTTTGGTAATTGATGCATACATCATGGAGGTTTTAATGAACAACTACAGGGACTATTTACCCTATTCACTAAGTATAACTGAAACACTTGATTACTACTCCTGAGCAGAATAAACCAATAGTCAAGCACAACAAGCATTTCTGGCTGGGGACTGAAGGAGATGAGATCAGTAAGGATCTGTTTAAATGCAAAGAAAAAGCAACATTTTCAGAAAATGCTTGAACACTTCAGATACATTTTCTTGCATTAGTGGCAATTTATAGTTTTGCTGTTAGCATTACGAATCGCTTAGGGAGAATTTACGTCTGTATGTCTACAAACTAGTACTGTCAGAGTAAGGTCAGCTGACAAAATGGAAAAGCAGTGGATATCTCCACAACATCTGCTGTGTAAATAGCTTTCCAGTAATAGTGCATTTAAAATGAGGGTTTATTTCCAGACTATAGAGTCTAATTACATTGTAACATTATGTTTGCCATAAGGCATGTTTTTATTTAAAGACAGATGATGTAAAAGCTTTAAGATTAAACAGAATTACGTCATGCTCACAAAAAGTGGTTTTGGACAATTTAAAGGAACGCTAAAGACTTTTAAAGACCAATGAGGCTTCTGAGCAGGTAAACCAAGATCCCCTTAGATCTCTTTCATGGCTCTTGCTTTTAGAGTGTACTCACTTCTTCGAGGTGTCCTGCAGTGAAAAATGGATAGACTGCAAACAATCACAAGCTTTTCAGATGTAACTTACAGGGCTGTTGAGATTCAGACCACCAAATCTATATTCAATATTTCTATCCAAATATAGCCAAATCTATATGAATAGTCAACACTGCCTTTTTGAACTGCCCCAAAAGTCTGCCCTAGCCTAAGTGCCACCTCTTTACAGCTGCCAGTAGTTGCAGCTCTTCATGAATTTTCAAGCGATGGATCTGTAGGCCCCAGCCTCACAATCTCCTGAAGTCAAACAGCTGTTTGTTTTCATGCACTGACTAGCCTTGAATTATTGAGCCAAACTACCTTCCCTTATTTATCAGCCACTTTGCTGATCATCCTCCCTTTAATTATTAGAAATATGTTATTTTTATATATATATGAAAAAAAGTATAAAAAAAAACCCCAGACACTGTTAGGACTTTAAATTTCAACGGTTTTGTAAAGAAAAAAGGCCCTGTAGTCTGATTATACACAGCTTACAGTGCTTCAGGTGTTAACTGTTAGCTTTTTTTCTGGATCTGTACAGCTTCTGCAAAGTGTTCTTAACTGGGTTACGAGGGACCAGCTGAAGAATAAACTCCATTGAATCATCTTGCATTTCATACACGCTATGTTATGTTTAGGGATGTAACTAAGCAGAAACACTGTCAATGTATTTTGCACGCATTATCCTACTGCAGAACAGTTAAGAAACATTTTCTTTTCCAGTTCACATTCAGAGTCAAGTGAATCACTGCATTTACAGTCTTCCTAAGATTTCATATTTTAGACCTGTATTATTCTTCTGGAGAAATAAAATATATTTTCCATCTCTACAGAAATATCATTGTTTAGACAGAACAAAGGCCTTATCAAAGAGAGGATATTTGTTCATTAATATGTCCAATGTTGTGCATCCAAGACTGGGTTCAAAGCTGCATAGGCTCCCACAGCCTGAGGGAGTTAAGTAAGAAGAATTCAAGGTATCTCGGGAAAATACTGGGAGAATACACTAGTATTACCACTAGTGCAAAACCACTAAGCATCCCTGACCACCTCTCTCAAATTGTGAAAGCCTAAAAACGCCATACAACATGTAGCCAAAAACCTGTAAGCAAGAAATGGAGTATTGACAATGTAAAAATTTTAAGGTACAGTGTAACACATTTGATATAGGCTCTTGGTGTCACCTCAAGAGAAGGTGTTTTATGGGTATATTTTCTGCAATGCAAATCTGTGTAAAGCATGGATGAATTTGAGACTACTGCAAGCAATCTGTCTTGAAGTGGAGTTATTCAGAGATAAAGTATAAACGAGATCTATTTGGGGATTTGGTCTAAAGCGACACGGAATGCACAGAGCTGAATGAGATAGTAGGGTGGGCAAGATTCTGCCGTGGAGCCATCTGCCCCACCAGACTCCTTTACTTTTTCTAGCTCCTGTTCGTCATCTCAGTTGTTGCTTCTATGCTCATCTCCATCATGGAAAAGCATACAAAAGACATGCCAAGTAGCTGCATATCTACTTAGAGCTTTGATGCTGTGAGCGAAATGATTACGTGACAGACTTGCTGAAGATCTGACTTTTGTCAGCTCTGTTGTTTATATATTTGATCAGAAAAACAAAGATGCGAAATGCTATAAATGTAAACACAAGTTTGATCATACACTCTTAAAGCTCTTGACTTTCCTATTTGTCTCTTACCTTAGTGTTAACAGCTTTGGACATGTGACTGCCTTGATTTTTATGGGTGGGGGGAGGAGGGGAGGGTGGGGGGAAAGAAGGTTGCTTCTTGTTTACAGTGTTACTATTTAAACAGTTCCAGTTAAGCTTTGAAAAGCACCTTCTTTTCAGGTCACTAAAATGGCTGCAGGCCAAGTTCCCATCTGTGTTTAACTTGTATTTGCTGGCTGGAGACAATTTTCTACTAGGCCTGTTCAAAAAGAAAGCAGTGTAGCGTGATAGCTCTCTGCTAGCATGTGTCTAAATGTAAGTTCTGTAACTATGATATCTCAAAAGTTACAGTCACACCAATGTAATATAGCCAATATTTAAATTTTGCCCACAGACATGATATAAAGCCTTAGTGGTAAAAGTCAGGGTACTCAAGTTGCACTGCAATCATTTACTAAATAAATCCCAAAGCATTCCAAAGAACACAGCTCTGAGGTGTCTTAAAAGAGACAAAGGAAAAAAGTTCTCATGAAACTGAACATACTTTCTTCTCCCTGTCATGCTTCACTCTCACATACACGGTCCAGCTAAACGAACTGATGACTTTTATTTTCTAAGTCTCGTCCTTTCTCGTTATGAAGGAATACCAAGTATTCCATCAAGACATCCTGAAGATTCCCACATTAATATACTACTATTCTGAGGCCAGTTCTTAGTGTACAAAGATAACACTATTCCACAAGAGAGACCTCCCCCGTGCAGCTAACGAGATCCTGAGACAGGAGGTGTTTTAACCTACAGACAAAGCCTCAGCTTTCAGGCCTCTTGATCCCAAAGCTTAAAGTCCTGAGACTTGAGCAATGTAGCTGAGGAAACACGGAAACTTCCTTACTCAGTACACAAGCAGACAACTCTAGAGCTACTACTGTAAATGCCTCAAGGGAAGGTTTAAATTGGATATTAGGAAGAATTTCTTCACTCAAAGGGTTGTCAAGCAGAGGAACATGCTGCCTAGGGGAGTGGTAGAGTCACCATCCTTGGAGGTATTTTAAAGACATGTAGATGTAGGACTTAGGGACATGGTTTAGTGGTGGATTTGTCCGTGTTAGCTTAACAGTCGGATTCGATCTTAAAGGTCCTTTCCAACCTAAATGATTCTATGATTCATTCCATCATGCTTTTCCAGCAGACGTTGTACTTGAGTGGAAAAGGTGTGTAATAACTTCACCGAATCTCTTATTGGTGAAGTAGGAGTATCACCAAGTCATATTAAAATTTTGGAAAAAAAAACGGTTTCAGTCTGATACTGAAAAATGCCTCCTCTCTTCTCTTTCCTTCCTCATCCCCTTGTGCTTATTACCAGCAACAAACCAGCCAAATCACAGAATCACAGGGGTTGGCAGGGGCCTCTGGAGATCATCTAGTCCAACCCCCCTGCCAGAGCAGGTTCACCTAGAGCAGGTTGTACAGGATGGCATCCAGGAGGGTTTCGAATGTCTGCAGTCAGAGAAATAAATGTATGATCTTTGCTTCATCTGTAGGTCCTGTCCTTTCTCTCCACAACGTCATCTCTGAGAACAGGGAAGAGCATCTTCTATAATTGGTGGTGCAAGTAAAACCAGAAAAAGGAGAGAATTTGAGGTGACAACAGTGCACAGCAGACCTAAAAGACACAGAACTTGTTCACAAGAGAATGCCACTCTATGTCTGCAGCAAAACATACAGCAACAATGTGAGAAACAAAGCAGGGTAAGAGATGACAAGGAGAGGTTGGGACATTTTGGAAGGCTGAAGACAGGCTGCCTGAAAGCCTGACCTATTCGATATATAGGTCAGCCTGCCATATGTAATGAGCTGTTGCATTATGTTGTAAAACTGCTGCAAGAAACCACTGCTATAGCTTTATCTCTTTCCTATTAGGACTAAAGGTCAGGCACAAGCTCCTTCTGTTGCTCTTGGCTGTTCTGAGTGAAGGCCATGGAAGGAACCCATTAGAGAATAAAAGTGAATTGCTCCAGGCTCGTAAGTTGCATTGCCAGTGGGGAAGCATATTGCTAATAAAAATGGTCTGGTAGTAAATCATTTAATTTCTTGGCTGCTCCTACCCTCATTTTCAGATGGAAGTTGATGTTTTAAGAGCTTTAAAATTCAGCTCTGATCAGAAAGTGAATTTAGTTGTTTGAAAAGCAGCTGTTTGAAACAGCTTTGTTCCTTCTTTAGCCTCAGTGGAGCTTGAAATCAGCTGCTGATAGAGAGATACAAGTGTACAATTCTCTGTTTTTTGGTGGGTTTTTTTTTCTTTTAAATAAATTACAATGAAGTGTCCTTTCTCATTAGCATGCTGTTTCATCAGTCTTGCTATTGCTTGCTACAGAAGGACCGCCTATAGGTTAGCTAACTCATGTGAGAGGCAGGGAACCTGGGCTCTACCTGTATTGCTCTCTGCTCAGTGGTTTTAGGAAACTACTCTGTTCTCCTTACAAGATTGGTCCTGTTTTAGGTCATTAGCTCTTTAGGGAAGAGACAGTGTATTTGCAATTTTTCCTATTTTATGTAAATTTGTGTAAAAACGAGTCTCTAACACTACTTAGTGTTATTATAGGATATATCATAATGAAATTTTAAAAAATCTTACATTTTGGCTCCCTAATGAAGGGAGCAGGGCTTGGACCACGAACAACTCATTAGAACCATAATAACTTCTAGGCATATTCAAACTTCAACTTGTCTTTTCTTTTACCTTTCCTTAGAGACCTCCTGATTTACTTATACTATATTCTGCCCCATCTTGGATCTGCAAGATATTGGACTGCTTACACAAGCGTTCTCTATGATCACCCCTACCACCACACTGCCCCAACTTCAAGCTGGTCACTAGTTTGCTGGATTAAGAATCTTAAAGTCAAGAATACTTCTTAGCTGTACTTGCTGTATATCTTTATGAGGGATGAAAGTTGCGTTATTACTGCAATCAGAATGTTACTTTCAAATACTCATGGAACTGCATTTTTTTTGTGTCTTGTCCAATAGTGGACATGGACAGATTTTAATGCTCCCCCTTGTTGATCTTGTACTTTGCACCAGCCTAGCTTATTGACCAATTTCATTTTAAAGGGGCTCATCTACTCTATAAAATTAAGATAAATTAGTATATTTCTTGCACTTCATAAACTCTTCACAGGCCAAACATTGCCATGAAAAGTGTTTGCATTCTACCAAGATGATTACTTTGAATATGAGAGGGTTTAGGGGATGTGTAAAGATTTTAATGAGCTGCACATAATAGGACCCCTACATCATAAAATAAGATTCAGATAAGCAGACTATATTAAGAAAAAGAAAGCTTAAATAAAGATATAAAAATAGTTTCTTATCTTTTCTTCATGGCACAGTTTAAGTTACTTGCTACCAATTTTAACACAAAAATAGGTTTGTGTGACTAAAGAAGATCACTTATGCACTTGAGTATAGGCATCCCACTGCTAACCTATTTTCCTAAAGTGACATAAAAAATTAGTAAAAGGTAATCAAGCAGTTTCGTGATACCATGCAGAGGAACAAGTGTTTCTGATATGTTTAACAAAATTAATTAGAATGAGACTGGCAAAAATCTTCTGCTTAAGAACTGATTCTTAAGTTTGCAAAGTATATTGTGCTTTTCTTACTTTTCATGCCAGCATAAGTATTTCCTGTTTTGTTGTTTCCAAAAACATTAATATCAGCATCAACAGGGGGTAGCGGAAAATGGAAGAATCTCATTTAAGTCATTCCATACTCTTCTTTTTGTTCATATCTAGCATTCCATTAGGTGTCAGAGATAATATTTTAAACGTAATCAAAGGAAGGTAGTTATTAATCCTGAAAAATAGAGAATTGGGTCATTCTTTACTTTTGTTAAGAACAGAATGTGATTAAAAAAGCTTGTCAGTTTCTCTGAAAAATTGCTACATTTTTTTGCTACAAAATTTGCTACAAAAGTCCAAACAGATAAAGAAAAAAGGAACAATGGGAAAAAGATTAAAAAAAAAAATTTAGAAGATATTTAAACTCTAATTTATGAAACCAATGGAAAGCCCTTTCAATTCCAACTTTGTCTTAGGCTTTGGTTTGGATCAAAGTATGTTCAAGTCCTTACAGTACCTGACTTAGAATCGGAGTTCTGAGATTCTGTTTCCAGGTCTGCCACTATTTCATCCTGCATTTTCAAACACAGTGTTTCCATTTCTGTGCTTATTTTCCCTTCCCACTTAACCAATAATGCAAACTCTGTCAACTCACAAAACATCTTAGAACACAAGAATACGTCACTTACGGTACTTATGGTATTGGGATGCAGTTATACACTGCAACACACTGCCATTTTTAATCTGTTGGACTGACCTGGAGCTACAGGACTGCCGCAGTGATAGACTGACATGGTTATGTAAACAAGTAGTGTCGAAGTCACCTATTCTGTGTGATAGCAAATGATAAATCATAAAGAATGATAGATTCAGATTTTCAGCCTCAGATAATTATAGACTCTGCAGTCAGCCTCCAGTAAGCTGTTGATAGGTATATACAATCCCCCAACTGTTCAGAACTGTGCCTGCATGCTTTGTAATAACTGTTTTGGCTGATGGCATTCAGATTTTACTTTAGAACACATTATTATACAAGAACAAATAAAAGACTAACTATTTTAACAACTCCTTCTTTGTACTTTAAACAATAAACATTTTTCCCATTATTGCAGAATGTACCTTGGCTTTTTGGGATATACACTGTAAGTACACATCAACTCTGTTAACTACCATGTACTCATGATTAAAGCTTCCAAGCAGATGGTAAAGTACAAATACTACTACAAATAATACATAGTGTTTCTTTTGATTTCAAATAGCAGCTCAAACACACAACTGAGGTGCTTAATAAGTTATAGGCTCTTATCTTCTTCTCATGTGATAAGCTCTTAAGAGTACTTCAAGAAAATGTGAATTTCTGAGACGTCTGGAAAAAATTAGTAATTTTGAAAATTAAACGTAGAGTAACATTAATAAAGTAAGCCTTTCACACATTTCTTTACTTGCACTCTTTCAATAAAAAGTCAGAGAAGACAAGATCAACACCCATCAAGTCCAACACTGTATTTCTACTGTGCTCCCTTCTGGTGCTTCATTAAAAATTTCAGATCCTTTGAACTTTACTCATCTTCCTTTTTTCAAGTCTTGCTTCCCTTCCCTAGGCAAGATGTTTTCAGTTTCCATACCCCTATCTTCTTCCAGAAGGCTGATAATTTTCCTTTCACAACAGCTGAAACTTGGTAGTGTCCAGTAAGACCCACAGCAGATTTCAGAGAAGAGACAAACACAAACTAATCATGTCTAGCTGTATCTTCCCAGCCTCCAATTATCAGCAATTAGTGGACTTCCTATAAAGCCTGATTCAGAGGCTCTACAGCCCTGATGGATTTTTCCTCTAAGAAACTATCTAACCCTAATTTATACTTTCTGCCTCCACCACAACCTGTGGCAGTAAGTTGCACAATTTCCATATTGCTGAGCAAATGTACAGCTGACAGACATCAACTTATTACTCATTTTGTGCAATTTGTATGCTTGTCACAGTTTAGGAATGCGTTCTTAAATGCTTATGGGATATGCATGTTAGCCTGACTTTATAATCTAAGACATGCAAATTGGTCTTTACACCAATGTAAAACGTAAAACCCATTAAGTCAATGGAGTTTCACATGGACGTATGGTCCTCGCACACATCGAATTACAGGTCGAGGGCTATCGTTGTAGCAGACAGCACATAATTACCGGAATGACACGCTCTTTGTTACCTCTGAATACTGGGAATTTTTCCTATACTAAAAAGGCTATTCACCAAGATAGTACACTTCCTTTACACCCAGAACAGAAAAGCCACAAAAAAGCCATAGCCTATTTTTAATAATTCCATTTGTCATGGAGTGACAGAAAAGTCAAAACTTCAAATTAGTAAAATAAAGTAAAAATGTATATGAAACTTCCGTAGTGTCTGGTAGTTGCACTGTGCAATTGTATTCATCAAAAGCTACCCTGACAGCTTTTTCATACCAAGTTAGAGAGAAGTATAATTATTTGTTTATATTTGGAAGTTCTAAGAATTTTGTGTACACATTTCATTTGACTGTATCACAAAAGAATAATTTATTGCAACTACCTAACAAAAAGCTCCCAAACCTGGCTGTTTCAATTCCTCACTCATTTCTTTTGGAATTTTTTTTTTTTTTTATATCACCATAAGATTTCATCTCTCCAGCCCTGTGCTGTAAACTTCTAGACTGTAACAAACCTCAGCCTCAAAAATGTCAAACACAATGAAAAATGGAAGTCACCATAGAGTAAGCTAGTCTCAGAGCTCCTCCGAGCCTCACTCACTCTGGCTCCTGGGTCACTGCCCGAGCAGAATATGCAAGCTTACTGCTACCACTGTTGCTGATTCTCTGTGCCATGTTAATAGAGTGAAGTTCCCAGGAAAAGAAAGCATCCATCCAATCCTCCCTCTTCTCTCCTGTTTTCCTCCTGCCTCCTTAAAAAGCCTTAAAAAGAACACAGCATGAGAGCTGTAAATACCTAAAAAGTTACATTTTGAACAATGCCCATATTTCTTAACCTCCACCTTAAGACACGCTTGCCAAGGACTTCTGTAAAAAACAAGAATTTTAAAGAATGTACCAGTTCATTAGAAAAAGTCTACAGATCTAATCTGGGAACTTTTTTTTTTTTTTTTAATTTAAGCATTACAATGACTATAAGCCAGGGGTGAAGAGGGTCAGTGTCTCTCAACTTGTTATGTTATGACAGAAATACACAATATGATACATGCCTTAATATTTACTTTGATGGTAAAGGAAAATTCTAAGAACTCTAAAAAGAAAGATTTGGTCTGCTTTGTCAGCTTTAGCAGTTCAGTGAACCAGGTTTTCCCCACAGTCCTCCCATAGCCTGGCTGGGGCAGGCAGCAGATAAGGAAAATGCTTTCCTTTCAGGCTAAGCTTGTTCTAGAAGAGACGAGGCAACATCACCCTGTTGGTAGCTGTAAAACAAGAAGACAACAGCAGCTTTTTGAAAGAACCTCTGTATTTCCTCAATGCTCTTTCAAGATTTATGCAGCCTCAGTGTCTGTCCCAGTGCTGAAAGACATCGACACAAGAGATAAAGATATGGAGGAAGCTGATGTGCTAGAGAAATCAAACTGAGGTACAGACAAGCACAATGAAGTGATTGTATCAGGCACTCTGATGTTACATTGAGCTATTGTCTAGTAGACCTAAAAGGAGTTTGATTTTTATTTCCGTGCTAGAGTGTGTGATATTTTTTGTTTGCTTGCTCTGGTAACCCTAAGGCAAGTTCAAATGCTTAGTTAGACACGCATTCCTTTAAAAAGCACAATTTAGTTCAGCTCTGTTTTCCAGCAGATCTTATTCTAAGAAGACGTAAGACCAGATGCTTTGTTGGTGTGACACTGTTCCAGTGAAGTTACAAGACTAAAAGATTTAAGACCCCAGCTGAGGAGCCGGCCACACACGTGGAGTTATCATTACATGACAGAAAGACAAAGGATTAGCTGATTGAAGTATATGGATTCCTACTGGTTCTTTATGACTGCATGTGTGCATTTGCACCCTTTCTAACACAAGTTTAGCTTGGTCAGAACATGTGTAACACAATTTCAATGTGCACGGTCATACATTCTAGATAGATGCGTCCTGCTGTACAACAAGCAGCTCTCTAACTCACAGTCAATGGCATAGGAACAATTAATTCTGACACGCAAGGTTTTCTCACAGTGTGTGGGCTCTTTTAAATTATGGATAGTGATTTGGAGAATACAGAGCCACGAATAAGAGTGCAGCTGTTTCAGTTGCTTTTTTATGGTTAAAAAAGACAAACAAATTATATGTCTTAAGTGACAGACTATGGAGATTAAAGGTAATTTACCTTCCTCAAAGTTAAGGTTTTAAAAAATATTAAACAACAACTACTTTGATATCATTCTCTGAAATCAAAGAACAATGGAAGTACCTGGAACCCTGCTGATTAAGAATAGTGATTTCCCAGAACAAGAATTAGAAACTATAATTTGAATCAGACTGTCTTTTTAATAACATTCATGTGTGAATTTCATTATCAAAATCCAACTTCAGCAGTTCTGGAGACCAGCTGAGGTCCTTGGTGGGCATGCAATCAGAAATACACCAGCATCATGACAGGCACAATAGTGTAATGCAAACATATATCCAACTGATATGACTTCTGTGATTAAAAACATTACAATATAAAACAATCATCACGAGTTTACTTTTAATTTAGTTTTTAATCAGCTTTATTTTAATCAGAAAATTGCATCTAGCAAAGCTCATTAAATGACATCTATAAGGAAAAAATGTAAAACCTTACTGCTATGTTAGTAATTCTAATGTAAAATTTAGTTAGTTTATGGCCAATGAGCAAGTTATAAGCAGCGAAACCTCCTGAAAAATACTAGATATGATACAATCCAGTAATTTCTTTAAAAAATCTCAATGTATTATTTTCAGTAATACTCTCTAGTAAGCTGTTTATAGCATGAAAATCCATTCTGTTGAAATCAAAACATTATCACCATCACTAGGAAATGCATGACTGTATTAACCTGCATTTTATTTTTCTTTATGAAGACTGCCAAAGAGATGGACTAACAGCTTTTGCAGTCTTTAATTGCCTTTTAGGGCCAATGCCTCTGTATTATCTTTCAACCAATCTCTGTTAAGACTAGAGATAAACTGGATGGCTTTCATAAAATATCTCAATGAGCAGGTGTTAGTCTAGAGAGGGGTACGGGAAAAAAGATGCAGTTTGCAGCAGGGAGCTGAATCGAAGCCTCCCATTTCCCAAGTAAATTCAAGCAGCTCCTGATGCCACTTGGCTCCACCTGGTGCTGGTGGTAGTAGGACTTAGTGAAAACCATGAAAGCATTTAGTGCTATTCTGATTCTCAAATTAAAACGAAATGTTTTGCGCAGATTTTCATGGAAATGTGTTTAGTGATGCCTAGAGTTGTTTAACCAACTTCCAGCACTGCAATGAAACAAATCCCCCAAAATAATGCTGTGTGTCTCATGCAAATCAAGTTCTGTCCCAAGATGGCTAAACTTAGCAAAGAACAATCCACTGGATATAAGCTGTTCATGAGTCTGCAGATACTATTGTTTCTAACTACCCACTTGAACTATTAGGTTGGTAACTGTCTTTCATATCAACATTGCGTTGTTTTTGACAGATATACTTCTGGGACTAAGCTTTTAATTAACACTGTGACCATTTCCCAGAATTGCTGCAGGAGGAGGGATTCTGGCAGAGAACCTGAGGGATGGACAGCATCTCATCTACACAGCTGAGAGGGAACTACCCACAACTGGGAAATACTAGACTGCAAAAAAGGTCACAGTCGTACAATACAATAGTAACAACAGTTAGTAACTAAACTACATGTTAGTTAGGAAACTGGTGTTGGATTAAGACTCTGCACATGATCAACTACGGCTCAGCTATAAGCAATACCTTGCAAAACTATATAATTGATCACTTCTAATCATGTGACGATAACCTAATGTGTCGAGGGAAGTATATTGCAATGCAGATTATTTTTCACCATCTGTTTATTGCATATTTTTACTCCCTCCATTAGTTACCATCTGCAGGATGATACCAGTCAGTTTATAAAACTTTATGTCAAAAAGCAAACAGTGCAGTAGAGCCAATTCATCATCACTAACTTCTTTGCAATATTCAAATGGAAGTAATGACAACTGTCCTATTATAAAGACACAATTTTATCAGTTCCTAAATCAAATAAATTGCAAATTGAATTGGAATTTCTTTTTTAGTAATTTAGATGTCTACTTTATAAAAAACCAGACATACTGTTATGCACAGGTCAGTTTCACGCTAGGTTTCTACTATATCTGGTTATAGGAAATTAGTAATATTATTTACATATTTAAATAATGACTCCAAGAGACTGAAGAAAGAAAAAAAAGCATTATACCACAGAACTGCCAGAAAGTATTTGCTTTTCATTAATATGGCTAAAAAAAAAATAAAAATAAATCACTGAGTTACATGTAACTGCATGTATTTTAGAAGGTTGATTCAGAAACTGCTCTTCAGAAGGCAAATTATCTGGACTTCCTGCTTATTCTTTTAGGGCATTTTTCCCAGAGCTCTTAGCTAATTAAGATTTTTATTTCAGTGATATTAGATAAAGACATGCTTACTTATGCCTGAATATTTTTATAATTAAAACATTAAAGTTTTAATATTTTGGTCATACCAAATTTGCCGTTTCATTTGACCCAACGTGTTCTATATCCTGTTGGGTAGGAATTACTGAAAAAAATGTTCTTTTCCAGAACAGAAAATTCTAATCTAGTAATTTTCTCATGCAGATACCAACATTATTGTTCCACGAGCTTTAAAATGGAGATTTATGTAATTGGTTCATAATAAACAACAGGAGTCTATAGGTGTCAGGAACATAACCTTAGCAGTATTACAGCAGCACCAAACAAATTATTAAAAGACTAATGATATGTATCCACAAGATAGATAAAAATGCTTATATAGCACAGCATTAGCTGCATCTCTCCTTCAGTACAGAAGTATGGTGAAAGAGATGCCGGTTTCCTAAGTGTTCCTGTTAGTGAGGCGCGTTTTTTGTTGAAGCTTAACTCTCAGTAACGCACACACAACCCAGACAAGAATTGAACACGCACTCTTTTTGTGAAGGGGACACGCTGTTTCTCCCTGCTCTAACCGAAGCTTTGCAATAATCATAACATGGCATTCTGACTAGGTCAGATTAGCATATTTTGTGAGTACTAAAGAAGTAAATGCTAGTTCATGATATCCATCCTGGAAAGAAGCACTTGCAGCCTGCTCATGAGGGGCAACAATTAAAAGATAATAAATTCAAACGCAAAACCAGTTTTTGCAGCATTCACGTAAAGAGTCTCAATGATCAGAGTGTGCAATGCTTCAGACAAAGGTCTATAACTTCTCCTTGTATTTCATACCCGCAAATTAGATTACTGATTCTGGTTCATAAATATTTAGGAAATCTTGTCCTTCTTGTGGCTGCACATCTATTTATTTGGTGATGTTTCTGAGGCACACATACAGCAGCAAGGCTGCGATATTATAAAAATAG
Organism: Chionis minor; assembly: GCA_013398295.1. NCBI lineage: Eukaryota > Metazoa > Chordata > Aves > Charadriiformes > Chionidae > Chionis > Chionis minor. The sequence continues at coordinate 362,329 of VZSF01001075.1, forward strand.
CATCCACCTTCCTCTTTCCCCATGTCATTTCCCAAGTACCTTTTCCCTTCTTTGTTCCCAACTGCTTCTCCCGCAGAGCGGAAAATGGAAGAATATTGCATGTAAATTCAATCCTCACTACAAACAAACAGTGCACACACAAATTGGGCAACTGCATACCAGTGCTCTAACACAAAGTTGTGAAGCACGCGTAGAAATTCATCACTCCAATGCCTGGTTCTGGATATTTACTTTCATTGTGTGTGTGCATATATATACACTTTTTTCCTATTTTTTTTCAAAAACTATATATATATATATGTATAGTTTTTAAGGAATCACTAACAAATCCAGATAGAGACTACATCAACTGTATTTACACTTTGGCCAAAGAATGAAGAGTTTGCAGATACTCATTAAATGACTCTTGAGGATCTTTACAACTAAGCAGAAAAAATATTTTAAAAAATCCGTAGTTAAATTATTTAAAAGACTGAAACGCTGCCACATTTACCACAACACTCTGGAACAGTTGCACCCATTTCACAAGCCAAGAGTCACATGAAAACAGCAAGCAGATTTTCACTTTTTGAAGGCCTAAAGGGGTCAGACCAGTTCAGCGGTTCATAGAATACATAGTCTGCCATTTGGTACTGCCAGATCCAACTCTTACAAAACAGAATGAGAAAGGTGAGGGTGACTGTTCTATGCTGCTCACATCTGGGTTTACTACTGTTCAAGTGCATTTTAAATATGAAAGATTAGGCTTTAAAAGAGGTATCAATGAAAAGCATACACAGAGAATACAAAATATTGAAGTACAACTGACCAAAGGGAAAAAACACTAAAATGATAAATGAACCTCCACAACTCATGGAGGCTCATCAACCAGAGAGTTGAACGTTGGAAAGTTCTTCTCACATTCTCTGTAGGTCATGAATTGAAAGGTGATTGGATAATGAGCGAAGACGTAAAACAGAGTTAAAAGACATAAGGAAAATCGGACTTCAGAGGGATTGAGAAATAGACATTTTGCAGTAGAAGGAAAAACGTGGCAATTTAATGTACAGCAGCAATTAGTTTTGTTCATAATGAAGAAATACATCATATCTGAAATCTGGATCAAAAAAAATCACTTAACCGCTTCTGTAAGTTCAAGTCTAAGTGAGCCTCGCAATTTCACTGGGACTTTTTAACAAAAAAGAATGAAACCTGCGTAAGACCATGAAGAGATTTTTTTAGCTCTTTTTCTACCTAACCTTCTTTTTCTTCCACATATTGCCCAAATACTTATTGCATTGAATACATCAACATTTTCTTGGAGCAGTATCACGCACCTTAAATATCATGTTCTTGAACATGTGAAGGTAAGTCCATGACAACATATTTTTCTTTTCTATGAATGATTTCAGAGACAAAGATTAATCATAATGTATAGCACTAGTACGTAAAAGAAGAAAAAACATGTCTGATATACATGGCCATAGATGCACAGGATGTTTCTTCAGGTAAATTAATTCTAATCTGCAATATGACTACTAAGTGGCCAAAAACACCCCTACTGTTTTTTTTTTTCAAAATGCATACACATGGCTCTAGCCACTACTGGCATTCTGATTAACATGGTTCATGAACAGAACAAGGTCAGAAGAAAATAAGTAAATGTATACGGGTTTTTTCCCCCCTCACTTGGAAATGTTAACTTTTTCCTCCTAAAGATCTTCAAATCCCTTTTTGCATGACTAACTCTAAAAAAATATGAATTAGTTAATGTTTTTGACAGTATTATACACGCACAGTTCTCCTCTTTGCAATTTTCTCTGCAATTCCTCGATTTAGTAGGGAAATCAATTGTTAACAACATGCATTTTACCACTACATAATTCCTAAATTTCAACTTGCCTTACTGGAACTTCCTGCCTGAAAATAATAGTTTAACTCACAAATAAGCAATTCTCCAAGCTAGTTCTGTGTTGGGGTGGAGGAATATTTTATTGTAACTGATTTCTATTTGTTAATGAAACTATTTCTCCATCCTAAATCTACTTTTGAGAGAATCATATTAGGAAGGAATAGAGGATGGGGGTAATGTTATTCTTCTGGCCTCGAAAGACTATTTAAATCTTTTCTACAACACGATATAGGCCAAATTGAATTGGATAGCGTGTAGGGGGATTACCACGTGGTATCCACACATCATCCCATTAATCACACTCTAACCTTTCAAGCTGTTCAGCACCCTCTCCTCACACATTATAGCCAGATTTTTTAGGAGAGCGAAGGATAAGCAACCAGATGGAACCTGGTGGTTTCTGCTTTTTTTACTACACAGTGATTTTATCTCCTCAACTGTTTTTAAGCTTTCAAAGATGGCAATCATACCTTTCCAAAACCGTGTATACAGAAAGCTTTTAGTAGGTTCAATTTATTAGGCCTAGATCCATTAAACATTAAGCTCTTTGCCCCGAGAGGTGAATTGAGAACCTTGTATCAGGCAGCCTCTACACTTGTTGTCTCTGTTTTGCATAAAAAGAATTTGGCAATTTGTAGTTCTATAAAAAAACTGCTATTATTATCATGAGCTGGGGAGCTGCTTTATACTGATCGGTAGGAAGCGGGAACCTCAGTCAGCCAAAACTGCACCCTTCCTGAAATAGACATATTAGGCTTCCAGGGCTCCGTAGCTAAGTCTTCTTAAAACCAGTTAAATAAAACTCAGGAAAGCAACCAAAACCCAAAAAACCTTGAAACTCCTTCTTGAACCATGAAACACAAAACTCTGGAAATAAACTTTTACCTGCATGCCTGTACAGAGTGGTCTGTTCTTGCAGCCGTGGCTCAGAGCAGCGTCCACAGCAGGGAGGACGGTCCCCTCGGGGCCGCAGCAAGACACCGCCCGCCCGCCCGCCCGCCCGCCATCCATCCCTCCCCCTGTCCCTCCGACACTCGCCTCAGGACTGCTCCCTATTGCCACCAGCGACCCGCGGTCTGCAGACAAGCGACCAGCGCCACCACCTCCCCCCCCCCGGCTCCTCCCACCATTTCAAAACAGGGCAAGCCAGAGCCGCCCTCTCTTCCGGCCAGCCTCATCCTCCTCAGCAAGCTACGAGAATATAGGTATTCAACCACAAAAGCACGTCTAAACAATTCAGCGAGCTGCTACAGGCACAAGTCTCACCTTATTCAAGGTCTCTTCCTATTTTAAAGGCAATACCTCGCGCTGCCGTTAAAAGGAAAACAGGAGTCCGCCGGTGTGAGGCTTTGCCCTCACGTAACAGCGACACCCTCGCCTCACAAAATGGCGGCTCCCTCACAGCACGCAGGAGAGTGCGCATGCGCGCGCGCGCGCCCCTATCGCCTGAGGCAGCTGCCGGCCGCCATTCCTCACGGCCGGCGGGGTAGCGGTGGCGGGGCTGGTGGCTTCTCTTGACAAAGCTGTGCCACGGGATATGGAGACAAACAAAATCAACAACGTCCGAAAGTGGAAAGACAGCAGAGAAAGAGGTGAGGAGTTGAAGAATCGTACCTGTGGAGTTTTTGTGCTTAATCCAGCAGTTATTGTGTATAAATAAGCAGCTAGTCTGCTTTCTGAAGCGTGTATCTTACTAGCTTGGAAAGTCTGGGTTCCTCTTTCTTCCTCACCACATACTTAGTTATTTTTGGTAGAATTACTCAGCTTTAATGAGGAAATAGAAAAATGCATGCTAAGTAGGCTCCTGTCCTCAGAGATGGCCGTTTGTAGATTTGAGTAGACTTCATAATGTAGCACTCTTTACAACAATATACATTAATCAGGGACGCATGATCTTCCTGTTTTTAATTTGTGTTCAGATGTGATTTGAAGGTAAATGCTGGTTTACTCAGACCTGCCCAAACTTGGTCCCAGTTAAGGTGCAACTTCAAGTCTGAAATAAAGATTTTGGAGGAATTTTGGAGTTCGTTCCTTTCTACGATCAGCTGAGGAAGCCTTCAAGATCACTAGTTTTGAACTCGCAGCGAGTTTAGGTGCTTGAGTCCCATTTACAAGTCTACATCTTTCTTTGAATCTGCCCCTAAAGTTCTTTAGTACAACAAGAGATTTACAATTCCTTGGGTGATATTGTTCATTTTGATCGTAACCTCTCCTTAGAGAGAACAGGGAGTTAACTTAGAAAAATTTTCCTTGTGGAAGAGAAATGTGAATTGTGAAACAAAACGGGCAGCCAGCTTTTTAATTTAAGCATAACTAATAGTAAAGTGCTAAGTAGGGTTTGATTAATAAGAAACAGATTCAACCAATTACAAGACATGGAGTAAATGTTCTTTCACTGATTCCCTCAACCAACTTGCTCCCAGTGATTAATTATAATAGCATTTTATGTGTAGATAGATTTAAGCGTGTGCATAATCTTATGAAAGATTAGGGTCTAAATCATGTGCAGAGGTCAAATTACTGCTCAGACTAATGATTCCCTATGTATTTGTTCAACTCCAGTTTATTGTGCCATGGCATCTAATGATGAGGCCCTAAATTTATACGTTAACTGCAAAAGCAAAGATTTTGAACAGAAACCTGTAGGAAGTAGCATTTGTAGAGCTGCTGTGGACAGTCCTTTTTTATTTAAATAGGTGGGTCAGTGACCTCCATCATCCTCCTATCTGTGCTCAGTGTTCCACTGTGCAGCACAGTGGCTTGATTGAGAAGAGCTATTAGAAAACTTAGCCGGCTGAAAAATCTGACCTGCTGAACACTCTTAGGTACTTTATAATCAAATAAATGATCACATATATTCTCTGCTGACAGTTTATGGCTGTGATTGCAGAACTGCTGAATATTGTTAATGTGCCTACAGTTCTATAATGAATTGTTTCTTCAGTTTCTGATTTACCTTCTTTAAGAAGTTTATTTTACTTTAATATTTTTCAGGACTGTAATCAACAGTACTCCACGTTTCTCCCATAACATTCTCACAGACTTCCCCTGATAAGCTTGTTTTTAGTATTTGTAGCTCGTATGTTGTATTTGGGACTTTTTTTTTAAAAAAAAAAATGCTGGATTGTCACAGATGAGTTGAGAGCTCATCTTTTAATTCAGGCAGGGTTTCTCAAATACATATGAGTCTAAAATGAGGTAATGGTATCTTTTTTAATGCTTACTTAAATATTAATTGCTTTTCTATTCCTTTACTTGGTAACAATATTTCAAAAAGCAAGTAAATCTCAGAACCATGTGCCATAAATTTATTTCAAGTTGCTCCCCTGCTTTTGAGTTAGGCAATGTAGTTAGCCTGGAATGTAGATTTGCTGTTATCCTGTTTGTGTTCTTACCCTCACGGCATTATAGCAGACAAAAGAAGTCACAAGCTGTACTGTGGTGGAGGTAAAATGGCAATGTTAGCTACTTAACCAAAATGTGCTAGAATTGTGAATGAAGCTGAGCTATACATTTGAGCTTCATTTACCTTTTACTTTTGATGCAACTAGGAGAAGCAGTAAGACTTACGTAAAAATACAGTCATTTGGTTTCCACAGAGCAACGTGATTAAAGGTATATTAAAAGCTCTGTTCTTTTCTTGTTGTACATTATGATTTACCACTGGAAGGAGCTAGAGTAATGATGTTGAATTACTGAAGAAACCAGCATAGGGCCAGCAAAATGGTTAAATAATCAGTGAGAAAAGCAAAAAGGGAGTCAGAATCTTACCTGAGAGAAAGAAAAAGGAGTCAGTTGTTTTCTGAGGTACAGAGAGCTGTGGTTCTGATTTAGAAACTCTTATGTATGAAAAATGGGTCATGTGAAAAGCAAGTATGATAATTTTAAAATGGAAATTATTTTCTTCTGTTAAAAAATAAATTATGTGGGTGGAAACAAGAGGGAAGTTAGCAGAAAGAAAAAGCCACTCAGATAAAACAGATTGTCTGTCTCGGTTGGTAAGGCTACAAGGTCATATACAAGGACTGGTACCTAAGTAAGAAAGTGACTCAGTTCATTAAGCAGATTTTTCTTTTTTTGTAGTTTATTTGTTTAAAACTCATTATTTTCATAGGGATGCTGAAAATTGATCAATAAGTTGACAGGAATAGAAAGCTTTCTAGTCTTTTCCTCTTTTTCCCTTTTCCTTTGCCTCTTTTTCCTTATTTCATCCTGTTTAAATGTTATCTGTCTTGGAAAGTTTCACCTGCTTTGCTCGCAAAAAATGTGGTTTTAATTTCTAATCCAGACGGGGGTCAAATGAGGGTATGCGTGCAGTTGGGGAAGCTTAACGGGGTGTTTAATCTGTGCATTTTATTGTAAAGTGCGGGAGATAACAGTTTATTTTAAGCAAAGTAGTTTTGATATGCAACAGCCTGAAAATTCTAGATAGAGAAGCAGTCTTTGACTAACAGTTAAAGCCCAGAAACTAGATTTGTCCTGACAAAACCTTCTTAAGTTCAGACATTGTCCAAAAAGCAAGACCTGAACCATTATGTGGCACAGCTTAGCGTAAATACTCAGCAAGCTGGAGTGGAAGACAGAACTGGCTTGGTCCAAATGCAGGCTGTAGACAGAGCCAAGAGTGAATAGATGGTGTTTCTAGGGCACAGTGTAGACTTGTTCCAGCAACTTTAAAAATTGCTATCAGAACTCACGTTAGATATATAATTAATAAGTTACCTTATGCATGTGTGAGATAATGTACGTATGTGATTTCACCTTAGAGTCTCAATCACCTAAGCCTTTTCTCATCAGAACTTGATAGCTGACATTTCCTTGTTCTCTCATCAGTCAAATACTAATAGCATACCTAAGCTCGGTAGCTCATTAGGTGCCATTTTTCTTCTCATCATAGCAGAGTTTTTTTGTTGTGCTGGTTTTGTTTTGAGTTTTTTTGCCGCCCAAATTGGTATTACTGTAACCTGACCTGTAGCTATGGCTAGGAGAACCATGTAACATCAAGACCACATGCTTAATGAGCTCATTTATATTTGCTTGTATCTGTTATTAGGTTAGCACAGTTCCTGGCCATCGTCATTGTTCTTGTCTTATAGCATCCTTAGTCAAAAGACTCTGATGAAGAATCAGTCACCCAAACTGATTACCATCCTGTCTGGTCTCATTCAAGAACCAGTGATGAGCAACATACCTTCATCCCATCCTAATGTTTGTTATTGATGTTGCTATAAAAGTTGCTTCACATTGCATGAGAAGTGGGTTGTGGAAAGAGTTGTATGCCTTGGTGAGGGTAATGATTAGAAAAATGAGAAAAGCCTAGGTGATACCGTATGATTTAATGAAAACGTCTTCCTTTACTGAAGAATGGTGCAGGAGGTCTAACCCACAGAATGCGGTGTCAAAAACCATCTCTTGATTTACAAGCCTGAATGAAATCCTCTACGCAGAATCTGCTAATAGTTGCCTGTTCCGTATTGCTGCTTGCAACAGTCTCTTTTCTGCCTTATATTCTATGTAGCTATTTGTGTCCCTACAATATAATCTGCTATTTTCCAGTTCTGATTTCATTTATTATATAGTATACAAAATGACCTCACAAGGACAGCGGGAAGGAAGGCATGTTGTATTTAAAAGTTCTCTTCCCGCATCAGCCTGATACCTCTGACACCGGTGTCTTCAGATTCACTCCCATTCCCTATATCTTGACAGTTGCTCAAGCACAGCATTTTGTTGAAGTTGCTCCTTTAAATTAAAGTATTTCAGAGCTGTGACTACTATCCTGTCTTTTAAGGACAAATTCTTGCAATGTTTGGGATTACAGTGCTATGGCTGTTGACTAATGCCTCAGGAAAAAAACCCTCATGTCCTTTGGTGTTTTGTTTATTTATTTGTTTTAGACCAATCCCTTTTCTAGCTGTGTAATTTTACTGGGATAGCTAAACACATTCACCTGGGAAAGCTGCACCCATCTTATTTTAGACTGGTTTGGGCATGGGAAGGTGGGTGGGGAGGGGGGTTAAGCAGGCATGTATGTTTCTCTAAGTCTTCTCTGCTAATCCTCAGTAACATTTGTCTCTAGTTTCATGGAACAGAAAACTGAAAGCTTTTAGTTGTGAAAGTACAATAAAGAATGGCTGAAAAACATTAATCCAAAAAGATAGCCATTTTAGAATATGGGATTCATCAAAAGATGTGTCAAGATATACTGACAACAATATTGACCCAATTGCCTCTTCGCAATTGATTATTTTCCCAGTAGGAACAGCCATGTGAAAGCCCTGCTAACTCTTGTGTAGCCAAATCCTACATACTGTATGGTATATAAAGGCTATATAAATACAAAATCCTGTATGTAGCTTATCTGGGACAGCAAGCTTCCTCAAGTAGCATTAATAAGGCTGCAGGAACAATTGATTGTTCTTTGTCTGAAATTAAAAACAAACAAATAAAGAAACCTTCTTGGCTCACCCCACACTCAAGATTTTAAATATTTTGGAAAATCAAAAGTTAACAACCATCTCAACCTTCTATTACTCACCGGTTTGGTAGACTCTTCTTTTTTTAATCGGCTTAAAGATATTTCCAAAATTCAGGCTCTACTTATAAGTAGTATTTGCAACAGCACTTAGACACACAGCAGTCTATGGGCCCAGATGGGGGTGCACCCAAGGGTACTGGGGGTGATGGTGGAACTGCTCACCAAACCACTTCCCATCATCTGTCAGCAGTCCTGGCTAACCAGAGAGGTCCTGGTTGACTGGAGGTTACCATATGTGACACTCTTCGACATGAAGGTGTGAAAGGAGGACCCAGGGAACTAACTACTGGCCTGTCAGTCTGACTTCGGTGCCTGGGAAGGTTATGGGGCACATTATCTTGAGTGCCATCACACAGCACGTGCAGGACAACCAGGTGATCAGCCCCAGTCAGCATGGGTTAGAATCATAGATGGGTCAATGAAAGGCAGGTCCTGGTTGACTAACCTTCTAAGATGAGGTGACTTGCTTAGTGGATGAGGGAAAGGCTGTGGATGTTGTTTACCTGGACTTTAGTAGCGCCTTTGACACCATTTCCCACAGCATTCTGGAGAAACTGCCTACTCGTGGCTTGGATGAGCATATGCTTTGCTGGGTGATAAACTGGCTGGATGTCTGGGCCCAAAGAGCAGTGGTGAATGGAGTTAAATCCAGTTGGCAGCCAGTCACAAGTGGTGATCCCCAGGGTGCAGTATCGGGGCTGGTTCTCTTGAATATCTTTATCAACAACCTGGATGAGGGGATTGAGCGCACCCTCAGTAAGTCTGCAGATGACACCAAGTTGGGTGGGAGTGTTGATTTATTGAGAGCAGAAAGGCTCTGCAGAGGGATCTGGACAGGCTGGATTGATGGGCCGAGGCCAATGCTATGAGGTTCAACAAGATCAAGTGCATGGTCCTGCACATGTGTCGCAACAACCCCACGCAGTGCTACAGGCTTGGGGCAGAGTGGCCGGAAAGCTGCCTGGCAGAAAAGGGCCTGGGGGTGTTGGTTGACAGCTGGCTCAATATGAGCCAGCAGTGTGCCCAGGTGGCCAAAAAGGCCAACAGTATCCTGGCCTGTATCAGGAATAGTGTGGCCAGCAGGACTAGGGCAGTGATTGTCCCCCTGTACTCAGCACTGGGGAGGCCACATCTCAAATACTGTGTTCAGTTTTGGGCCCCTTCACTCCAAGAAAGACATTGAGGTTCTGGAGCGTTTCCAGAGAAGGGTAATGAAGCTGGTGAAGGGTCTAGAGCACGTAGTCAAGTCTAGTCTTATGAGGAGCAGCTGAGGGAACTGGGGCTGTTTAGCCTGGAGAAAAGGAGGCTGAGAGGAGACCTTATTGATCTCTACAGCTACCTGAAAGGAGACTGTAGAGAGGTGGGAGTTGGTGTCTTCTCCCAAGTAACAAGAGATAGGAGAAGAGGAAATGGCCTCAAGTTGCAGCAGGGAAGGTTTAGGTTGGCTATTAGGAAAATTTTCTTCACAGAAAGGGTTATCAAACATTGGAACGGGCTGCCCAGGGAAGTGATGGGATCATCAACCTTGGAAGTATTTAAAAGACTGGTAGACGTGGTGCTTAGGGACATGGTTTAGTGATGGAGTTGGCAGTGCTAGGTTAATGGTTGGACTCAACGATCTTAAAGGTGCCTTCCAACTTAGATGATGCTATGATTCTAAGTAGTTGCTAGTCAGGATGGTGTTTTCCACAGAGTCTAGAAACGTAGTATTTATGCAGCCCAATCTATCAATGAATAAAAAATGCACTGGAGTTTTATTTATATGATAATATTATTTAATGCAGGAGGAACCTGCATTTTTAAGCATTCATTCAAAGTAAAACAGATAATATTTGTAAGACTGCAGAATTTGAGTTAATAATGAACCTCAATTTCAGTTCTAAGTATGACAGTAAGTATTTAATGTTACTACTGTAACTGTGTATTTCATACCTGGTCTTTTCTTCTTGCATGCTGTTTCACAATCCATACGAGGCTTAACCAATGGAGATATTATGCCAAAGCTGCCTATGTTATCCATATGCATCCATTCACAGTAATGTTAAATGACAAACTTCCTTCACTCATGAAACTATTGATAAAGAGGCATGATTAACGGGTTAGTTCTGTAGATTTCACCTGGAAATTTAATCTGCAGAGAAATAGTGTGTGTGGTAGGAATACTAGAAATCTCTATTTTTCTGTTCAGGTATCCAGGAAAAAAAAAGGGGGTGGGGGCGGGAGGGGAGGCTTTGTTAAAGAGAATGAGTTATCCACCAATAGAAAGTGCCTCATAATTGACTGACTGTACATTGAGCAAGAAAGTTAAGAACAGAATAACACACCATTTCAAAAATTCCTAAGGCAAAGTGAACTATTCCATTTTCAGGTGCATGTGGGAGAAAAGTATATGAATAATGAATTTTATATAATATTTTTTCCATGAATTATTGAAAATATTAGTGCTGACTAAAACTAATCACATGCTTTTTCCAGTTTCCATTTTCATGTATAGTTTTGTGATGCAGTTAATATCTTTTGTTCATCCCATTAGTGTTAAAGACATCATATTGGATGCGTTTTACAGCTCACAATGGTTGGTGGGGTTTTTTTTTCTGAAACTTGAGATGACATACAAATATTTTAGGAGATGATTCATTACAACATAAATTCTTCATATCAACATTCCAGTGCTGGGCGGAAAGTTCGTTCTCTGAAGGAATGAAGTAAAAGTAAAAAGCATTTGCTATATCATGTTTTCATAAATGTCTAAGCTTAATAGCACAGATCATTAGTTTTGTGACTCACCTTTTATGATATTCTTGAAAGCTCTGTTGACTCCTCAGTAATATATACTATCATGTTAAGACCTTGCTACACAGCTACAACATGATTTGGAGTTCACGTGAAGGTTTCCCAAAGAAGACGCACATCATACCTTATGTGGAGCACCAGGGGATAAGCAAGCCACTACTTACCAGTGAGTGACATGTTGCTCAAAAGTAGTCGACCCACCTACGACTTCAATTAAGAGCAAAATCCCAGTGCTGATGACATCACCGATAGAATCAATTCTATGATGTTGGTGTAACAGAAGTTTTGCTGTGTACTTGAGCAGGTTTAGGGGTTTGTCATCTTAATTAAAAAAAGTGCTAAAGGAGCATATTCCACAGTGTAAGCACCAAGAACTAGCAAGTGAAGTTTTTATTCATCTACAAATAAAATTAATGTGCATCAGCATGTCAGACATCTGATTAATGCCTGATATAGGGCTTTTTTTAATAAGACTAAATCTAAAGGTATGTGAATTTAGCAGCTGCTTTGCAGATGAAGTAAACACAGCACACTAGAATCATAAGGGGTTTGGATACAAGTACCATTCACAAAACCTTTAAGAATGAAGAAATATTTGTGATAATTTCCCCACCATAGAGTTCTTAAGTAATGGAAAACATATTAATTCTGTTGTAATTGGCCTTTGTACTATAAGAAGGTATTTGAAAATCGGCAATAATGTGAACCTGCTGTCAGAAAATAAGCGTGCATGTTGCATCAATGAAGTTTCATAAAGCTCCAGGATCCCATTCATCTTGTTTAATAGAAGACACTTGATTATTTCTGTTGAATCAGTAGGTTCATAAGCTGTAGTTTGTGCTGAACAATAAGCGAGGAATGTTGTAGTTTAAATGTAACTGAAATTCATTATTGGACCCCTTTGGATACAACACATTGATTAGTATTATTTTTTTGTTGCAAGTCTTATTGCTTGAGAAACTCTTCTTTTATGAAAACAATCATTCTTGGCCTTAGTATGTCTAAAAGTTCTTCTGACCCTGTACTTTAGTGACCTACTCTTATGATTTTATTGAAAATTGAAATGCACTGTGATCCGTCAGTTACTCAGTCTTGATTCTGTATACATGGAGGTCAATGATAGAACCTCCATACAACATTAAGGATTGGATTCATAGTTTTCTTTTCCACTCAAATAAGTATTTCAAAATTAAATAAACTTAGCACTTAAGCAGTAAGGAGAGAGAATGCAATTTTAGTTTGCTGGAAAGAAATGAGAACTTCCTAGAATTGTTTATTACCACTAATATTTACCTTCTTGAATGAAGAATGACAGTTATTATTCCTTTCAGTATATTTTTTGCATTCAGCCTTCGTTCTCTCTGGGTTTCATTTTAAAATGGAGCACGATAGTTGCTCAAGTCCAGGAACTCTTGAAATCAAAGTGACTGCTGCAGGTCTGACCCATCAGTCATGTAACCTAAAACCTAACTCAAAGCTGAGTGTCAGTAAAAAGTTATGATTCGTGACCTAAAGCAGGAGAGTTAATCTCTTTTGATTCTTAACAAACAATAGCAATTTTCCTTTACTAGCAAGTTATTTTTGGCAATTTGTCTACAGTGAGAAGTATATTATTGATATCTGTTATTATCAGGCCTCAGCTATACAGGTAAGCTTTTATTCAAATCAGTTAAAATCCTATTGTCTTAACAAAACCAACCAAGCAAACAAAGAAGAAAAAAACACCAATCAAAACACCCCACAGTTCTAGTCTGTAAAGTAGATGTGAAAAAAATGCTGAGCACATCTTGTGTTCTTAAACTTTTTCTCTGAATATTAATTTAGGTCTTTTCCTGCTTACAGTCCACTTCATTATCATTTCTAGAGTCCTTGTTAAGAATCTGAGTTAGCATCTTTGCAGGAGATGTTCTAATGGGAGTTAAATTATTGATTCTAATTGAAGCAAATTGAACAACTGCTAATTTCCATTTATGAATAGACTCCACCTCTTCTGTACTTTGCCCTTTGAAGTCTTGCTTTTTCAAACTCGCTGTTAAACAGAATATGAAGGAGAAGGAGGAAGGGCTAGTCCAGCTGAAGGACTACAAGGGACGTGAGTTTCCCAGACCTTTGCGGTGGCTATGCCCAGGCCTTCTCTTACCATGAGCTCTCCAAAGAGAATGTAAACAGGATAATCTGTATTTTAAATAGAGAAACAGTACTAAACAAGACAGATCAGAAATTCAAGGTGTTTTTAAAGGATCTTTTTCTTCCCTGTTCTTGCATGTAGTCCCCTACTTCAAATCACTGAGTTAGTTTAATTTCAAAATTGTGTTTCATCAAACTCTTATGCCCAGATATTTCCTTCAGCCCCAGCAGTCTGGCTGTCTGCTTCCTGCTCGCTACAGCAGTCTCTCCCAGACTAATCTCAAAGAGTATTGCAGGAAACAGAAGTTGAAACTAAATATTCTTTATCATTCCTCAGTACAATGGTCATAAGTTAAAAACTATGCCATTCCATTTTATAGTTATAAAGGAGAAATAATCCAATTATTTTTCAGAAGGGGGGAGAAGGGAGCAAGCTGGCACATGTGCATAGAAAAACTGCTTTCTTCTGACATCTTTGCAGTGTGAATCCCACATTATTTTTATACAGATTTATTTTTGCTATTGCAAGGATTTGAAATTTAGAACTGTTATTTTACTATCTTAATGTGCCACCCCTCTCTCCCTCCTACCAAAGAAGAGTCTATAATACTAGTGTGGCTTGACGTCTCTTCCCCCCACCCCCTGCTACCTGAATATGGATGCTTTTAAAAAACTAGAAGGGAAGGAAGACTTCCTTTTTGGCCAATATCTCATTGTAAAGGGTTTGTAGATGGAAGTTGAGGAGAAGACCAGGTTTTAAGTAAGTGACTCTGGAGTACTAAACACAAAAGGTGCAAATAAAAGCAATTGCTATTATATCAGCTTGACGAGAGGGAGAAAAGAAGTTTCAAGCAAGGTTTTGCACCTTATTCTTTCTATTAAAGGCAATCAAGATTGAAAGTGGTAGAAAGTGCAGGAATAGACTTTCAGGGAAAATTGACAGTTTCTCTCCTAGCAGTCATAAAATTTCCTTTGCTGGTTGCAGTCATCTTCATATTCTTGAAATCTTAGAGTCAAAACTGTTCATTTTAGTCATGCATATGTGTTAGCTGTCATAATTAATTATGCTCTAGGCAGGATGCAGTAGATTATTTAGAGATCAACCATGTAGTGCCATAATTAAGACCAAGTTCAAAATTTAGCAAGATCAAGTGGAAAAATAGGCTGTCAGTAATGTCAGTGAGCTTTGGGTCAGGCTGTAAGCATGCAGGTGGAGCGAAGGACTGCAGCTCTTCAGTATCTTTGCAGTGCCAGTGTTGGTCCTCTTCAGGTCAGGACGGCTTGTTGTAAATCTGTATTGTGAAAAAGAGGTGGCCTCTTCAACAGATTTTTCTAATTGTAAGAAAGTATTTCTTACCTGTGAGAAAAGACCACTGGTTGCCTCCTAGACTACTCTAAGTAGCTATTTCAGGAGCATTTTCACCATAGTCCTAGTTGATTGACAAGATTGCTTCATGTAGTGAAAAAACCTGTTGTTGTTACCAGGGATATTTTGTCATGGGAAGTTTCTCTGGGAATATTTTTTTCTCATTACTGTACACACAGTTGGCAAAGTCTGTCTGTGCAAGACTTCCAGCTCAATTTTGAAAACCCAAGAGGCCTGAATAATTCAGATAATCTGCAGATAAACAAGCTGACTTTGTGGCACTTATCTGAGTTGCCAAACCTATTGAGGCTTTGTCATCAAATTCTCATTTACCAGAGAGTTATAAGATTTGTTAATGTTATATAGTTCATCACTCCACTGTGCTGGATGGTGCTGTAAGAGCCCAATTCTCTTTTCACAAAGTTGCACTGATTTTAAACCACAGCAATTTCAGTAGATTTAGTTCTAAACTGAATGGCTCTGAGAGAAGAATCAGACCCTTAATGTTCATATGAATAATATATCAGTACTGTGAGTCACAGCAGGAAACTCCTAAGCGTAACAGGTCAGATATAAAGCTGTAGGTTTTCAGTGTTGCCCTTGTCGTGGGAGGAACTGTCAACTACTCTTAGTTTTAAGACTTCTTTCCACTACTGGAGCTCTGGAAAGTCGTCAAAGCCTACCTGCAAATTCAAGTGAAGATTTTTCATTGCTTTTGCTCTTTTGAAAATAAGAGCACAAGACTGACACAGCTGGAAACACGCTTTCCCTCCCCACCTCCCCCCCCCTTAGAAACCAGCTGTCACACTTGGACAGTCAGAAGTAAATTTTAGAACTCTTTAAGCATGCGATTGTGGGACTAACTTGTGACTACAATTACTTCCCTTATGTGTGCCAGCTGGTTAAGTAAACATTGAAATGCCAACGTACGGTAACTTGCCACACAGCTATCTGTATAATCACAGTAACTGCACATGTAGAATATCTGAAAGCCCCTCCAACAAGAGGAAGAAGAATTGAACGCATTTAAAACAATTTTACACTGAGTAACACAAAATAGTAAAGTTTATTGTGTGCCACAATATCTATTTGAGCCAATGCTCAGTTTCTTACCTCCCTAAAATTCTGAAGGCTGATGGTTTGATTAATTTAAAATAAAATTTTTGACAGGGAAAAGCAACTGACATAATTCCATCTCTTAATAGCTTTACAGAAAGTATATTCTTTTGTATGGCAGAATCATTCACAGCATAACCGTGGTATTTTTTAAAACTGTGCTTTAATTGTGACCTCAGTTATCCTTATTCAGATTAGATAGTTTTGATGAGCAGCTTCCAGCCAAGTTTAAATACTCTTGATTAAAGTCTTCGCTAGCACAAAATGCCAGTCAAGGCTGTTCTAGTGTTTAGTCTAGTTACTAAGAGGCCAGCCATGGTCAAGCCCCTCTGTTCAGGGAGAGAAGAGGGTAATGCAGAGCCTTTTGAAGATAGGAATCCTTAGGGAATTAGATACGTGTACTTTAAGAATCTTGACTAGTACTGAGTATCTAAGCCATTGTTTTTAGTCAGGTCTGCTAATAAAATGATCCCCTGTATCATAAGGTTTTCTATGTTAAGAAATTCTCAAGCTCCTTTAATTCAGTTGTACCAAACTACTTCTCTGACTCAGACCTTCTTTCCTATGGCTTTTCCTCATATGGCAAAGAGTATATTTGGATAAGGGAAATACACTGAAGAGAAGCAGATAGATGCAGAGTTATGCACCTGTATATATATTTTATGCAAGAATGTGTGTCAGATCTCTTATGACTCCCCTCAAGTGTCTCAGCATGGTGTATTGAACAATGTGACTAATCTGCATTAGTCCATTCCTTTCCATCAAGGTTTCTTTCAGGGACACCTGGAAAGATTTGAGTCAAAGGCAGGCATATACTATCCGGAGACCTGGATTCGCTAAGTCTCTCTAGCTTTTGCAGTAATGCTGGCTCACTGCACAAGTGTTCCATTACAAACTGCCTCACCCTTTTCCTCGCACACTCTGTATTTAGCTCAAGTACATTACAAAAAGGTCACATCTTTTTTTTTTCCTTTCCTTGCATGTATTTAGCAAGCCTATGCTTAATCTCTGTGTGTGGAGCTTCCTTCCTGTGCTTCCACATACTTTTGCCTCTCCACCCACCTGTATGAGTGAGCCTCAATGCCCTTCACACATTAGCATTTGCTATACTGTATTATGGACTAACCAAAGTACTCCCTCTTCTTAACTTTGAGGTAGGGTGCCAAAGCACAGAACTGAGGGTCACTAACGTTTAACTACTAATATGGTATGTGGGCCAGCACTTCAGCGTGTGAAACTAAGAGTGCAACTGGTACAGTTTATTGTGTCTTGCTTCAGACACTGTCTGTCTCACCTTACTTTGCCTTCTGCTTCTCTTTAGACCAAACAAGTAATTCTGGCTTTCCAAAGTGCCGTTTCTGTGGTTGAACATCTTTGGTATTTTCCCCCTGCTTTATAGGCCTAAATCTCACAGACTTAGTAAACTGAAGCATACATCTTCAGGTTGTCCAAAATAATCATCTGTATCAGGCAGAATCCTGTGATAGTTCACATACCAACTCTTCCTTCACTGGTGGTGGGTCCGTGTTTGCACCAACCTGGACTTTTGTTCCCAGGGCCTGGGGCCCTACGGTGCTGGTAAAAACAGAGGTGAAGGAAGAGTTGAGAACCTCAGCCTTTTTGACACTGTTGGTGACTAATTCACCTCTTCCGTTTAACAGTGGGCCAATATTTTCCTTCTGTTTCTGCTTGTTGTTTACGTACCTGAAGGAACCTTTCTTGTAGTTCTTGACATTTCTGGCCAGTTTCAATTTGAACTGAGGTTTTGCTTTTCTAACTGCCCTTCTGCACGCCCTGGCAATGCCCTTTTAGTTCTCAGTGGGTATTGGTCTGCTTTTCATCTCTGGTACGCTTCCTGTTTGCTTTTGATCAGACTCAGAAGCTCACAGTTAAGCCAAGGGGGTCTCTTGCTCTGCCTACTTCCCTTGCCTTTAAAGGGGATGAACTGTTCTTGTGCTTCCAGGAGTGTTCCTGAAAAATTCCCAGTGCTCTTGAACTCCTTTATCCTCCATGGAAGCTTCCTATGGAATCCCTCCCATCTGAGATCTGAGCGAGCTGAAGTTGCTCTTCTGAAATCTAAACCCTTTGTCTTAGTACTGCCTTCACTGTGCTCAGCGGGATCCCAAACTCCACAATATTGTCATCGCTGCAATGAAGGCTATTGCTAACCAAGATACTACAAAGCAGGTTTCCTTGGTTTGTGCGTAGCAAGTCCAGCAGTGCCTCGTTCCTGGTTAGCACATCTAACATTTGTATGAGGAAGCAGTCCTTGTGCGTTCAGGAACTTAATGGATGATATGTGAGCTGCTGTATTGTTCTTCCAACAAATGTCTGTGCAGTTGAAGTCACCCATAAATAAGAAACAGGTTCTGTTGGCCCGAAGCTTGCTTAAGTGACCCAAGTATTGCTTTGTTGGCCTTTTCGTCTTGGTTTGGAGGTCGATAGCAGATGCCTACTGGAAGATCCTCCTTGGAGATGACCCTTCTGATCTTGACCCAGAGACATCCCGTAGGGCTTCCACAATCACCGTAGTTGAATTCTGTACATTCAAGGTTCTCCTTAACATAGACTGTGACTCCTCTTCTTCCCTGCCTGTCTTTACAAAACAGCATATATCCATCACAACACTCCAGTCATGTGAGCTGTCCCACCATGTTTCAGTTATTCCTATGATATCGTAACATTCTGACTGGTGTGGAGCTCCAGTTCCTCCTGTTTGTTCCCCAGGCTGCGTGCCCTGGTATACATACACTTGAGGTGGTTGGTCTTCTGGCTCTTATCTTGGAAGGCAGAAAAGGAACAACTGTTGCTGATCTGGTTGGCCTGGCTTATTCCCCAGTTGGTTCAGTGGTGTGAGCATCGCTGCTTTGAACCCCACCCTCTGAGTGGTGGGGCAGTTTAAAGCCTGTCTCACCAGGTTGCCCAGCCTGCTGCCAAAGATTGCCTTGCCTCTTCTAGGCAGGTGGATCTCATCCCTCCCTAAGAGGCTATAGTCACCAAAGAATGTTCCACCATCATAAAAGCCAAAACCCTCCCAACAGCGCCAGACTCAGTTACCCATACATTTGTCACCTCTTGTCTAGATTATGCAGTAGGACGTAGCAGAGCGTGAATCTCATTCTGTTTAGAAAACTCTTAAGGAAAAAAAATAAAATTGCTGAAATACATCTCTTCAGCACTTTAAATTGCTCGGGTTTTTTTTTCCGTACTGGTTGGCCACAAACTCACAAAGTTGAACCAGATCCTGTATCCCAGTCTTTTTTTGTGTTATGGCATTCATCCTAGATTTTTCTGTGGCAGAAAAAGTCACCTTCTTTCCCATGTAAGTCTCTACAGGACTAAATCTTACCGGTACAGGAAATAGTGTTGAATAATTGTCCTCAGAAACAGGAGGTCATCACTGTTTCTCCATCTACAGCTCCATACACTGGGAATGTTTTACTGACCTTGCCTTCTCTAGGTTGGAAATAGCACAATGTTTCCTTAAAAAAGGCAACAAAGAAAGCAAAACAAAGAAAACCACTACTAAAGCAAACAGCACTGCCCACACACCTCTCCCTAGAGAGGGGATACGACAATAAACAACACATCAACAGGTGTTAGTCACATTGCTGAATGTGCTACTGGATGATACATACAACAGGAATTGAGACAGTTTGAAAGTCTATATGGAACAGAGTATAATAAATGTATTTTGGGAAATTGCACTAGAGGAATCTTTTAATCTGACACAATTATCCTGTGTAGGCAAAATGATAAAAGATTACAATATTGAAGAGAAATTAAGAGGAAGAAAGTTCATATTCTCTAACTAAATGCTAACTGTTCAGTGGTTTCTACTGTTTTAGGAAATGTATGGGGTAACTAGATAATTTTACAGTAATTCCTGAAAAATACTTTTGGTTTGGGTGTTTGGTTTTGGTTTTTTTAAATGTATCCAGTTATTCTTGAGCTTCTCCCAAACAATTTGTTTCTTCATGTTACACCACTATTTTTCAAGGAAAACAAAATAATTTTTAAACCAGTGCACTCCTAGCCTGTGAAATTTTTTTAGTTTCGAAGTGTGTCGGTAGACATGAACGCAACAAAACTATACTGAAATGTTTTAAGTAACGATTGGAACTTCAGAAGTATATTTTCGTATCAGATCCATATTTATACAATAAGTAGAAGCAAATCTTTTCTGACAGCCTGCTGCAATTATGGATGCAGTGCAATTGAAGACCTCCTCTTGTGGAACTCATTTGAAAAGGTGTTGATAGACTGTGCGACAAGAAGTGCCTGTGCTCCCTCAGAAGCAGACTTTAACACAGCTCTAGAGTTATGTTACACTGTCAAAGAAGACACTGAAACATGACCATTAGTTACATGCTACAATGTAGAATAAATCATGATCCATGCATGGCCTTGTACATCAGATGAAGTTGCAAAGTAGGACGCTAAAATTATAAGTATGGTTCTTGACTCACCCAACTCACTGTTGCTCTGCCATCCTTGACTGAAATAGATTCATGGTCATGATGGGAAATTAATGCTGACTGATGACAGGCAGCCTACAAATCTTTGCCTCCCTCCCCTCTCTCCACCCATGAAAAATACAACTGTGTTCCCATCGCTTTAGCCTGCTGTTCATTGACTCCTAAATGTCTCAGTATACTCTTCAAAAAGTTAATCTCCCGTAAGTGAGGAGAAATCTTTATTTGCAAACTTCATCTTGTAAGAATTTTAGCTGTGCAGCTTCAGAGTCTATTTGTAACAAATGAGTTTAATGTACCTACCCAAAATCAATTCTGTCGCAGAAAAATGCTCTAATTAAATTTTACTGCTATAACTGAATTTATTGCTTTTACAGATAACATCATTCACACATAGCATGTACTTAAATGGAAGAATAATGTCTCTTAAAATAATTGTTAAGATATTTATGGTAAAATACAAGTGAAAAATCTGTAACTGAAGGACATTTTTAAAGCTCATTCTGCATCTTGATCCACCCCAGCCTTTTATGGCTGAGGTGATAATGGCAAAAATGACATAATGATACATCTGTCTATCTGTCTGTGTTTATCCATCAGTCATGTATTCGGGGTTTTTTTTGTACTGTAGTATGTTTTCCTGCAGCAGTATAGACAAATTCCAGTATTTTGTCAGCCTCAAATAATAGTACATAACCAAATTTCAAAAGCCGTAAGACTTCCTAATTGTGACCAAGCATTGGAATAGGATTGTTCTTCAGGAACAGTTTAGCGGGTTTATAGTCCAGAGTTTTGTACGCAGCATTAGCCTTTTTTCTCTGTCTTGAAAGTGATTCTTTAAAATAAATAACAGAGTTTGAGTGTGCCTAAGAACCCAGGTTAGCAAGAAGGACAATGTCTCTCCCCAAAAGAGTGAAGCAGTGCTTACCACTAAAAGGCAGGCACAAAAAGCTACCTTATTTGTCTGGTTTTCAAACTGTTACAGTCCTTTGTGCGTGCTTTCTGTTTCTACACAGCAAGCACACGACAGAACCTGACGTGTGTATAAATAGGAATGAAAGTGTCTGCAGTTGTTGTGCCGAGAGTCCGTGTCTTACCGTTTCTGACTTTCTTCAGAAAGCCAGGGGAGAGGCTTTTCCACAGTTGTATTCCAAAGCTCTCTGCGTTAGCTTGGGAAAAATATCCCAAAGATCATCACAGCCAGCACAAGTGGATCACCGCAGGTGTGCCTTCTCATCTTTCAGGGATTTGCAAGGTTTGCAGTCTGGATCCAAAATGGCTTTGGTCCTAGAATACAAGATAAATTCATATCAATCCAGTGGAGTCAGGGACTTTCAGGGACAATGAGAAGGGCCATCTAAGCTACTTCTCCTTAGAGGAAGTCTAGCTGTGGAGACTGCTTCTGAGTTGACAGAATAATGGCTATGCTCATCTGGGTTCCCTGTCCTGACCACCATACAATAGAAAGGTATGGAGAACCTGCTTGAAGTCTGTCCCTTCTGCGTAGCTTTTTTTCCCCTTTGGAAAGCCTCAGATAATCTCTAAGCAGACAGTTCCCTGGAAGCCTGTCCTGCCTAAGCTGTATTGTAAGCACAGGTAGAAGCAAGGCAGCCTTAATGTTGGTAAGCATTCCAGAATTGTGCTAATCATGACAGATGTTAGTATTGTATAATCTGGACAAAGACAGGCTCTTGCAAATGGTCTAGGAAAGGTTCAAGAATTTATGACTGTGACTGTAAGCATTCTTCTGTAAAGCCAAGCTTCCCTTCTCAATTGCTAGGATGTGGTAAATGACCCTGTTGACACTTGCAGTCTCTTTCAATACAAATTAGAACATGTTAGCCTAAACTGAAAGCATCTCTTTAAGCCACTTCAACACAATCTGTAAGAATGTGTATGCCTGTGCCCTTTCTTGCTGTTCATGAAGCTTCAACTGTAAATATTACTGATACTGACACATATGTTCTGTAGCTAGTTTGTAGGCATCTCCATCCCTCCGCCCCCTCGAGGAAGGAGAGCATATTCCTTTTGGGTTACTGCAGTTGAATTCCTTCTGTAACTGGTCCTTCCATCTCATGTATGTGTTTAAGGAGGGATATTGATTCCCAGTCGTATCTATCCTTCTTTATGTATCAGGGCAACACAGGGAAAGACTTAACTTTTTCCTCCTCGCATTCTCTCAGAAAGCAAGTCCCTGTGACAAAGGAAGGGTATTACTGTGTTACTACTTTTCACAACCTATGGCTAATGCTCATTCTGCTAATGAACTAGTAACTAGGCAAAGTAAGCCATCTTATGGAAAGATATGCTTAAGAATATCGATCAGAAATACTTGGATATTCTTGACCTGGGGTTATTGAATTACCGTCAACTGAAAAAAGGAGGTTTATGTCTACTTCAGCATAGAGTTAGAGAATCACTGAATCATTTAGGTTGGAAAAGACCCTTAAGATCATGGAGTCCAACTGTAAAGCTAACATGGCCAAGTCCAACACTAAACCATGTCCCTAAGCATCATGTCTGCAATGGCAGATGCGTCGATAGGAAGGTGAACAGGACTGCCAAACACAGAAAAGTGAGAAAAGGCCGTATTGCTAGGCTGTTCTCCACCCTGCTCTGCTGATCACATACACTCGCCAACACCCTTGTAAAGACTCCTGGGATGAGGCAGTGTTCCTCTACCACAGAATTTCTGCCTCCCTAGGTAGAGTGTAGCTGTTTCAAAAAAAAATAATTAAGTAATAGATTTTCATGAGGCAGATGAGATGCCTCTAGGCTCTAGTCATGTGCCCTCTAGACTCTTGCCAGTTGAGTATCAAGTGGCTCAGCACCTGAAACAATGAGAAAGGAAATAGGAAAGATGCATGTTAAACAACAAATATTTCCTTTTCCCACTTTCTTTGGTGTTTAGTGGGGAGTGGTGTTGGGAGAGGTCTAGGAATCCCTTCGTAGCTCTCTATTTCCTCCTAAAGACCTCGTAATTTGAAGTAAGATGGCTCATGATTCACAGGCAGTCTGTGAAAAAGAAATTCAGAGGAAACACCTTCCAGTTTTCCCTTAGGAACATACAGCCTCCCAGTGCTCAAGATCTGTGGGTGAGCTCGAGGTATGAACCTGAACCTCCTGTGAAGTAGTTTATTCCAGCGCCCCTGTATTTCTTTTTCACTTCTCCACTTCCTGGGCTCTCCGTCTTATGAATAGGATGAGTATCTCTAGCCCTTTATTCCTGCAGTATTTAATGAATTAGCTACAGAAGGCAAATATAATGGCTCCTGTAGCACTTGTGTTAGGAATAATAAGAATAGTAAACATCACAGCAGATGTTGCTACTCTTCCCAGCATTATTCAGTTCCAGGCAATCTACTTTCCATTAATGAAGAAAAATACAAATGCAGAATCTGGCAGTTGAGAGGCAGAAACAAAGGGGTACTGTGAATGAATGAGAGTTTGTTATGAAGGGCCATTACTATTGCTAGTGCCAGGAGGTATTGATAGATCTCTCACTTTCTGTGACAACTGACCTTCTTTTCTAAAATGTATGTCTGTGTGGTGTGTGGCTGCTAGCTACCTGGTGCTCAAGCACAAGTTTTTCTCATGCACCACATAAAACAGTCATACTTAAATTTGCCGAAAGAATTGGTTAACAGTTTTTTGACTAGGAAGGAGATTCACTAGTCACAGAGAAAATCCACAGCTGTCTGGGATAAAAAGATCTTAATGTCTTCTGAATGTTTGTCTCTGCTCACTTGCTTTCTTGTGGTTTTGTTCTATTTTTAATCTTCTTTATGACAAGACAACATTATCAAATACTGATGAGACAAAACATAGTTCAGTTCCAGGAAATGCATTTTTTTAGTCATTTTTTGGAAGGCCTCACTATCTGACCTACAATGTTTTGTGTACTGTTTCAGACAGCTTAGGCTGATGGGTTACATTCTGCTGTTATTTGGGGGTGTGGGGGGAGAAGGTAAAAGCAGACTGGTGACAGAGAACGCCTGAGACGATCAGGTTTTTAAACTTTTGCCTATCTAAGTTTTGCTCTGCCAGTAGATCTTATCTTATTTTTCAATAGCTAAATGATTTTTGTAAAATATCAGATGAGATGTGCTCTACCTAAGGAACTCTCAACGTCAGATAGATGCTTAGCTGATGCAGTTGCTGTGTCTTCGAGCCACGAGAGCTTTACAGGGTAGAGCTATGTGCGACTAGCTCATTGCAATGGTGTGACATACACATCTGAGGTTACCTGTAGTAAAATCTGGACCATGTTTCTACCTGCAGTGTTGTGGCTATAGAAATCTTGTGCAACTAAGCTAACTTTGATTGTACCAAGATGTACAAGCAAACTAGTAGTTTGAAAATCAGGTCACTTAGATAAATCCCTTAATGGATTTAGTTGAGTACACTAGTCTTAATAGTTAATAAAATTACTGAAGGGTAAATTGAGCCACTCGCAATATCTATATAAACTGTTCCTCCTGAGATGGGTGCCTGAAATAGATCCGAGCGTCTACAAAACCCACAAACCCAATAAAATCTCTATCATATTTCTGCATGACTCGTCCCTAAGTCTACATGTTTCAAAAGAGGAATTAAAATGACTGTGGTGCACAAAGCTTTCCTCAGCAGCATTGCTCATTCCACATGCAGTTATTTATTTATGTATGCGTTGTTTCCCCAGTATACCTCCCTTAGAACATTTGAGTTATCAATTCTGCAAATCAATAAAACACATCTGGTAAGTAACATTTGGACGGTATCATGCTGTGATAGCTTTTGTAATACTTCCTGCATTCATTATTAATGGTTCATTATGGAATTAATAATTTAAAGATATCTCTGATAATTTTATCAGTCCCTAGTCTGTTAGAGGTTTTATTATTATTATTATATATTATTTGGTTATAACTTTGTGTTCTGGGACCAATATCCTTCATATATTTTCAAAGCTTCAGGGACTAGTCAAAATACAGTGAAGCTCAGGGAAAATGAATATATAAATGTTACTTAATATAAAGAAAAGGTAAGTTTTACGTGAACCTCATTTAATTTTTTTGGTTTTTCTTTCTTTGAAGCCTTCTACTTTTTCCTATATCAGTAATTCACTTCTCTCCTATTCACTTTACAGTTATAAGGGGTCTATCGCTTCTGGGACCTGATTAAAGATGAGGTTGAAAATTCTACCATTTGAATCAAAAAATTAATATCCAACAGTTCTCATAGCTAAAGATAGTGCCAGTCCAAACAGGAAAGTGTTGAATTTTCAGTATCGGTATCAATCTATCATTGTAAAGAGAGACAGTTAATTCTATAGGTGGGTTGAACAACAAAGTCAGTAGTGACCAGTGACTTAAAAAGAGAGTATTTTTCTATGATTTATTAAGTCTTTTTGTATACTGAGGTACAGAGAATCCAGTATTAAAACATTAAAAAAAAGGGGGAATTATTCTGCATAACTTTCTAGTGGAACTATCTCAGAACAATTGTTCCAGAAAAATACTTTGTTCTCAAATCTCTACGTGGCAATGTCAACAAGAAAGGAAGAATATCACTGTTTAGTAAAGGTACAACTTAATTCAATTTGAATCGAAAAGAATTTTGCTATTAATCTCGGTGATATCAGGCTTTCATCTCTATGATCTCTTTTATTTTTTTTATCTCCATGATCTTGCTGATTTCTTCCCCAGTAAAAACTTGCAGAGCCAACATGTTGTGCATTACATGTAGAACCGCACGCATATTCTCTAGTAAGAGAAAGATTTTTATCAAGAATAACCTATTTGATTTCTAGTTAATATTTCCTTTACTTTTAATACTTCAAATTTTTCAAATTGTGCTGCTTTTTGTACAGATTATATATATTTACCTACCTCGCATTGCATTGCGCCAATTGGTAGAAAATATTTAGATTCAAGAATAACAAAATCTTTAATTGTTACATGTATTTTAAATATAATAATGAAAAGGTATTGAATACGATGGGGTTTAAAATGTAGAATTGAATGCTCAGAAACAAAATATAGAAGTTTATTTAGAAAAAAAACTCTTTTAAGTTCCTGTGTCAATGGCACTGGGAATCAGGCCATGGTAGTTTGTAAGGTGGGAGACTGGATAAAGAAGAATAGAACCGAATTCCAGGTTTGGTGCCAGTTGAGAACTCGGCGAGACTCCAGCTAGCACCAGTAATGTGGGAGAACTGCTGAGAGTAAAAAGTATGCTGGATTGGAGAAAAGATAGGTCTGGAGAATCCCAAACTTTACGGTTCAGTAGGCAGATTTTCTGTCTGGCAAAAGGAAGAATGCTAATTTTGTTGAAGTCTGTGTATCAAAGAGCATCCCTGAGAACTTCAGAAATAGACTTTATTCTACTTTTGAAGCTCACCGAGGAGAATTTTACTTTCCTTTTTTTTTTTTTTAATTGGAAAGTTTTTAGACATTAACATTCCTACTAAAATAACTGAAGTCTTTTTGAGGAAAAAGAAGTCCTCCAGCTTTCTTAGCAGAAGCTCCTTGGAGGCAGTGGAACCATTTGTTCTGTATAACTCAGTTTGCTGAGGATTCTTTTCAGAATAACACTGCTAGAAAAACTCCAGTGTATTTGGAGCAGGAAAGATCAGTCAATAGGAGAGCTCTTTTTCAGAATGTCCTCAAACAGCTGTTACAAGTGTTTTCATTTGGACAATGAAGATCACCATCATTTTGTGCACCTGCTCTAGAAAAAACTGACAAGCGCAGCAATGGAATACACTGAAAAGGAAGCAATAATCCAGTTTTTGTACTTTGTGTGCGCATTACTTTTAGAAACTGGATCGAAAAACTACCTCATTTCTTGCAGATCACAGAGTAGTTTTTTGATGGTTACGTATTTCCAACTTTGCCTCAGACTAGATGGTTTTTTACTGATATGTAGAAACAAAAGCAGCTTTTAGAAAATTCCAAGAGTAGAAGACACTGTTGCAATCCTTTGGTCTTGACTTCTGCATAGCACAGGCCATAGGATTCCCTGGAATTAATTGTTACTTTGAGTCCAATAGCTGCTGTGTAATTAGAGCTTTTCTCTTAGATAATTTTTTAATTATTTTTGTTGTCCTTCTTTGACTTGTGTACAATTCTTTGATGTACTTCTGCAGATGCTAGAAACAGACACAGTATTCCAGAGTGGTTTACTGACTTGACAGTACTTAGGAAACATGACCTGTTTCTTCATATTTGATGCTTTCTTGCTTGTTACATGTAAGGATTGTGTAAATCTCCTTAGTGTTCACTATTTCACTACGGACTCACTTTCTTCTAATCATTGGGATTTCCATGTTCTTAACAGAATCATTGTTTCCTAGGACACATAAGTTTCCTCTCCTGTAAACATGGCCTAAATTCTTTGTCACAGACACGCAGATTTTCACTTGAAATACTTAAATCTTGCATGCTCATCAAAAAAGATCCAATACTTTGTTTCAGGGACCTGTCGTCTTCATTGTTTTCATTCTACTAATCTTTGTATCAGTAATCATCTTTCCAGATACACTGGTTACTTTAATGGATACTCTATAAAAGTGGCTAGCTAGTGACATTCGCATGAAAGTACTCATGCAATTTTGAGTTTTCCAGCGCATGTCCAGCTATTGTAAGACATTAGATACTGCCTACTGTTTGATTTCAACACATAAAATCAGGGAACAAAATGAATGCAGCTGATAATATACCTATTATTACTCACTCTTCAGTATTCAGCAGAAGCCCAGAAGTAAGATACCTTTTATTCTAGCTTTAAGGAATTAGCTGGCTTAGTAAAAAGCCTTCTTGTCATCATCTCTCAAGATGGTTTTCAACAAGTTACGTGCCATCAGATGGATAGTTGATATAATAACGCAACCAGCTTACTCAAGCTGGATCCATCATATATAAGGGATTCGTCCTATCAAACTGTGTTATTTTATGCATTTTGACAGACAATGCTGAGCTAATTTAAACACAACGTTTTAGTAAATAAATACAAATTGTTGCCTTACATTCTTGTTACTTGAATTTTAAGTTGAAAGGTAACTTTATTATCTCCCCATTGGATCTGTCGAGTTAACACATGTGCATTTTACAATGATAAATGTATGAGCTACTGTCTTTTGGCAAGAGGTTATTTTGACCCTTACCATCTTTTCAGGGGCATCAGTTTAACACACCTGTGTTTTCATGCATAAGGAGTTTTATAGGTCCTACACTGTATATATAGCAATGCGTCTTATATGAGTTTGATATAAATCATGTTTCTTCTGTCCATTTAGGATGTTTGCAGTTATGGTCTTCATTAATGTCATGGCATATGTTGTATAGGATACATAATCAGGAATGCTGCAATGCATGAGAATCTAATTTCAAGCTCAGGACTAGAAGCCCGAGGAATTTTCACTGATCTTAACGGGAGTCATACATGTGAAAGCATTCATTGACTTACAAAATTCATATTCCTCCATCAATGCTATCAGCAATTTTTAAGAAATATCTCAAATTTCTATCAAACTGAGCCACAATACAGTAAACATAGTCCCTTAGCACAATGCAATAATAGAGAAATTAAAGTCTTTCTGAAAACAGCATGCTAATAAATCTTTTAAAGATTGAAAATCTTCGAAATACGTAACTTACAGCTATAATGTGGCTGGTTGAAAGTTTTCCTTTGAAAATGTTTTTAGACAGTTTAGGGTTTATGTTTCTGGAGGAATGAAATTAGTCACAAAAAATGGTTGTTTCTTCAGAAGTTGTCAATACCTTATAAAAAAGTGAAAGCATGTATTCCAGTCAAAGAACAAAATCTAAAGTGATTCGATACAGCACTAAAGAATCTCATGGAAATATTGTGTAGGTGCCTGATATTCTCACTGTCTTCCATGAGCTAGACTGTACTGCCTAGATGTCCTGGTACATCTAGAGAATGCAGTAGGTCCAACAATGCTAGCAATGTTCTTTGAACTTTGGAGAACAAAATGAGATTGTTTGAATTGATATATGGAGATAATACTTTAAAATTGAAAGCCACAATTCTTTATGAGGTAAAAAACGAGACTTCTTTATGGAAAAATATGTAACAGTAACCAATTTTCCTTTATAAACACCTCCTACTCTGGGCCCCCTGAATCAGCTATGGTTCAGATTTTGCTCCTGGCTCTTTGCCAGCTAAAACCACTGCCAGGCGAGTGAGATGGAAACTATAGTCCTCAGAGTGAGCTGAAAATCAGCATTTATAGAATGGACTCAACTTCCAAAGACTGTGAGAGGGGTAACAGTTCTTTCTTCCTTAAAGAGTTAATTTCATTTCTTTTGTAGGAAACAAGAAAGTCATGGCATGGGAAGGTGACTTGGTATAGCTCAGGAAGTATTGTGGATGTGATTTATACAAACATTTAAATTAAGAATAGTGAAGGTCACAAGCATTATATTTGCTTTATATATATGTCATATTTGGTCTCTCAGACTCTGACATCAGATCTCAACCTTGGGCTAAATCAAGGTCTGAGTATGGCTAAGAGCTGATATAAACTGGAACAGCCTCAAGGTCTATTTTGTTATTTAAGGGCTGCTAAAAATTAGAGATTCTATGCTCCGTAGGAGTCATTTACCTCCCAGGCTGCATCTTTTTCTGGATGCTGGAGTCAAAGTGGCTGGAGAGGAGCTGAAGACGGCCTATTTTTTTATCTATATTTTTACATCTATATTTTTATCTGTCCCCCACACTGTTAGGTATATCAGCTTTTATTATTAAAAATTATTTGCCTTTGACATACTGCATTCTGAAAGTATATTTATAGAAATGTTATTAAAGAAGTCAACCTTTCATTGCTGAAAGTATTCTATGATGCAATTTCCCCCTAACAATATCATAGTGGAGTGTTGGAACAGACAGCTTTATAATAAGATAGAATGTAATTGATAATGCACACATACTTGATAGTGAAAAATGAGACTGTCACCAGCCTCATGGAAAATCATTTTGGTAGAACAACCTTGCAACTGAAAGAAAAGAAATAACCCAAAACAGACAACTGGTGTCTGTTAAAATTAGCTTGCATACTGCTTTCCTATTCCATGCTGGTTTAACACTTATTTCTTGATTAGACCATCCTTGATCTCATTTGTCATTATCAAATAATTGGACATACTAATGTTTCTCTGGAAGACCAATAGACTGAAATAATCAATAAACCAGATGCTTCTTGGGGCAGAATTCAGCCAATCTAACTTGTTTTGAATAATACCTTATTCCATACCTGCCCCATTAGTCTTTTTTTGTGCATCTCTGCTCACTTGCACTCTGGAGGGTCTTGAATTAATACTTTAACCTATTCTTATTAATTAATGAAGAATAGTTCAATGAGAAAAATGTTATCACCATCTTCAAACACATGAAGGTTACTAGAAGACTAGAGCAGAGACATTGCTTGCAGTAGTATATAAAGGCTTTATACTCTTGAGTACCGGTATAAATTATAAAGGAATTACATTGAGGGTGAAGAGATACAACATGTAGCAAAATAACCTAAAACTAAAAATATATTCCAAAATAGGCAAAAAAAGTCCCCTGATGTGTATGTTTCTGCACCGTCAAAGTTAATGCATTAACTATCTATATCCATTTTAAGATGGGCCTGAGAAACAAATGAGGAATAAATATGCTCCAGAAGAACTTCTGCATTAGTGGAAGTCATCTATGTACCTTTTAAAATAGACCTGAGAAGTGGATGAAGAATCAATATGCTCTAGAGAAATTCCTGCATTCACAAACGAATGTGGTGTGCTAAGCATTTTCCACCTGTAACTTTTGGGATTCTTTGATAGATCTGTAATTAAGCTGCTGATCCTTAGAATGATTTCTGATAAAATAAAATATAGTACAGAATGAGCATTAGTAAGCTAGTCTTTCATAGGCTGGAGATTATATTTTAAACACAAAAAAGAAGAGCCAAGTCCTGAAATATGTTTTTTCTTTCTCTCTGGAGTAAACTTTACAATTGTAAGTGATATCCAAGACACCACTTCATAAGATGTCCTCTAAGGAGACTAGGAGACTAAGACTAGAACCTGGTAAAAATTAGCATCACACAAATTAGGCAGATTCCATTTCTGTTAGCATTTAAAATTCAACTTTGCTCAAAAGCAAACAGCAATAGCCAGATTTAAAGTCAAAGATCATAGTTTTCTGTGGAACAATGGTTTTGAATATTGGCTTCTTCAATTAAACAACTCTTGCAGAGTTGGTGCACCAGATCTTCTGTCATCACAGTTGGTCTCACAAAATCATCTCCCCTCTTCCATCATTAAGGCTCTACTGATCCACTGCCAGCATTGCCTCATGGCCTTTCAGTGCCATCATGGTACCCTGGCCTCGATTTTTTTGCCATGGCCTTATTCGTCCTCTGCCAACACAGACAGCTCCCCAAGTCTAGGGTCATACAGAGGGAAGATGATGTTGTGGCATTCTTAGTCTATGGGTATGGCGCCTTGGGACCTTGCATGTGAGAGGCTTCCGCTTCCCCTGCCTCGTTTTCCCTGTCACCTGCCCCTGAACATGGGACCTCACACACTGGAAAAAGAAAACGTGGAGAGGATAAAACTCACCTGGTGCACAGGAGCCTGGTGCAAAACTCCTGTGATTTCAAAGAAACTGGCAGCTCACTGCCACATAGGGAAATCACACTTTCAGAATTCTTGTGCACCCTAAATTATATTAGACCCAGTGAAGCAACACCACCAAATACAAAGTAAATATGTATGTGTAAAAATTTTCTTCATTTTTTTCCCATGCGTTCAGTTCAGGCCTGGCATTCTGGAGGTAACGGCTTCCTGATTTGAGCAAATGTCATCCAATGCATCAGGTTTACCAGGATAAACCTGTAAGTTGTATGTTTAACAGTTCCGTAATAATAACTATTGCTGACATCCAGTATGCTGCTTGACATGCCAACTGAAAACTCATTTTCTTTTAAAATGGAGTTAAATAGCTAAACTATTGACTGCAATAAAGACAAAGAAGAAACACTGTCTTACTAATTTTACATCAGTTTCATCCAATTTAAAAAGACTAGATTTTGTAGGATTTAGTCAGTTGTGTAGACAAGTATCATTTGCTGTATTTTATAAGTAGCTTTGAAAAAACAAAGATGTTAACTTTATTACAGGGCTGCTAAGCACAAACAGTGGCAACTTTTTGTAGTGTTTTTATTAATCATAAATTATTTTGAAGCTATCATGACCTGAAATAACATTGTAATACTACTACAATTTTTGCTTTTTACTGCAGTATGTCACTGAAAATAGGCCAAATTAAGTCCTATCCAGCTTTCTGTTCAAATGTGTGATTGTTGTTTAACAACTTTTTGGCTGCCTCAGCGAAGAATAGGACAATGATACTATAGAGGGGCTGACCTGATTTCATTAGAGAAAGTGTATTTGCTGAGAATTGGATGCCAACCTAGAAGATACCTAACCTGAGCTTAGACCATAGGTGTCTTGCTCAGAGCAAGCTTTTTTCCTCTGCTGCTGGCTCTTAAAGCCTTGGAGAAGGTTTTCTGGGACAGCTTTTTAAATTGTTTTTAAGAGGTAACAGTGGTAATTTGAAAATATGTTGGTCACACAAAATTCACCACTTTTTCTACACCAGTGGTTTTATACAACAAACACCTGCCATATCCCAAGAGTTCTCAAATTACTATATGGGGGAAGAGGAAGCAGGAGAAGAGAGGCACTCGTCACCCATTTCATCGGAGATGTTCCACTGCATGAAAAAGCACATTAAGGAAAAAAAAAAAAAGAGGGAGGGGGGGGAAAGTCTGAGAATGAACTTTAGCTCAATGGGTTAGCTTTTATTTGCTCAAAAAATACCCTGTTTTCCTGGTCACTGCTGTAGAAGCCAATTCTGTGTATTTTGTGTTGAATGATTGTGGAACAACATTTCAAAAAAATTACTATTTCCAAGAAAGAAAAATTTATTTTTGATTGCTTTTGCTGTTTAATAATCTGCATTCAAATTATATATATGGTTCCTCCTCTAAGACTTTTTAAATTCTAGTCAGATTAAGATAAACTAGGCTACAGGGAGTTGTGGACATGGCAGAAGACAGTGCTGACATATTTGAGACTATAAAATGTTTCTGTCTTCCCAAGGTTGCTTATGGCAGTATATGAAATTGAGAATTAACAACAAACCATTCATTTGGAATGAGTGGTCCTCTAGAGGCATAATGGTTATAAATTATATTGAAACATGGGAACATTTTTATTCATTTGCTGCAGTTGTGAAAAAATAAAATTTACCTGACAGTCATTTAAAAAAATACCTTGCAATGAACTGATGAATTATAGAATTTTTCTCAGATTTAATCACCCCAGGTGAGGGCTATGAATTGCCTTCTCATTCATTGAATGAATAGTTTATCCCATCCAACGTATTTGAGCTGATGTTTTGCTACTCGGTCTTTGTAGCATCAAAGATTGGAACTTCTTTATTATTAGTTTTAGCCCTGCCCTCCAGCTATTTATATTAGAAGCAGTCTTTGTTGACTGCACACACTCCTCAAGTGCTCTGAGTCTTGTTGCAGTTAACAAAAAAAAAAAAAAATTAATACCTAAGCAAAAGAGGGGAACAAAACCAGAAAAGGCATGAAAGCTGTGCCTCTGCCAAGATGAACAGTCAATGCTTGTGATGATTGGGGCAGGGACCATAATCTCTGCCTGTCTTCAGGAGTGTGTGCCTACTGTATGACTACGATCCATATATCCCTGCTCTTGCATAATACTTTTCTTCACAGGATCATAGAATAGTTTGTGTCACCTGGTTCAACTAGATCAGGTTGCTGAGACCCCATCCAGCCTGGCCTTGAATGTTTCCAGGGATGGGGCATCTACCACCTCTCTGGGCAACCTGGCCCAGTGTTTCATCGTATCTCAGCGGGCATTCAGTGTACATGAATTTTAATCCATCCATCCATTTTATCGAGTTGGACAGCCTATTTGATACGGTAGATCATGGAACATTAGAAAATGTCAGACTTTCACTTCCCTGATGCTCTTTGCCTTAAAACTCTTTACAGAAAAGGAGGTGTAAGGCCCAGTTTTACAAAACCGGATGCTCGGTCATCTTGAAGAGCAGTAACAGTCAATGGCTTAACCACATCGTGCAGAAG
This sequence comes from Chionis minor, assembly GCA_013398295.1. NCBI lineage: Eukaryota > Metazoa > Chordata > Aves > Charadriiformes > Chionidae > Chionis > Chionis minor. The sequence goes on from VZSF01001075.1 coordinate 396,805, forward strand.
GCCAGATAGGGGAGTCAGTGCTCCTGATGCTAATTGAGCAGTGCAAGAGCACCCAGGCCAATTCTGCGCAGGGTGGGAGTGTGTCTGGTAGGGCTTATTAGCTCAGGCTCAGCATGCGCTCTTACAGCCCAATATTGCTCAGCAGGGAACCTTTGAAATCTCTGCTCTGCTCTGCCTAGTGCATCTAGGGCTCGGCCTAACACGGACATGGGTAGATTGTTTTAAGTTTTGGAATATTCCTATACATGTCTGTGGTGTTGTCTATATAATTGCATTTGAAAGTGAGAATAATTTTGAGTACAGTTGAGAGAAACGTTTCAGACGTGTGTCAAATCTAGAAGCAGAGTAGGATAAAAATTTTTGAATCATCTGGTTTTCTTAGTCTTAGGTTATTGTGGTTAGTGGGGAGCTCACTATAGCTACTTAGTCTTTGTAATATCAAAGGCTGGAGGAGATTTTTGCTATTAGCTCTTCTCACCAGCCCTTTAAATAGGAAGCATCATTTGTCGGCTGTACAGAGTCCTCAGATGCCCAGTGTTAGGTGAACAATCCAGACCGTTAAATATCCTTAGCAGGTCTAAGTCCTCATAACCTACTTAGCAGTTGTTAAGGCATTTATTTTCTTCACTCCTCTTACCAATTCTTTGTAATTTTGTATTTTATTTTAAGTGTTTAATTATCTCTAGTAGAATTATCACTTCTGTCACAAGCTTTCACATACTGAGAGCTGTACTCATTCATTGGATACAGCCTGGATGTATTCCTTGCTTTTATATATATTTTTTATTTTTTTTTAATTGGGAAAGGATAAACCATTCTTTTTAAATGACTTTGTTTTATTTTAACATTAAAATAAATAAATGCTTCCACTAAGGAAATTCTGACGAGATCTAAACAGTTTATAGTTCCTCTGAAATATAACAATGTTTCAGGTAGATTAAACCTTGACAAAAAGTTAAATCAAATTGTATTCTCTATGCTCAATTTTCTTTGGGGAACCAAAACTCACTGAAGTGTAAAAGTCTAATTAATTATGTAGTATGCTAATAATTTTTAAATTAAGAACACTTGCAATTTAACTCTAACATGCCATGAATGTGTTTGCAATTGACTATGACAAGAAGATTATGAGAGCTAAAAATACTAGAAAAACAAGAATCCAGTCACCAATACCAGTTCTGCTGTGGAGATTCATACCATAGTGGTGACCAGAAGAATGGCAGACAAAAGGGACATCTACCAGTGAGGCATAGTGAAGGATTAAGCAAGTTTATGTCACTGTTTTCCCAGATATAAGCTCTCAGCTTCTGGACAAATACTTTTTAGAGACTTTCTGAGACAAAACTTGCAGCAGCAGCATCTCAATAGCTATATTTAAACATGTTATTACATGCCACTTGTATATCTACTTTTTGAACCTATTTAAATTTTTGCATGTAAAGCACCTTGTGGCACAGCATGGATTTTGCATTGTAGAAAAAGACATTTCTTTCTTTGAAACCTCATGCCTTACCAGTTTTTGTTGTAAGAACTAGTTAATAGTTCTTACTTACCTTCTTTGTTGCAATTCATGATCTTTTCCAGGGTTGTGAATACTGGCTTGCTTAGCCTCCCTCAACAGATTAGCTCTTCTGTAGATCTGATAACACTACTAATCTTTCCTAGGTCTATTTTATCCTTTTTTGAGGTCAGAAGATTGCGTGTAATAAAGATGATGTGAATACACCACATGTATAGTGGTATAATGCTGTTCATTGCTCAGGTACCAGTTCCTTTACTAATTATTCCCAACAGCGTAAATGTTTTTTCATGACCATTTTATGTGGAGTTGCTGTTCAATGTATTTGCCATAGACTCTCGCCTTTACGTCTAGTTGTAAAAGAGATTTAGACCATTCTAAAATTGGCATGCATTGGCATCAAGTGGCTTCCTTGAACCTATCTTGTGTAGGTGTATCTTTACTTATTTCATGAGAGGTCGCTGTGGAATGTGAACCTTCTCTTGGTTTATTTTTTCGTGAAGGTGAGGTATGATACATAGCTGTGCCACGTGTGGCTGAATTCTGGGTACAGACAGTTCTCAAAGTTACATGACCTCTTTTCCTCATGTTAACCCGCTTTCCTGACCACATCACTGCTCTCCCATGTACTTAGTCTGGTTGGTGGTAAGGGACAGCAGAACTTGGATTTCTCACATTCCATGTCCTCTCTGCGTTTTTTGTTCAGGCTCAACACCTGTTGGTTTACTTCTAGACAGCAATAGTTACATACTGCGTGCTTTCACTCAAAAACTTCCTAGAGTCAGAAACCCAATCTGAACAGATGCTATAATACATTCTTGTGGGCATGGAAGGGATAGGAACAATCTGTGCTGTTTATAAACACTATGAGGCAAAAATAAAACAAGCTTTTCTGTTATGCAGGCAGATTTTGAGATACTGATCTAAGTAATCATGTATAAACCTCACTGTAGCTGTCTAATACTGAATCTCTCTGGAATGTAGTATCACATATTTCCATCTTGTAGAAAGACATCCAGAATCAAACTTTCATCCATAATAATAGCATCTGATAAAATATTCATTTCTACTTGCCCATAGTAATGCATTAGGCTTTTCCAGAAGATGAAGACTTTTCATAGGATCTGATCTGGTAACTTTTGTTTAAGAGAGAATATATTGCAGTATGTCAAATTGAACTCTTACATTTACCAGACATATGTAAAGAATAGAAATGCAGGACATCCTGCATGATCTGAAATGAACGTACTGCAAGGGTAGCAAGCGAAACCCCATAATAAGAAACTGGAACTCTGTTTTTCAATATGCTTGTGTCATATCATATAATATTTAACCAGAATCTCAGAAGTGAAGGAGGCTTTAATGTGGACTCATAAATCAGATTCTTGTACCTCATAGGGAAGCCTTGTAAAAATAGAATTGAACCACACAGCGGATGGTAACACATTACACAGAAAAAAAAAAAAAAATCGGCTTTGCCTATTGTTTCCAATGGTGACATTTTGAGAAGGTTTACAGTTTCATATCTAATAGGACAGAGAAGAAATCTGTAATCGTGTCCTAGATCTCTTAGTGGCATAAACTACAAAAGAAGCCAATATAGAGTCTTATTTGCAATGCTGATATTCTGACATAGAAAATCAGGTTCTTGGGCACAACAACTGCAGCTACAAGTGGCAGAGCCTCATTGCTGGTAGTGATGGTGTGTCCACTATGATATCTTTATAAACTAAGAACTGCTGGTGCCATGTACGATTTGGTATTCTTTTGTAAGTTAAAAGGAGTTAAATGTATATCATAGCAGTGGTAAGTGAAATAAAAAGATTACAGTAATAACACTACCTACACTGTATTGTGGTTTTGCAAATGCTTTAGAAATAAAGCTGGTATTACCATCCCTACATTAGAGAAAAAGTGGCCCAGAGAAGGGTATAAACTTACCTAAACACATCCAGGAGCACAAAAGCAGTCTCCAGTGTCTCAATATATTGCTCTACCGACTTTAATGGCAAGCCAAAAGGTGTCAGGTGTGCAGGGATAATAACCCCAATTGTATGAAGTGCTAAGTGACTTTGGGCGGAACCTGAACCATGTTTTCATCCTGTTCTCATGGAATAAAATATAATCTCCTTTGAATAAGAGGAAGCCCAATTTAAAATGTGTCAAAAAAAGCCAAAAGGTAAAAATTTTAAGGAATCCAATATGCCAAGTAGAGAGGAAGGGTGCTACTAGATATTTTAAATAATTCTATTTATGAGAAGCATATTGCTATAAAAGTAAAATTATTATGTTTTTTCTATTTCTATCTTACTATTTTTTATTTCTGCCTGTATCTGGTAAGAGCTTCTAGCTTGTGCATCAGTGTTCAGTCCCCACTCTCACGTCATCTAACTCCCATCGGAGCGCTGCATACAAAAGAGCTGAAAGATAACAGCAGTATATCACACTGTTTCAGAAGTACTGCATCCATCACCTCGAGATTTCTTCTTTATATGAAAAAGATACTGCTATAAATTCTACTGCAAGAAAATACATGAAGATAGACAGAAATGCAATGAAAAACTCATTCTCAACTACTGGAGAGCTAAACTTTAAAGTAATAAAGATCAAAAACTAACTGCATGAGACTGCTTTTGATTTACTGAACACTATGACTAGTTGCACAGCAAGCAATTAAGAATGATAACTGAGAGAAATTAGTTCAAGATAACAGTATTTACAATGGATACGTTTTGGTTTTTTCCTTCAATTTTTGAAAGTGGATTTTTTTTTTTTTTTTACACCACAGAGTTAAAGCTATCAAGTAGTGAATTTCTTTAACAATACAAATTACCAACATGTCTTTTTTAAAGCTACGCTTTAAAATAGTTCAGGAGAATGATGTTCCTTTAAAAAAAAAAACCACCACACTTAAAAGACAATGTTTTTACGTTTCTTGAAAGGTAGATAAACCCTGTATCTGTCTTCAAGAAAGTAAGGAAACAATGAGAAAGCTGGCTGAAAACCAACCAGATATTCAGCTAAAAAAACCCCACAGGAACAAAAAGTTCCTGTCCTGTGAGTTGAAATGCACTAAATGACTCTGAATTCCTTGAAGCTTTCTTACTGTAAAATGGTATTCACATAGTAATGAGATTCTGTAGCCAAGCAAACCTTAGTGGAATAGCAGTACCAAAATGATGTCCAACAGCTAATGTATTGCAAAGTCTTTTCCAAAGAGAAAGCTAGGACTAGATCTCCAGGATGTTTTAATCAAGAACTGACAAACTTTCACGTAAGACTATGCAAGAAAATATACCTTAGACGGGGACCTCATTGTGACCAAATTTAAAGCTCGATAAGGTCAGTGGAGTAGTTTCAGATCAACTTGGCGCTACCAGAGATCCCTTTGAAGTCACACATTTAAAACCTAGTGGGACAAGACTCTTAATTCAACAAAGCTGTCATTCCTAAACACTATACCCGAAGCTATTTTATACTTCATTTGGGTTTTTTTCCTAATTTATGAGTAATCTAAAATAATATCAGATACCCTTTTTTAGGTTTCTTGTGGGTTCTATTGGAAATCCTAGTCTGTTACTTCATGCACAAGTGTTGTCTTTAACTGGTTTATTCAGCATTATCCACATCCAAACACTCTCAGAATGAAGTGATTTGCTGGCCTGAATGTTAATGTTGTATATACTTGAAGCAGAAAATATGCATTTAGTTCAGCAGTATCAATATGTAGGTACTGAAGCAGAAGGTAGAAGCAGCATGAGCACCCATGGAGAATAGAGTGCTTTTGCAAACAGTGTCACATTTTTTGGAAAAATACATCTGTTTTGCTCAATTGACACTCCATGATACTGCAATTATGAGCCATATGTGAGTGTGGTAATTTGGGAAGATAAATTAACATTTTAAAATCAAGACTTGGTGATGTTTATATCATTGTGCAACAGCTTCCATAAAGATGAAAGGGGATTCCCTTACTTTTAGGGCAGGATCTGTCCTAGCTGCTATTAGGTACGTTAAAAGAACCGTACAGGGGTTGTGCTGCAACGCAAATTCCCTGAAGGAGTCCTGGCAAATTCTGGGTGTGTTCACAGCATGGTCTGTGCTGGGTTTGAGCATGCTTCTACTGATAGTGTAGCCACAGATCAGGCACCTGCCCTCCTTGTTTCAGACATTAAGGTACAGGTTTGGCCCTAGATATGTTAGTGTCAAGAACATGCCATTTTTTCCCCCAAGGGCACCTGCGGTCAATTAATATTGGACCTGATGAAGTATTAAACATTTGAAGTAAATGGCATTATATTAGGTGGATATTAATAATGTAATAATAGTCATTACATTTGGGATTGGGAATTGGGAATTTCTGAATTCTCTAATAAAATGGTGCAATAATCCAAAAGTAGGCTGTAACCAAAACTGTCACTTGATACAAAAATGGGAGGAAGGAAGGAAGGAAGAAAATGTATTAATGAATGGTATGTTGTAGGCAAAAAATTAGCTTTAGTTGTGAACACTAACAGGCGACAGATAATCGGGAGTATGTGCACGTGTGGACAGATATTTAAAATTAAACTTCTGAACTCTCTTCAGAAGTCTGCTCCTTGCTAGCTGCAACTGGTGTGGGCTGGCTGTAAATTGTAGTGGCAGCTGGACTAAACAAAAGTGGCATGTCCCAAATCTTCCAATTTATTAATAAAGAGATGTGACACAAAACCAGCAAGTAGGAGGCTGAGCAAACAAACTATTTAAATTGGGAAGATCTGGTTCTGAAAAGAAATCGATGGCAGAAAGAAGGATTACTGAAGAGAACAAGTGGTCTTGGAGAGAAAATCAAACTGGAATCAAGATCCTGGAGATCAGAGATGGGTGTGGAGAGAAATGCCAGGGGATGCCCAGGGACCCTGGCCTTAACACCTGAGACAAATCTAACTCTGGAACTACACAGCACAGAGGGACAGAACTTTGTGCCCAGCCTCCCTGGACCAGAAGTGACATCCCAACTGGGAAGGAAAATCAAATTCTCATGAATTTAGTGCTGGGGGTGTGTGAATGGGTGAGTGTGTGTGATAATCGGGCAGAGTAAAAGCTCTAGCTGTGTTGGTTCTTATATAAACCCCAGTATCAAGAACCACTGCAGGATTTTATTTGCTTTGCCTCACCCATAAAGTGGTAGCAGATAGCTGAGAAGTGCAAGTTTACAAATGTCTATTCCTTTCTGTATATAAAAAGCAATTGTCAAAATTTTCATGGTGGATTGAAAGTGCTTTGAGACAGTGATCATAGAGTAAGTTTTTCAAAAACGTTCATGATTATTTTTAATTTTAGGAAAATATTAATAAACTTCCATGAAACATATCCAGTTTTATGCCAATCTCAGCTGGCTTTAAACAGTACGGGACACAAGTAAGCGTAAGCGTAGAGATATGCATCCATAGTAGATCTGATAGTACACTAAGACTTCAGTATCAATTAGATGTGAGTTGTGCAGCAAAATGAGTCAGGAGGAAAGTCAGCCTTCTAACTGGTTTAGGTAATCAAAACACAAGATTTAAACTTCTTTATTAGGCTATACAAAGGTTCAGCCTTGCGAACAGCCTTACAGGATGTGATTAGTTTGAAGTGGGAGATGCAAAGAACTTGAGTTTTTTGTAATTGCCTTTTAAATTTGTATTTATGTTTTTAAGCATTGCAGTGGAAAAGATCTACCAGTGTGTCTCAGCATAGGCAGAAAAGTTCTTTACAATGTATAAAGGCTGAGATATTTGAGTAGAGCTAGGTATTTAGCTATCTGTCCTATGTAGCTGATTTGTAACTCAATCCTTGGTTCAACTTTTGGAGTTTAAACCATGGTAACTATGTGTTCATTTTAAAAGAAATGAAAAACATAGCATTTATCATGAGTAAAGGATTTAGAATATAAGTTTGTTAAGAATACTGGTTCCTTGTCAGCCAAGAAATGTGCTGTATTAGAGCACCATGTAGTTTATTTTTACACAGTGTAGCTTACATTCAGTTTGATCTGTATGATTGAAGGAAGGACTTTTTCTATATGAAGAACTGCTAATATGGGTTGGATAGAAACAGGGCTTTATATAGCATCACATGTTGCATTGTGAAAAAGCTTTAAGGATTCAGTTAAGAAAGTTTTGTCTGTTACTTTGCAAATAAGCCTATCCTTTTGAATTCTAAATAAGGAATAAATCAAGTATTCCAATCCTGTTACCATACATGAGAAAGAAAAAACATATACTCTGCAATATAGGTCATCAGCATAGATATTTTTATCCTAGGTTGCATTTTGATTTAAATACTGGGGTTTTTTTGGTATGGGTCTTTTTCACAGTAATGAGACAACATAATAAGTCTGCATTATAGAGCAGGCAGGTAGAACATTTAAATTATCATAAATAAATGGGGAAGATAAAACCATCATTACGGAAAAATGAGAGCAAATAGAAACCTACAGTTTATCATCAGTCATTTGTTAAGCTGTCATTATTTATTTCCAAATAATTGATTTGCGCTAATGCCAAAAATGTGAGAGTCATGTAGTGGCATCATGGGTTAAATTTCTTTGCTCAAACTTTTTAAAAAGATGGAAAATGTCTTAATCCAGGGCTGTATTTTCTACTTTTTCCAGCACATTTTTCCAACAGGCAGCTATCTTTCTGTGTTTGTGAGATTATCTTTCCTGCTATAGTTTTCTGCCAGCTGTAAAGGCAGCATGTTCTGGATATGACCAGACATTGTGTCCATTCCTTCGATGAAGTTCCATCTTCAAGTGCTATATCAGTAGCATAATTTAAGATGAAAGCATTTACAGATGAGATTTCCCCAGGATTCATAACTTGCAGCTCAGGAGCGCTTGGTGCCTAATTTCAGATGAAGCTCAAAGCCCAGGTGGTGTCTTTCCCTGACAGTGACGTATTCTCAGATATGTAAGTAAAAGTTGTTGCCCTCTGTACAAGTGGAAGGACGTGAAAGACCCTTCTTGTTTCCTGCCTTGGCCTTGACCCGCATTTCTCTACAATGCCTCGAATCCAAGGTTCTCTCATCCCAGTGTGAGCCAGTGATACCACCTCAAAATCTTGTTGCAGAAAGGCTGTTGAGACAGGGTAGGAAGCACAAAGATTTATTGGTCTGAGCTGTAGCTAATGACATACATTGACTGCAAAAGTGGACGTTACTTTGGCAGAAAATTAAAAATGGGAAGAAAGTGGAAAAGGAAATGGAAAACTCTCCCCTGCTGGTAGGAAGGAGAAGCAATGTGGTTGCCATACAAGCATCCTTCCCTGGACACTTCCCCTGTGTAGCTAGTGGTCCCACTGTGGCAGTTTTTCCTTAGCGACTATATACTTTTTGCCAGGAATCATGCAAACTCCTTATTGGTTGTTCCTGCTGATGATGCTATTAGTCTGGCTGGAGAACACCGTGATCAGGAGTACATGTTGCACGCTGAGAGGTTGTTGAGGCTCATGTGTGCAAGTTATCGGGTCACTTAATGTAAACCAAAAGCTACAGTGGAGCAGAGAGAGAGGTGATTCTCATGCCAGTGACAAACTCTTCCTGTGAGAACTTGCAGTAACAGCAATATCGAGGTCTGCAGGTTTAAGACCATGAGAATAACAGCACAAGAACAGCGGTGTGAGAACCAGGAGAGAAAAATACTGCCACGGAGTCTCTGGGAAAACACTGTCAGAACACTTGAAAGGTTACAGAGCTGCAAGTTAAAGAGAGACTACCAGAATTGCAGAGAGAAGGCACTTAGTGTTTCAAAGGCTAAGCACCTACGGCACTGTAACTGCAGGTGATGAGGGTAACTCTGACATTCCTGCATACCTGGCGTGGAGCACACCTGCACACTAACCCCGTGCCTCGGCAGCCTCTAGTCTCTGGGTTCATACAGTTTCCACATTACTCCTTACTAAAAGCGCATTTGAAGGAGGATAACCTGACTTGCCCTTTACAAACTGATTGTAGAAATGACGTGGAAAACTAAGTGGAAAAATTATGCCTTTAAAACAGATATGGGTTCTTTGGGTCTCTATCTAGCTAACAATAAGCTTTTGTCTGCATAATTAAGCAACAATACAGCAAATACACCAGAACAGCAGCATTGGAATCTGAAAAATAGTCCTTTATTCCATGTGGTCTCTTTCAGATCCTTTTGGCCAACAAATACCTGCTTGCCAGGTGACTATTTTGCAGTGCAATAAGAGATTTTTCTTCCTGCTACTCCCAGTCAAGGAAATTATTTGCTGCAACAGTAACCTAATAATTGTTTTACCTTTTGCACACATGAGTTAGCCCTTCAAGGGGCAAGTAGGAACTGGCTCCCACTTGGGCGTTTGATTTTGAATGGGCTTAAGCCAAATGACTGCTCTTGTAGCGATAGCCAGAAAATATCACTTTTTTGTCTTACTCTGTTGTGGACAGCCAGCTGGCAGTCCTTCACACATTGGAATTTCAATGGACTCCTGGCAACTGTTTCTCACTTATCCCTCAAAGGAGTGGCACACTGTCTTACGATGTCATTTTGTTATAGTTTATTTCTTGCATAATGAGCAACATTGACAGGGATATTTGCAAATTCTTAAATATTCTAGCATCCCACTGGTAAAACCAGTAGATTACCATTTCAGTTTGAAAGACCTCCAAAAAATTTAGTAATTTTATACCTTCCAGCCTTGATATGTAGAAACCCAAAAGTAACATGGGTTACCCAAAAGTAACACCTTTGTGATCTCCTTTTAAAAATCAATATTTACCAGTAACAGGTGAATGGTGAGCCTAATCCTTCAGGCCTCAATCAGCAGTTCTCCTCGGCATGATACCTTTTACCTAAATAATGCATAATTGCTTTTCAGATATTTTGATGCTTGGTTCAGGAAAAGGATTCAGAATGCATGTGTACACCCTAGCACATATGCAGTAAATACATATTTGGTCATATGCTTCATATGGAAAAAAAATAGTAATTTACCAATATACGTGTTAAGAAGTCCAGATAATTTGGAGGATCTTTTGACAGCTTTAATATAATCACTTAATGATGGTCTTGTCTGGTCATGTCAGTGCTCCAGTTATGATTAAAACTATGAGCACAGAAGAAAGCAATAAACGTTAAGGTTTATCAGCATGGGGTATACGTGATTTCCAGTCTATATACAGATCAAATAGGAGCTTTTTCACTGTCAGGTTAGTATGCACGTGAACTCCATAATTGTGCAGCGATCTGTGGCACGAACTGGACTCTGAAATTGTGAGTTGTTTGTCGTGAATTTTGTGTGTGTGTTTCTTACCTCATAGGTGAATACCGTGTCATGCAGGCATGGTCCTGGGGGTGGGTGAAGAAAGCAAGTAATGTATTTGTCTAATTCCTCACCTAGCAAGGCTTCCTACACAACTTTATTAATATTTCATTGTTTCTTTAGCAGAGTTCTTTTCACACTTCTGTGTTCTCTCCTATTTACAACTGAGGAACATGGGCTCTTTTATGATATTCATTAACAGACATTTATTTGACAAATGCTAGTGGTTGTTGTTTTTTTAATGCAGAACTTCTGTGCTGCAAAGACTTTGCTGGCTGCTTGGTTGAAGGGTGTTAATGCAACAGGAGGAATGCTTGAAAGAGTATATTTCCCATCTGCATCCAAGGCAAGTTGGTTCAGTCCATATTTGAATACAAGTAAGCAAATCCCTTCATTTTATCATAGGAAGAAATGAGACAGGATCATGTAGTCTGCTGAATGTATGTATTACCTGGATGGAAGGAGGTGGTGTGGTCTTGGTCATCATATAAGGAACAGGGACATGTTGGTTTAATTATTCAGAGCAGTAAGAAATTCACTAAAGGATATCCAGGTTGACCTTGTTAGAATCACGAGTGAGGCACAGACTGTATGAATAACAGCAATGGAAGGAGTTAATTACTTCAGCAATATGACGACAATAATATATGCTTCCTTTGTCATTAGCAATGGAAACTGTAAATACAGCTGAAAGATATGCTTCATCAAACCCAGGTTTTGCAATGGAAATACTTTAAGGACAAGCCACATACTTAGAAGGCCCTCAGGAGTCACAGGTGGTTTTAAATCTTGCTTGGTGGACACAGGTTGCCATTTTTGGTCATAGTTGCATGTTATTTGCATTGTCTTGCCTGTCTTTTTTAAATGGAAGCTGTACTGCTAACCAATGCATTCAATGGATTTTGCCTTCTGTCATAAGGCAAAGGTACAAGTCATCAGGTTTCCAACGCCGGTGATATGTCCAGGCCCAGAAATGTGATTTTAGTTTCACATGACTTTTACTTATCAGGTCACATGAGTTTTGTATACGCATTTTATTACTCTGTTAATACCTAAAGTAGTAGTATTTCAATGTTGATGAAGAGCACCGTATACTTTTAACCAAATCATACCTTCCTTATGATACACTGGATTACTCTTGGCTTACTCTCAGCGCACCCAGATAGTGACCAGAATGAAAACCTAGCCTTGGCTGACCAAGCTTACTAATACATCACAGCTCAAAGGCCTGTGAACTGAATACTCAGGTCAGACATGCAGTCAGCAGCGTGTATGAAGCAGCAGGAAGCAAATACCTTCTAGCAAATTTTTTTCTAACTGACCCAAGTGATATTAAAATGGCTGTTTTATTCACATGATGATCTTCACATTAAGGCATTTTCTTTGTCATTCATTTAATTTCATAGTGCTAATTCCATGCACATATCATGAGTCTTACTTAATCAAAACGAATCCCCCAACAACCCTGAACTAGGTATTTCATAATCAACCAGCAGAACTGTACTGTATGTGTTCATCTTGTCTAAATGCTAAACTAAACGCAAAACTTCTGTTCTCTGACTTCCAGGAGCTAGGCTGAGCAGTGGGGGTTTCAATTAAAAACCACAGGAAAGGAAAGGAATATGTCAATAAAACCACAGACTTGTAAGTACTGCATACTAGTTTGCAAACAAACACAGCAAGCATTCTCTGAGTATGAGTCTATTACTGTAAATTTAGACTGAATGCATGATGTTGAAGGTGACTGTCCCAGCGTGATCTTCCTTCATTTCATGTATAGTGAAATGCTCTCTAGCTTTATGTTCAATAGCTTGATCTAGTCAGTCTGCAATGAGACTATTACTAACAGAGGAAAATGCCATGAAGAGGAGAATGGCTTGAGCCAAATTAGCAATGTTTTGTTCTATTTCAAAAGAAAATGAGAAATGTAAAGGAGAGAATAGAAGGTGAAAAAAAAATAAAAATTCATGAATTGATTCTAAGGCAATATCCTACGTGAGATTTTAAATGTAGACATCACTTGAATAGAAATGTAAATGCCATGATTTGCATTATAAAGCTTTGTTAAATAATAACTGTCACTAGAACAGATTATGTTGATAATTAATTAGCTACAGACTGGGTGCAGCCACTTTTTAAAAAGGTTGCATTAGGGATCACAAATTTTATAGTGAAGAAATCTTGAGTAAGAATAGTGAAGGTGAAAATAATTATAAATAATTTAGAATTCATAGAAAAGTATATACTCTAATGCATTTTTTAAAATACAGTGCACCCTATGGTGCTTTTCTTGCTCTCATATTAAAGAGAGGAACCAGTAAGGGAAAAACAATGTAGTTTACCTAATTAAGTGAGCAAAACGCAGCTTAAATTTACAGAAGGTTAATAACTAACATTGAATGTATTGGCTCCACATTATGTTTGAACTGTTAATAAAGTGAACTCGCTGACTGCTCAAGTATTACAATTATTTCTCAACTAATGAAGAAATGAAAAGGGGAAACCTAGTAGCAGAAAAAGTGCACAAATATTCAACTGATGTTTTTCCACTTCAGCAGTCATTTCTTTGTTCAACTCTTTCCTAAACAGTAAAAAAAAGCCACAAACGATAGAAAGGATATCGGCTTCGAAATTTGATGCTGAGGTTCTTTGTCTACATTGAGGCTGAGACACTGATTTAATAGAAATTTTCAAAGGTGCTCAGCACTGACCTAATTCTGCTGCTTTTAAAATCTCTTGGTATTTACCAATGTCTTCAATAGGACTGGAGTCACACAAAAGCTGAATGCTTTTGAAAAGTCCACGTTTCATCTTATTCACAAAAATGTAAAAGGCTACGGGTAATACAGAATTATGTTTGCCTCCTATCTGAAAATTGTGGTGGGGACACGCTCTAATGATTTTTCACATACTTAGTTTTTTAAGTTTGTGAGCTCTTCAGTCCAAATCAATGTGGGCATATGAAATGTCAAGACACCACATAAATATAAGCAGGTGCCTGACAGTCACTGCAAATTAGAGCCCTGCAACGTATGTTTTAAGATTACATGGGCTCAAGAATATGCTGCCATAATCCAAGGAGTAGTTGCTATTTTATGACTGTGAAGCCTAACTATTTGAAGAAGTGATTCTGGTGATTCTGAGCTAAATCCTGTTTAGTCTGGTTTCTAAAGATGCTTGCTGCCAGGAAAAGTGAGCCCAGGCTGTAAGAATGGTAAGCAGGAGAGATGGCAGAATACACACCTATGTCATTTGAAGACAGAAAAGTGCACGCTCTACCTAAAGGTAGAGCTATTAATGTGTCTCAGTGTGGATGCCACAGTGCGAGTTCCAATCTAATGTTGAAGTTTGTCCTTAGCTGACTTAGCTGAAAATAGCCAGATCATTTAGTCTAAGATGTCAAAGATAACCACATACGTTGGTAAGTGGATCACTCTCCTGTGTCCTCTCAGTTAGAAGGAATTAATTTCTCCTAAATGTGTTAATGCAGTCATTTTGATTCAGAGGTAGCTTGGCAGCAGAAAAGGGGCTGCTGAGTCTTAATTAAGTCCCCTTACTGGCTCTCCCCAGCACTCTACCCTGGGAACTCCCTCTCCACATACCTTCCCCAAAAACTTTATAGCTGCTGCTATTTTCTTAGTTCTCAGGTTCTTTCACTGAATAAGTATAAAAAAGAAGGGCAGGGTGACGGTCTGGTAAAGGAGATCAAGAAGAGTTTTAAGGGAGAGGCAGCAAAGGTGAAGGAAAAAAGAAGAGGAAGTGGAATGTTCAACATAAATGGGTGGTGTTCTGAATAATAGAGTCATCTAATAGAGGCATGTAGAGTTTATGAATCCTACTTCAAATTGGGAGTTGTGAGTCAGCTGTGATTTAATGAGTATTTTGTAGAGCATGGAGGCATATATTCTTGCATTGTGTTTTTGGTTTCTAAGCCTGGTAAAGGTTTCTGATGTCGTGTACTGATGTGAAACCTTATTATTGTATACAGAGGTGTATTAAAATATACTGCTTCCAGTTTTAAATCATCTCATTTTTTTCCATCTCTGAACTCATCACTTAGTATGGTCTGCTGTTAACATACTCCCAGTGGAGATGGGTGTTGTATGATGGCTAGACTACTACCCATCTACCATACTAAACTAGATGGTAGTTTTTGGAGTCCTCATTTGGCTCTGCTTGTTGTAGTTTCGGATAGGCAGATGTTTACCTGGCATAATTCTTAAGAGTGTAAAATGTTAAGTTTTCCCTGTCTTCCATGAAATTCAGTGGAAAATCTCCCATTGATTTAAATGAGAGTTGAATAAGGCCTTATGAAATAATATGCAAAAATAACCATTTCCAGTGTTTGTCACCCTCTTTCTCAACTAACAACTGAACCTGGAAGGTATTGAGTGTTCTGTGTAATTATTAAGTGTAATCAGCTTCCACGCAGTGCTAAGTTGCTCCAAGAATTTTCCATCTCCTTGCATGATTAAACCCCTCATTTGCCTCTTTCTTACCCTGAAAAAGAATAAACTAAATGTTAATAATGGACAATTAAAACAACAAGAAACAAGAAAGGAAAGATAAAACAAAGGATTTTTACATGATGAAAGGTGGATGAATTGGCAGTAACCAGCAAGATAAATGAGAGATACAAGAAAACCATGTCATATGCTGAACTTTGCATACCATC
Organism: Chionis minor; assembly: GCA_013398295.1. Lineage (NCBI taxonomy): Eukaryota > Metazoa > Chordata > Aves > Charadriiformes > Chionidae > Chionis > Chionis minor. The sequence goes on from VZSF01001075.1 coordinate 412,307, forward strand.
ACTCATTTCCTTTGCAGAGGCAAAAAAACTATTTGAGAGACATGAATATAACCCTGTAGAAGATTACTGTAAAAGATCATGCTAAACAAAGAATACAATGTCAACTAATTAATTTTAATTTAATCAACTCACTTCTATGAGTGCACTTCGCTGTGATTATTCAACTGATTTTTGGATGACAGTTATGATGAGTGAATGATAATGAATGTGTACCTCTAATGAATCTAAAGCACAAAACAGTTTAACATGTACTATGCTTTAATAATGGGAAAGATACTTTGAGCATCCAAGAATTTGGGTACAATATGTCTTAGAGTTCAGCAAACTTACTGTGTGTAGTTGTCTAATTGCGTATATATTACATAGCTGTATACTTGCAGGTAGTTGCAGTTCTTTCCTTTTCCTTTTTTGTTTCCTTTTCTTTTTTTTTGCTTCCTTTCATAATCACATGGGACCTTAAAGTCACATACAAGAACGTGTGAAATAAAGCAGCAGATTCCAAAAGGGCCATGAACACATCTACAGTATGTGAATCGGCAGACTGGCTGAAACTCTATGGTATACATCACTCCAAATAGTGCTAAATTTCCCTCGTTCACAGATCCATTTGTGTTTTGTGGTATTACAATGGCTGTCCTTTGCCTGTCTCTTGCAGTATAATGAAGGCAACTGCCACCAGGGTCCAGTCAGAGGTGCCCTTTCATTGATCAGGCATCAGTTCTGCTACTCCTGCTCTTCCAAGACCCCATTCTGAAGTCCAGTTATGGGCGGTCAAAATCAGTCTTCTCAGACATACCACGAAGGCAATCCCAAAGACTTACTCAACAAATCCCAGGTTAGAAATCCAGAACAAATCAGACTTTTTTGGTAGAATTTCTTCTTTAAAATGGAGCCTCCTATTGCTGGGGTTTTTTTAAGCTGAATCTCTTAAAACTAAAATCTACTCCTCTTGAATCCAGAATGGGTAAATTACTCAAAGATTTTTTTCTGTAAAATTTCCATGCCCTTTATTACTGAGTGCAATTACAGTGACGATTAACAAATGCAGGAGTATGGATAAGCAAATGTATAATTTATATGAATGTACCTGGTCAGAGCTAGGGATTTCTTTTTCTCTCATTCTTTATAAATGGAACAGAGATTCTATCTTCTTAAGCCTTCCTGCTGTGCCTTATTTCACAAGTTAAACACTTAAATAATATCAAAATGATATAATAAGTTTTGAAAACTTCCATTTTATATTTTAGGCTGAAACTATTAGAATATTTTCTCATTTTTTCGAAACACCATTTACCAGTACTTGGTAACATTTACCCAGATTTATAACATAGTGTTGTGTTGCTTTTTTAAAGTATGTGAAATGCTCTGAAGCTCTAAAACGTAACATGAGATCTCGTTGTTATTCCTTTGTTTTTATTTCAGGTCATTTCCCATTGGCTTCTGCTGACTTTGAATGGGAATTCAGCTTTTTCTAGCTGTAATCGTTCTGCAAAAGCAAGCGAGTGAGTCATAAGAATAAGCAGCATTTGTCAGTCTGCACAGGCGTTCCTAGGCCTACAGAAAAATAAGTAATAATCATCAGTCCATTTTTCGGTTGTGCATAAGACCCAAATAACCCTCTCTCTTCTCTGTTTGAGAAGCATAACTCTTCTAAATTAATCCTAAATTGGAGTGCATATTAATTATACTGGTTAGTAGCAAGAAACCTTTTTCTCCAGACGCATTAAATCTATATCTGGCATGTGCTTTAGTGATGGTTAAGGGTACTTGTTGTAATTACATAATCTCATTCTGAGATCAATTAAAAGTATTCTGGGTTCCAAGGCTAAAGCATGCCTAATATCTCCAAAAGTAAAAACACTGGAGGGTGAGATGACTGCCTTGCGCTGTTACATTTTCTATGTCTAACTGTTAATGTGGTTTCTTTTATGGAAGATTTTCTATGTAATTACTGCTTTAACTGTCTGCCAGAAACATACATGTATATTCTCCTTATTTAGAGAAAGGTACAGACTTTTTCTCAGTCAACAAAGCAAAATCTCTGCTGTGAATAACTTTCAATATTCATTACTGGGCCTGGGTTTGGGCAATTTAGCAGGAGCTCTGTATTACAGTAAACCTTTTTCATATATCTTTTGTATCCTTCTTGTTCATGTTATGTATCTGGGAAAGACAGCATGCTAGTTCTCCTCTCCAGGTCTAGTCTGTTTGTTTGAGTGAGAGCGAGCATTGCAAACGTACTGAAAGCAAAACTGGTAAAATAGATGTTGGACAAAACTTAGACCACATAATTTCAGAGCTGCAATCGTATAAGTAGTCTTATATCCCACTTGAAATTCCAAGGTAAAATCAAGAAAACAAAAGTATTGTATACATTTACATTTTAAATTGTGTAATCATGTTATTATCTGAAACTAATACCATGCTGTTAAAATTTAGATAAAGTGTCCTGCAATGCATACAAAATGTTCATTTGTTGAAGGCCATTAAGTTAATTTCCTGGGAACAAGATTAAATGCAAGGCATTTACATAATCATTAGTTGTGAGGTGTAGAATAGATAATTAAATATTCCGCCACATTAATTTATATTTAATTAACTGTGCTTCCGTGATCCTTCTGCCTGAATATTAATACTGTGTAAATAAACAATTAGGATGCATGCTCACTTTGCAAAAGCTTTATTGTAAAAAATGTGATCAAAGAAATTCTATGAAATCTGCTTATATTAATGAACACTTAAAGGTTTTGTAAAGCAGAGTTGTTGGTCTTGAAAGTTTTGCTAAATAGCTCCAAGTACTATGATTTTTAACACTTTCAAGTGTTCAGTGTGGTGGAGTTGTCGTAACAAACTTTTAATTATAATATTTCCTATTCTGCATTTCACAACCTTTCATTTATATTGGTTAACATACATAACAGCTAGTAAAGCATGCTGAATGAACTTTGCATTAAGTTTGAAAAAGATGGTAAAGCCATAGGAAATGAATGTACATTATATTTTCTAGTAAAGAAATACAGTTTCAGAGCTCCTGTTTTCATATTAAAGAGATATAATTTGAAAGCACTCGGGCCGTACCTGACAACACCAGAAGAAACTTTTTTTCTTTCCTTTGAAAAAATATTTTTTCACCAGAAGCATTTTCAGCTGTATACATAGATGAACAACATGCAAAAGTCTGGACTGAAATTGAGAGAATGTTTTGTTTCATGTGAATGTAAGTCATTCATTGCTATTGGCCTATAAAGGCTCATCTGATACTGTCTTCTGTTTGTAGTAGGAATACCTCTAGGAATTATCTGTACCCTTATATAGCACTTATAGATGTATACAGGGGTATTTTGACAAATGGAAAAGAAATACTGTAGCATAAAAGTAGGGACAAGATGCCTATGGAAACCTATCTGTCTGAAAGGGAACATGATGAAAAAGACTGTCCAGCAGACTCTGGAATTTTGGGGGACAGTGTGTATTATAGGAATCCTGTGCAGATCTGTGATTTCTGTGGACTGTGCTATGAAGGATGGAGAAAAGACTTGGTGGAAATTATACTTTTGTAACTGAAAAATCTAAGTTTTCATTAGTTTTGATTTGCAGGGTACTGGGACATCTGAAAGTCCAATTGCAGTTAGTGTTGAGAGGGCTTTATACTTCTCAATATAGGTCTGTCTGGAAGGTATCTTTGGGATTCTTCAGAGCAAAGAAGTGGTTTGGCAACAACATCCTTCCCTCTAAATTGGAGAGCTATGGATTTGATGGGTGGACTGTTTGGTGGATGAGGAATTGATTGGATGGTTGCATCCAGTGGGTAGTGATTAACGCCTCAATGTTCAGATGGAGATCAGTGACAAGTGGTGTCCTTCAGGGGTCTGACTCAGACCAGTACTGTTTCATGTCTTCATCGGTGAAACACACAGGGGAATTGAGTGCACACTCAGCGAGTTTGTGGATGACACCAAGCTGAGTGATGGGCTTGACAAATCTGATGGATGGGATGCCATCCAGAGGGACCTGGACAAGCTTGAGAATTGAGGCTGTGTGAACCTCATGAGGTTCAACAAGGCCAAGTGCAGGGTCCTGCACCAGGGTCATGGCAGCCCCTGGTATCAATACAGGCTGGGGATGAAGGGATTGAGAGCAGCCCTGCCAAGAAGGACTTGGGGGTAATGGTGGATGAAAAGCTGGACATGAGCCAACAATGTGCGTTCACAGCCCAGAAACAGTGGAACAGGCTGCCCAGAGAAGTGGTAGACGCCCCATTCCTGGTAACATTCAAGGCCAGGCTAGACAGGGCTCTGAGCATCCTGATCTAGTTAAAGATGGCTCTGCTTATTGCAGAGGAGTTGGACTAGACGACCTTTAAGGGTTCCTTCCAACCCAAACTATTCTTTGATTCTCTGATTAACTAACCGTGCCTTCCTACCTCCACTTGTTGAAAGAGACCTAATGATTATAGGATACATAGGATCAGCTTGTGTTGCCATACAGAAATGTCTGAACCAAGTCATTGCAAACCGTGTATGTAGTTGCTAGAAGTGACCCCAGGGGTAAGGTAGGAGGCATGGCTGGGAGTGGAAGAGGAACAAGACCACCTCTTCAGACAGCTGCCTGCATTAGAACAGTTCCAATGCACTGTGAAAGTGCACCCCAATCTTAATGTATTTTTCTGCCTCTGTGTGATGGGAATTCCATTTTTTCTTCTTCAGGGTTTATTTCTAAAACCAGAAGGGTTATTCAATAATAAAAACATGCTAACATCACTTTGAAGGTAATGGTTTTCCAAGTAAGTGCAAATGATATTTAAATATTCTGTCTTCCAGATTTTCATTAGTACCTTTGAGGTTTGTGATTACAATTGTATGATGCAGATGGCACGATTTTTATTCCCAGATTAATTTTAAAAGCTGTTTGGGCTAGACTATTACTCAGAATAAAAGTTGGAAGTTTTTGATAAAAATGTATAATAATATACAGAAGTGTACTGCATAACACCAGACAATAAATTACATCAGTTATGAAGACTGGTAATGTAGTAAAATGGTGTTTTCTGTATGTCAGGAGAAAGACAGAAGAAACACGTAGTGAATCGTGAAGGCAGAATATTGCCACTTGAGGTTTTAAACAGTGTACTCCCTGATAATACCAAGCTGAGGTGATTCATGGATGTTAGACAATCTTCCTCCTTTTTGCAGTAGCACGAATAGGGTCAGGAAGGTCAGGAAGGAAAAGAATAAAGAATATCTCCAAATAAATTGAAAATAGGCAGCTGGCATAGAACAAGCAAAGGCTGTGGTAGAAATGGAGAGCATCAATTAGTAACGGCACACCACAACATGCATGCTGCTGGCCAGTTGAAATAAAAGTTACAAAACAGTAGAAAATGGTTAAAACAAAGGATAAGGCTGTTTTGCTAACCACCATAAAAATAAATGTAAAGCAAGTGTAGTCAATGTAAAGCATTGCTGAACAAAACTAGAAAACCAGGAAAAAAAAACCCACACAAAAACCCCCAAAACAATTAAAAAGTTCGACTTGAAGCTGATGTGAAGGTGCACTGGCAGTTAACAGCTGACTTTCCTGCCTAGTGTGAGGGAACTAATACTAACCAACTGGTCAGAATAACAGTAGCGCGGCAAATACGTGTGGGATCACCAGAGTGGTGTCATAATCCTAAATGATCTCGGTGGGTCCTTGGAAAAATAATACTGTGTAGTCTAAGGATGTAGCTTTTGAGTAGGATAATTTTTTTGCAATGTAAATGAGCGCTGCCATTTCTAACTGCTGTACTTGTTCCAGAAATTAACTGTTACTCACAGAGAAACTCATTGCCAAATTTGGGGGAACTATCCTCAGTGGTTTTTGAAGTCATTCTTGATAACTGAATGGACACAAGCCTATGGAACGTGTAGTAAGAACAGCACAGACAGGTCCAGAGTTAGGAAAGAATGCTAAATTAGTAAGTCTTTGTCTAGAAAAAGGAAGGTTTTGGGTGTGATCTTGTTGGCTCTGGGCTTTGGAGTATATCAAAATGGACGGGGCCTTAGGATCAGAATTCCTAAATTCTAATTCCAGTACTACTACTATTTCATTAGCTGTGACAGTTTGACAGACCAATAAAAGCACTGAAAATTACTAGATCTTCATTAACATCTGAAGAGTCTGTAGTATTTGTGGGAATATTTTACTGTCAGTGATTAGTGATGCATCAGTTGAGTCTTAATCCACCCCTAAAAATGGAGGATTCTCTAGCCTTACCCAAGAACAATGCTGTGAGGCTTACGACTTGTTATAGTCTTGTGCAATATCAGCTAATAGAAACTGCTAATGCAAAGTAATGCCTGTGGAATCTCATCTAGGAGAAGCTTTTAAAGCAAAGTATTAAAACCTGTAATGAGAACTAAAAACTATTTCTCTGTAATATACTAGTTTATAAAAAATGCTGTTCATTAGAGTCCTCTTTCATAAACATTTTTGCGTAGGATGTTTTGCAGAGGCACAGAAGTGCACTACATTGATTTCTACCACTATGCTGACGAATGTCATGTCGTTTCGGATGTCTTCTAAACTTAAGACTATGTATTACTACTTCTGAAAATGTACCATATTCTTGGGAGTTACTGATGCTCTGAGTCTTGTAATGCAATTATCTTGAGACAAGGTGATCCTGTGGTAAGATTATCCCCTAAAAAGATTATCTTCTGACACAGTCATCCTCTGACAAGATTATCTTTAGAGATGATGTTGATAATTAGCTAGGGATGTGGAAGACTGATCTAGAAAATGTAACAAGAGTGCAAACTAGACTGAGCACTTAGTTGAACCTCAACTCTGTATGAAAGTATGGAGTGTGTTAAATTGTTAGTCTCCGTATGAGGCTTCAGACTGCCATTCAGATGGGGTCTGGTAGACAAAAAAGCATGAGCAGGTTTTTTTGCAAATCTTAGAATCGGACATTTCTACTTTAATTGGTCAATCTAGTATTCGTTGAAGGATCTAGTTACGGAAATGTCTCTGCTTTCACTGAAATAGATGAGAACATTGTATTCATTTCAGGGCAAGTGGGATACTACTTAGCTTAAAATACATAGTACGCACATGGAACCTGAAATAATGGATTGATTATTTTTGCCTGATAATTGCTATTCATCAGAGACATTTTCTATTTGCAAAAACAATGTCATGCTTGGTGTTTTCTCTTAGAAGTGGGAAAAGATTGATGATGTCAACATCCTTTGTATGTTTGCTTACCAAATGCATTGATTCTTGATACTACGTGGAGGATAATAGTATGAGGATCCTAATACAGGTTCCTCGTACGGTGAGTAAAGAGGAAAGGATTTTACTGCTTCCAGGGAAGGAAAATATAAAAACATACTGGTTTATCATCAGTTTGTGAAGCCTCTGCAAGGTTGAAGTAAATAGAGTTATTGCTGCCAAGAAGCTGTAAGCTTTAGATGAAAGTTAACGTCTTGGAGAGTGTCCAAGTATGAAATGATCAAAGGGACATAGGTCTGGGGGTTTTAGCTATGCTGATGAGTTGAAGTATAAGAAGTTACGAAGCCAAACTTCGAGCTGACCTTAAATACTCACAGGCAACACTTGTGTAATCAAACACCATATTTTTTTCATGAGAATTAAATGTGTTTTCTGGGGGTTTTTCGATTAACCTAAATGTGAATGTTGCACTTGGAGGTGTTAAAGGGCTGTAAAATTGAATACGGTTTTGATTCCATCTATCAAAGTCACCTGAAATCAGCAGTTAGTCCCTCAAATTTGTAATCTGTTGCTTGTACTATGCACACAGAAAACTCCTTCCTTCTTTAGGGAAAGAATCGTCCACTCATATTGGCAATCTTCAGAGTGCCAAGTCATCAGAAAATGAAGAAATCAGTCTTTAAGACTTAGGAAGAATGTTGGAATGTGTGGGGAGTGGAGGGTTTGTTTTTATTCTTTCTCTCTATATCAAGCTATAAACACAGATCATCTTGGTCAGCTGGCTTTGCAATAGCCAAGAGAAAGGCTTAGAGATACCCTTGAGCAATGGCATATCAACTGCCTGCTAAATCACAGAGCCATCATATACGTGACAAATTTTCTCTCACTCTACAGTCTTCTCAAAAGAACTCTGTGGTTAAAAGAACAAAAAGCATGAAATAGTCTTGAAACAACTCCAGCGGGTAAGCCTGCTAGCTAGGATTGACCTACAGCTTTTGCACAGGGAAGAGCACAATGCTTTCAATAATTCTGTTTACAGTATTCTTAAGTCTGCCATCCTTCATTTTTTATTACATTCCTCATTTAAATTAGAAAATGATAAAAATGAAATATTTTAAGTAATCTATCGACATTAAATATTTCTTGATCACTCAGCCTTCTCTGAAAAAGCCTCAATAAAATCATCACAATAAGTATGTATTCCCCTTTTGTTCCAAGATGAGCTTATGTCTCTGCATTAATTTCTTTTCTTCTATTCCACAGATAATTAATAGAAGATACTGGGAAGTACTTAACTTTACTTCAACCTATTTGAAGTTTATTACCCCTGTGACTCATACATCACAACCACCAAAAACGGATAAATTGTAAAATCTACAATACTAAATCTTCACTTCAAGGACTACTACTCCCAAATCTCCTAGCAGTACATTTTTAGACTGCCCTTTCTAATAACTTCGTTTCCCACTGAGTAAAAAGCTTTTAGTATGTTGAAAATGGAGCAGTGTTATTCTTAGCTATTTGATTCTCAAACTTCCAGTTCTGCTATGGTTCAAGTGGCAGCTCCTTCATATACTCATTCAGCAAACTATTTTTATGACATTAATATAAAACATTTCTTTGTGACACGTAGTAATTTCATCAAATTGTCATTTGATTGATGTGATTAAAATATATTTGACTACATCTAAATTCCTATATATCTTAAACATTGAACAAGACCTTTTGAAAATGGCATTGAATTCAGAAGACTTGAACACTTCGCTACTTCTCTAAGTTTAATAAGGTCTTTTTGTGCATTGTAGGAATTTACTTGTTTGAGTTTGAAGATGAAATAACATGGCATTTTCCATGAGGTCTGAAGATAGTTAACTATCTGTCAGAAATTACTGACTAGGTAGAAATAAGACTGAATTTTAAAACTGAAAACAAAGAATGAAGATTATTTTGAATGAAGAAAAATCTGTTCATAGCCCAAGATGAGAAAAACATTGAATCTAGAGACCAAAGAGAGCTTTAGCAATGGCTAAGTGAAGTTTAAATTCCAAAGCAGACACAATATTAACCTGCATATAGCACACTTTTCATTGGTTCATAGATTTGAAGGGCTGAAGAGACAGTGATCATTAGTTCAATCTCAAATCAGTACTTCCTACATGACATATGTAATATGTAAATTCCCATGTTTGATGGGGAAAATGTATGTATTAGAAAGCTGCCTGATCCCGATTTTCAAATGAAACAAATGCTTGAAATTTCTAAGTAGATCCTAAACAGAATGTAAAGAATGCACGTGAGATCTATGATAAGAAAAATCTAAGTTTAAAACCCAATTTTTTTAATGCTAATTTTAATGTTAGTACTTCAGTACTGTACTTAGATACCTAACGAGTCCCTGTAAATATATATCAGGTAAGCAAATGTCCCAAATAGATTGTATATATTGCAATTTGATGGTATTCCTTACTCCATAATGCATTCACTCCAAACTACACTTATATACTCAATATATTGCTGAAAGTCTGTTTTAAGGAATTACAGAAATGCTCTTCTGCAACACCTCCACTTGCATTAGTTTAATTTAAAGGAAATTTATGAAATGACAAGTAGAAGCATAATCAAATGATGGGGAAATGAAGATTCGGCCACTAATTCATCAGATACTATTCAAAAGCTTTTCTGAGCATAGAATGTAAATGATAGTAACTTCTGGTCATCTGAGTTATGCAGTTCATTTCACCAGCAATTTTTGAGCAAATATAAGAAAATATACATGCAGTATCCTGGTATAAAGTGAAACAAGCATGCAAAACTCTTGTGACCAGCTCACTATTAATAAAATAACTTGTGAACAAATGTGGCATCACTATGAAATGAAAAAAAATATTTTTTAATAGTGCTTTTCCACTAACTTTTCTCATTTTCTCTATGACATTTACATTTACATCACTTTTATCCAAAGTGCTTTATTCCTTTGAGGTAAAGAGTGAGATTAAAAGCACACTTTTTTTACAATATCCACAAGTTCCTTCTGGACTCTGTTCCACTTATTCTAGAATTAGATATGCATTTACAGTCTTTGTCCCACACAGCTATGTCTCCCACTCTGTAAAATGGGAAATCCCTTAAGAAACTGTTTGTATCTGGAAGCTTAAAAACATCTCCTTTTTCATTGTGTGAAGATTCTTAAGGGAATTAAAAAGAAAAGGGTACTGGCAACAGAAGATACTGAAAAGAGGTCTAGTGTTCTGAATCACATTATATTATTTTAGACCATATTTTATAGTATATGCAGAACTCAGGTTGAGAAGTCTTCCACTCAGCTTCCCCCCTCTCTCAATTACGCACAATTTATTAGAAATTATTTACAAGGTGATGGTTCTTTTGAGATTATATTGACCCAAAGCCAGGTGTATTTAAAGCAACTAATCAGATAAATAGAAGGGGAAGGATTCTGCACAAAGTTAGTTCATAATTTGTCTGTAATATTTTTACTTGAAAAATGAACTGTATTGCTTTCCCCCTCCTTTTGTTTCATTACAATTACCATTCCAATTCTGTTCTAACTCAAAACAGCTTGCCAGAAAAACAGCAAACAAGGCATGACTGTTGTCCCAAAGGAACTTAAGTTTGTGAAAACAGTTTATGCCAAGATTTTATTTTTATAAATGTTGAGGCCTACCTTGCTGCACTAGTACTTTTGAGTGATTTTATTCATGGATCAAAGTGCTGCTCAACATGAAAAAATGTCCAGGGACTGTTTATATAAAGATCAAAGATACACATAAGCAGGGCAAACTTACCACGTGTAATTGCACCGGGGCCCACAGCTTCCTAAGGCCCAGGAGGCAGATTCTGAAGATGGGGAAAGGCAGCCTCAGCTCCAGTGGTCCTGTGTTGCATTGCTTGCACTGGTATCAATGCCATCTATCCTGTGCCGTGACCTGTAAACATGAGTGAAAGCAAAATCTCAGCAGTATATCTTTCCTCTAATGCCAGCCTGCTAACTTGTTTACACATAACCGCAGTATTTCCAGTGTATTGCCGATATTATATACTGAAAACAGAGTCTACATTCCAGGTATTCTTTTAAATTATTCTCTTAGTGTATATGCAGCAGTTTCTTTATGCCAAAAGGCCTTTTCTTTGAATTTTCTTTGGATTTTTCCTTTGCTAAATTACTGCCAGGCTTCCTCAGCTAGGGTTTATTTTTGACAAAGAGGAATTTCCCTTTTGAGTTGAAAATGTGACATCCACTAAGAAGTAGTTCTCATTGCATGTAGCTGCAGGGAGAGGAGAACTCATTTGGAGTTCACTACTCGGAAGCATGTGATCCAAGCAGAGAGCAGTGTTAGAGACAGAGAGAGCCCAAAGTTCCACTGGACTCTGGGAAAACCTCAGTCCTGGGCTGTGAATATTAATAACAGTAATTCTGGAAGGAAGGCCAAAAAGGAAACACATTACGTGCACAGTCTTTTAAGCGGAAATGACATGCAGGTAGTTTATTCCCCAAGTTTTTTTTGTTTATTTCTCTAAAACTGGAATATTTTCATATATGTCTTAAATTGGGATGTTTTATATCAGAGGAATCTGTTTTCACCCACACCTGATTATATTTTATTGTCAGCCATTCTTTAGCATTTTTAAAGCAGCTTCCCACTTTGTAGTCATCTCCAGTAGACAGATAAACTGTCTAAAAAGAAATCACTTTTGTCAATCACCATGCCAAGTTTCAAAAAAATCATTCTCATACTAAGAGTTTATAGTTTCAGGATTCTTCTCACAGTGTTTGAGCCAGATGTGGAAGCAAGGTACAGGGTCAACAAAAAGATCATTATACCTCTAGGCTTTCCAAGGAACAAAGAGTTCCTGTGTTTCCGTTGACCTATGTTTTCAGAGCATTTTCTTTAGGATGAAACAGCAGCATGGTGATGAGACATACAGAGCTTTTATAATTCAGTCTGGGACCCAGAGAAATGAGAAAGCATAAATAGAAACAAAAAAGGGTTAGTTTATTTTGTTGTTTTCCACATCAAACTGTTACTCCAAGTTAATTTATGGAGCTAAGAGGCAACAGAAGTGTTGTTATTAAAAATAAAAAAAACCCCAAAACAACACCAAGAACCTGTGATTTATTATTCTCTGTGAACACAGGTATGACACTCTTTTGAGAAAAAGATATAAAACTATGAAACAATATAAATAACTTTCTGGAAATAGAAAGGTGTTTTTTTTTTTTTTTAATAAAGGATAGGGATATTTCATATCTTTACTATCTTTTATAAAAGAAGATAATTGTGTGTTTGAGAGCAGGTCATGAATTATGGGAAGCGACCAAAAAAATGTCTTCTTATCCCAGAGAAAGCTTTAAGGCAAGTAATGGGAACATGTGCAAATGTCTCAGTCACCTATTCTTGTAGTTATGGCTAATCTTTGAACTAACTTGAATACATTCAAGCTTGAATTCATAGTCTCAGAAACCAAAATCAATTTAACTTGAATTTATTTGATAGCGAAGAAAGGAAGCCTGACTAGAGAAGGGTGTGTACCACATGTAGAAGTTTGGTCTGTATTTGACATCAGCTATTGCCATACACTGTATTTGCCAGCATAACAAAGGTAAAGACAAAGAGCCTAAAGGTGGCCTAAGATTAATACCTTTATAGCATACATAGCTCAGCAATGATAATAAACATCGTGTCGGTATGAAGTAGATTTTACACCCTACAAAATTTATTTGAAAATTCAAGCATGTTCCTGTTCTGGTTAAAGATAAGACCCAGGTCTGTTTAAAGAGTTGATTAGAAATACAACAAAAAGCACTCAGATAATCTAGAGTTAAGGATACTCTCAGGAGACACAGAAGACCCATAATCAATTCTTTCCTATTCCCTGTTTTGAGCAAGAATTTACATCCTTTTCCATATTCTTATTTATTGTCCTAATTCCCAGGCTATTAGGAATTGGGATTTTTTCCTAACATTTTAATCAGTAATGGCATCTTTTGGCTTGAGTGAGTTAAGATGTATGGGAAAAAGCAAGACAGATACAACTTCATCTGAGAATATTTCTACCATGACAGTCAAGTTGTAACTTCAGCAGTCCCCCTTACCATGACAAACTGGGAACATCATAGCAGAGATTTCAAGTTTTTTTAAATGCTCTGTAGCTGTAGACCCCATTTGGTGAAAAGAAAGAACATAATGGAAATCAGAGCAGTATTAACGAAGCACTTCCTTTCCTGCCCCAGCTGTGATGGAGGAGTCAGTTAAAAACAGGAGTTACACAAGACTGTGGCCTAGTCAGAACAGCAGTGGTGGGTGGTTATGGGTTGCAACTTTGCAGTATTGAACCTGTGATAGAAGAACCTTAAGTAGAAAAAGTACATACGGAGATATTGGAAGAGAATTTAAGGAAGTAGTGAAGGATAGACAGGGACAGTATGCTATACCATGCTAGACTATCCTACTTAACTCTCTCTGTGGCAGGAGATGGGTATGAGTTTCCTGGTTTTCTGTCTTCAGTGTAATATGAAGTGATGGTCCTGGAGGCAAAAAACCTAAGAACTAATGAACTCCAGAATAGGGAGAAGCCTAAAGCTGAATATAAGCTTTTAGAGAGTGAGTTTGAGTTTTCTTTTAGCCTGAGAGGAGTGAGCCTTTCTGTCAGACAGAAGAGGTCATGGGTGAGAAATTCTCAGCTAGATCAGACCTGATTATAAGGGGTATGATAGAAACCAAAATTTTTCTGGCATACACAACATAGACTTTTCTTAAAGACAAACCAGACTCACAAAGCAACAGCCAACAAAAACCTCATTTGAGTGGGCTTTTTATTACTGAGTCTATTCTTTTAATCCTCTCTGTGTACAAAGGGAGTACAGCAGCTCCTTAGCACAAGTTGTAAATGAAGCATGGTAGTTATATCTTCCTAAGTGTGACTTTTTTTTAATATTACTTTTTCAAATTGAAGATGTGTGTATTGAATTAGAGGAATATATGGGTATTCGTATTCTGTGTTGCTATTATTTCACCAGTCTCCCTGTGCAGGTGAAATTTACTTCTGTGCTTTCACTATAAAGCATAATTGCATTCTGTGCTCAACTCTGGCTGAGTTTAAGAACAAACATGATTTGTTTGTAATCACAGATGCTTCTAAGATTGAATAGTGAATCAGCCCTTGAATTTTCAGGAATGTTTGAAGCATGTATTTGTGTGTTACTGATAAAAAATGTAGGAAGAAAGAAACTCCAAAATTAAGTCTAGTCCCTCCTACCACCAATAATCATACACTTTACACGTACAATTAGCAAGACAGTTGAAGATGCTGTATCTTTTTTTTACCTCTTCTGCTCCAGATTGGCATCCAGAACTACGCTTGATATACAAAATCCCTTGTCTATGCTGATTGGGTTTAGATTTGAATCAGTAATCAAGCACATTAAAACAGTCCTTTAAGTTTCATAATCCCCTTTAAAAACAACTTTAGTATGTATCTGTCCACATTCCTTGATTTCTTAGTAGCAATATAGGATGAAATGGTGCTGTGGATTCCTCTTCATAGAGCATGGGGGAGACAATTCTTTTTATTGGTTTAGTCCTTAATACAGTTTGGAATTCTGGTGGAAAAAGGCTTCGTATTTAAACTAAAATAGTGTATGATAAGGTAGAAATTCAAGCATTTGCATTAGAACTCTGACCTCCATATCACCTGGAAAGAAGAGGTTAGCTAAATGAAGCAGCTGGACAAGTGAACATGAATGGGGGCCTCTTTCTTTATAGGCTTCACATGCCTCTTGTGAACATCTCATATGGTAAATTGAAATGTAGTGGCTGGATTTAGAACCTTTGGAGAAATATTTGGAGGGATAAAAGCCTATGGAAAGAGAAAACTTTCATTTAAAGGACAAGAATGGTTTTGAGGAGATCATCATTATTAAAATCCATCAATTAGATCTATAATTAGGAAAAGGATTTTATTGGTTTCATATATAACACATAGTGGAATCTGTCCTAGGTATAATTCTAGTACTAAGAAACCTTCTGATAGGTAGAAATTCCCTTTTTATGAGGATGAAGGGGAAAAAAAAGGCAAGAATATTCTTTCATACATTTCAGACTTCCTTTTGAAGATATGTCCCAGATAACACAAAATAAACTGATACGGCCTGAGCTGGGAACCTAACATTTGGATCCAAACCTGAATTTTTCAAAGTGCAGGGCAAACTATCTGAACTGAACTTTTACTTTGTGAATAATGCCCAGCAAATGCTGAGGAGAAGAAGGAGGGAGGGAAAGGAAAAGATTTTGTCTTTTCTGGGAGGGAGGGACGGAGGGAGGGAAGGAAGGAAGGAAGGAGGGAAGGAAGGAAGGAAGGATGTGAAGCTCTTGCTGTATTATTTATGCAAGTCCAAAATTATTGAGGTAGTGATGTATTTTTTTTATAATATGCTACATATATGTGTATTATTTTAAAGGTGCTACATTAGCTTAACAAAAACTGCTACAAAATAGGAACCCCAAACAAGTGTATATCTCCTTAAGAAATAAATATGCTATAAGGAAAGAATCCTGAGAGATATACGATAGTAAATGGCATTGCTGAGGGCAAGAAAACTATGATCTTATTATTAATTGAATGCACTTATTTTCATTTTTTACTTAGCCTTTCAATTAAGATTCGGATTTTGTTGAAAACTTAATAATCCGAGGCAACTGCTACTTTAAAAGTATGCATGGTTCAGCTATTAACTTTAGGAAATTAGGCAGACACATAGAAATATTTTTTTTTAAATATCATTTTATAAATGGAAAAAACTGCAGGATGGCTTTATTACTCGGGAGAAAACATTATAGTTTCCCTTGGCAGGATTCAAAGCCGTCTACCTCAGGGTCCAGTTTCGTGGTCTGCTTAAGCTGATCTGGCTGGAGGGCCATTACTGAAAAGAGCAATCCTGATCTCCTGGCCACTGGCCTTCCCCAGCTCCTGGCTCCCGTTTCCCATAGCCTGGGTGAAAATTAACTGACTGGGGGGTAGGGAAGAGTTCTCCAGCAACAGCCCCACGCAGTAATGAGGGCTGACGTGCCGATGACAGCAGGGGTGATGAGAACCTTCATTCTCATCATTCCACAGATACACAAAACTCTATTTGAACAAGAGTAACTTGCAGAAATATGTTGTAGAGGAAGCTGTTTGTACAATATTAAAGGCCAGATTATTCCTGTCCTCTGTATAGCATGAAACTAGACCTTTACTCAGCTGATCTGTTTCCTTTCAGTAAATTATCCAAAAGGTTCCATGTGTTTAAGTGTCTGTTCCTCATAAAGGGCAGCAGGAGATATTTCCATCCTACTTTGATCATAATCTCCACAGCCAGGATCTGAATCTCCCGGCTTTCTGTCTTTGTGCAGTCATTTATGCTCATGCAAACTGAGTTTAAGTCATTATGAAATCAGTATGACAGGGCTTTGTATGTCAGTGCTTCCTATCCAGTTGGCACAGAGGTAGAGGGATAAATTGCTTTAGAGGCTGAATGGCAGGACAGAATACCAACCCCTTAGCCAATCCACCTCAACAAAAGGCGTCAGTGTTCTTTTGGGAGCAACACCTTTCATCCAGAATAACTCTGGGTTTTACATATCAATTAGCATTAATGCAAAAGAAAATAAATATTTTCAAAGTATTTGTTATTTCAATAAGCATTAAGATTTTTAATACACTGGCTTTTATTTCAGACTGTATTCTTTTCAATACTTCTTTAGCCATATTTAATTATTCCTTGTTATAGTATGTGTTTTATCTTTGCTTAAGCCTATCTCAGGCAGTGATAATTCTTTAATGTACAAGGCTCACTCCTGGTTTATGTCACTGGAGCTGCAAGGAGATATGGGCTTTCTTGGTGCCATTCCAGTTGACCAGTAGTTTTCTCAGTGATATCTGGCCAGAGTACAAACTCTGATGCCCTTTTGACAAAATGTTGATTGCATTAAAGAGGGTTCGTTGTGTCTGGGAGACTGCAGTTAGTAAGTGAAGTTTTTCCCATAGTGCAGAGAATGTAAATTGTAGCAGAAGGGGGAAAAAAAATCTCCCTGTTGTGTTTTAAAAGGGTAACACCTAAATGATAGCGATGATTTGGTTTTGGTCAGAGGACCTTAGCATGATACTGTCTGAAGATGAGAAACTGATTCTTGTAGTGCAACAGCAGCATGCTAAAATTTCAAATACAGTATTGCTGTGGTTTTGATTAATATTAGAAGAGAATGGATTTGTATCTATGTTTGTGCAGCGTTCTCATTGAAGTTTTTAACTGCTTAAACAAAATATTAGTATCAAGAATTCAAAGGTAAGCTCTAGAAAGTAAATGTTTGTCTGCCTTTTGAATGTAATCAGAAATCTTGTGCCTTCCCTTAATATTTGCTGATTATGGCAAAGATTTTCGTCTATTATCTGCTTATGGTATTTTTGCTATGCAAATTCTCCATATGGAAACACAGTACTGTGACAGCATATGTCTTACATTAATAGATAACAAATATAGTAAATAATAGGGAGAGGTTTTGCTTTGAAATCTACTACTTTTTCTGTGTCATTTCTGTAGGAAATATAAACCACCTCCCACTTCTACACTTCCTTTAGATACTACCAAAGTCAATGTGAGCAGAATGTATGCACTATGTGACAGAAAATATTTTGCTGTATCGTAACTATTTTAACTTGCCTTATAGCCCTGTTTCCTTCTCCTGAAGTTCAAGCCCAGCTACCATTTTCAATTTAGCTTCATGTACACTCTAGCAATGCAAACTCTTGTTTTGTATTTCATAAAAGTAGATCAGGGAATGCAATACTGTTCCTTTGGCAACAATTAAGAGAAAATGAAAAAACAGTGTTTTCATCCAGTGAAGCTGCCTACACCAGAAGTGACAGCTTGGTTGTAATGTAGGCCTCTAGCTTATAAACATGTAGGCAGGTGAGACATTTAACATATCTGAGTACTCCCTTTGAACTAAATCAGATTATTCACTTGTGTAAAATTGCTCAACTGCCTAAATGTCTGCAGGATCAGGGCCTTAGACTGCAAATATAAACACCAAAGTAATTTCCCTCTTGCTGTGCTGTTTAGCCCTGTTCTCCCATTCAGCGCAATTGAAGTAGTGGATGGGCCGTTTTCGACTCCTGTGTTCTATTATCCAAGGCTATAGTGGGAGTACAGGGGTACATAAACGCATTTTTTAATTATAAAACATAGTAGTTGAAAACATCTCTACAGCAAGTAAAATCACAGTGTTAAAAAAAAAAATTGAAAGTCACCGTGCAAAGATGAAGGGGCGACTCTGGGGATCAGAGAAGTCCTGATCATTAAATTCCTGCACAATTTCAAATGACAGGATTTTTAAAGAGGCAGTATCACATCGTCTAGGATCTTACTTAAGTTTGTTGACAAAAATGTTTTCGACCACAAAGACTTCTGTGAAATTAGTAAAAGAAAAGGAAATAGCCTTGCAAGCCAAATGAAATCCATATCTTTGTTAGCATCTCCTTGACAACTTTGTAATATCAATGGGGTTTTCAGCTGTTTGGAGCTGATTGATAGTGCTTGTTAAGTCCTAGTTATCTGTCTGAGTTTATCTTTTGACATTCTAAATATCATCTTGATAAGATTTGCTCAGCAATTGAATTCTGTATCTTTTAGACATTCGCAGGAGGA
Organism: Chionis minor; assembly: GCA_013398295.1. Lineage (NCBI taxonomy): Eukaryota > Metazoa > Chordata > Aves > Charadriiformes > Chionidae > Chionis > Chionis minor. Next base: position 431,226 of record VZSF01001075.1, read on the forward strand.
ACTTAGAAATAGAAATGACCTGGCTTTAGTTTTTAATTTTTTAGCTCTAATTTTTTTTAACCTAGGAACCCAAGGGCCACTCAGATAGGTCTTCTAGCACATACTAGTCATTCTGCCATGATTTGTCTAAAGCAAGGTCTTCATTGCAATGAAGATATCATCTCAGAAATGACATAAATTTTATCACTGTAATTTCATCCTCCATTGTATTTGTATACCAATCAGTTGCTAATCTTACATCAGCCTTGGATGTAAAGATATTAAAAATATCTTTAAGATATTAAAAATAGAGAGCATCTCTTTATGAGCATATATTCTATAATCCTTTCAGGCTTAGTTGTTTTTGAAGTTGCATGCCTATATGTCTTTAATTTTTATTTAGAGGCTCTTTGACTCTTTTCTTATTAGAGCGAAATGTATTGAAAAAAGATTATTTCATATTCTCACAAATAGGGGCTTTTTTAGAAGGAATGCTGGGTGTATTAATTCATTTCAGTCAGTTCTCCACTCTGCCTAAAATGGCTTTTAATGGATGCATAAATTTCCTAAATACACAAATCATCTTTTAACACTGTAGTGTAAAAAAGCCCGTCTTTCTGTGGGTAAGTTATTGAAGCTCATGAAGTAATCCTTCAATAAGCTCATATTCAGAAAGAGTACTCAGCTGAAACAGTGTCCAGAGTAGTAAGGGAGGCTGTTGCTCTTCAGCAGTAAATCTGTGGATGCATCCTCACTGCGCGTCTCTCACACAGATGAAAAACTGTGCTGAAGTACGACCTTCAGCAAAACCTAAAAATGTGTCTGAAGGGTAGGAAGGAGCTTGTGTCCATCCTGACATGGACCCAAATTTGTATCTGACCATGTGGGTGCTAGAACAGATGCCGTGTATCCAGTCTGTTATCACGGCATCCTCCTATAGGTGACAAGCCACTCTGTGGCTCTCTCTGAAAGAGCCCAGACTTCAGCTGCCACAACAACAGATGGGACTGCAGACAAAGGGTCTTGATTGTGCTTTGAACAGTGTGGACACCAGCAGCTGAGTTAAAAGCCTTCTGTTGGCAGAAATAAGGAAGTGCCATTCTGGGTCAGGGAGCTGCGCACAGGGTTACAAAGCTGCAGTATGGCTTTCCAGGTGCACTAGGAGCAGAGTGCATGGAGTGCTGCTCAAGGACATTCATCCTGTAAAATGGATGCTTAAATGGAAGTGGAACCGATCACTTTAAAGTGTTAAAATTTGGAGGAGTTAAAAACTTATAAACTGCATGATTTCAAAAAGTGCAATAACCATGGTAAGAGCTAAGCACTGCACAACATAGCGCCTTCAGTGGTGGACACCACCATTCAGAAGTTATGTGCTTACTGCTATCAGTCTGGGTATATAACTCGTGCATATCACAACAGCTTCTTGTATCACTTCTATTTTACAAGTCAAAAATTCAAGTGATTTATCTCAATTTTCGTGTAATAGCAGGAAAGAAGGGATATGCAGGGGCAATCTGAATTGCAGACTAGAGCTCAGAGATTCTTTTCTGTCCCTTCCTCTTTGTAAACCTGCTCCCTTCTCAAAATGATTCACCTTGGGTAAGGGGTAGAGGAAGAGGGCAGAGGACACTCCACTTTCAAAGACAGAGCATACTGAATCTGTAAATCAAGATAATAAGCTTCAAAAGCTCTTGTAGTTTCTTTTTTTTTTTCTTTTTTGTAGTGCATCCAGCATGATTAATTATCTTCTCAATTGTTTTTGAACCCTGGAAGTTGGTGTGAACAATTAGAATGGCATTTGTGCCTTTGCAGGCACTGAAGCACTTCTAAAATGTGAATCGTCAATGCACTTAAATTATTTTACAAGATTTATGAAAAAAAGGCAAAGGCTGATTAAATGTTGAGTCTTGGGTGGTATTTAATTGGTAGCCATTGGATTAGGAAATAGGTTTACATTAGTTTGTACAGTACAAATGGGATACAGGCTGTAAACAATGAATGCTAATAAACTCAATGAGCACTCAATGTATGGGCAACAGCAGCCCATTTAGAGGTAAAGGAGAAGATCACTGGTACAAAGCTAAAACCAAAAAAAGAATCTTTTTTTATAAGAAATATGATTTCCTGCCTGCCCCTTTGCCGTGAGCTGTGTAGTGTTCTCATGTAAAACTTCCGTTACATTTGTGCTAAATATAAAAGGGGTCACATTAGCTTCCTCAAAACTGAGGTGAGGAAAGGTGTTTACCACAGTGAAGGCAGCTGGGACAATGCTCTGGCCTCGGGTCATGGTTAAAAGTTTCTGTACCGTTGGTGCCAGATCTGATTTAAGAGTTCAGAACCTGCTCCGTGCTGCTGTGAGTAGCTGTTTAGCTTGCCATCAGTTGTCTTCATGTAAATCTTTGTGTAACTCTTCTCAAAAAGGAAATTAGGGGGGGAAAAAAAAAAAGACTGAATTAAAGAAGCAAGTAAAAAAACCTTACATGGAAAGCAGATTTCTCTGAAATGGGTTATTTTTTTGGTTTGATTTGGGTTTTTTTAGCCTCTCCAGTGGTAAGTTCTAGCAGGGTTTGTGGAAGTGAGAAGCACAGCACAGAGGAGCTGATTCGTGGCAACATCGTTCTGTGGAGTCAGTCTTGGATGCCTCTGAGCAGCAAGTGAGCATGCATTGTAGCGGTCATCCTGTCACACATGACGGTGTGGTACTCCAGTTTGTCAGAGTGTGGCTTGTGGCCAAATGGCAATTGAGTCCTTGGAATTTCTCAAATCTCATAGCTGTGTGGGGCCTTTAGCTGAAATCACAGCCTAATTAGTTCCAGGAAAGACTCATACTCTGTTTGTGCCTATTAAGCAAAATTTCAGCCTTTTGGAAGTTGACAGGAATGCTAGCCTTGCCGTTAATGGAATTGAATTTTCATCCATTATGCTAGAAACGCAGTGGAGGGCACGTTGGAAACAGTACTATGGGTGACAGTGGTGATGCAAACTGTCCAGATGAGCACAGGCAAATCTGCATGGAATTTCAAGTACTGAAAGGCAGAGACCTTGAGAGACAAGAATTGGACATTTCAAGCTGTTGTCTCCTCATGTTGAAGACTACACGGCTCCTTTGGATTACTTCTTTTCTAAAAACATACAGATTAATGCAGAGCCAGCAGTTACCTCAAAAAGAGTAAAAAGCCTGTCTGTTGGGCTACTCGTTCTGGTGGTATGAGCCCATGAGCTCATGGATCAGTGTTGGAGTGAAAATAAAGAGAGATCCAGCTACTGAAGCACCTTTTAAAAAAGAGAATGGAGAAGGGCGGTAGAGAGAAGTAGAAGGAAGAAGTAACACATAGTATTTATCCATAACAGTGACGTTTCCAGTCTTTCCCTAGATAATTCATTTTTCCATTACTGAAAATGGTTATTCTGACTGGAAGAATAACTACAGACAGCTTTTTTTAAGAAGCTCAAAAATATGAAACGAGCAAGCTACGCTTTAATAGAATTGAATCACTTCAAAGTATACATTCAAAGCCTGCTGGCAAATTTTTCGGGTGGCTGACTGCACACAGCAAAAAAACCCATATTTGTGGAGGTGTGGTTTAGCAGGCCACTTCTCTGTACTGACTGATGTTTGTATATTTGTCACTTCAAAGGTGATGAATTAGAAATACCAAGCGTCATTAAAATCAATGGGAGTTTGCTCTTGACCTTACTGAGGCCAGAATTTTACCCATTATCGCTGATCTCTTTGTTCTTCTATTTTGTCACTTTGGTCTGCAGCTGTGAAACTTTTGCTAACTTATGTTTTATCTCCTATGTAGAATTGTAATCAGTACAGGATTGGCTTCCAGGGGAGCTATTCTGTACTCACCATATTATTATCAAGCTAAATTACCCTTAATACGCTGACTTTACACTAGTTTGAGAAGTCCTGTCACTAAGCATTTTTCCCAGTGTACCAAATGTAGATTACAAGACAGCGTTGATATACCTCTTACCTACCTTAAAATAGAACTTCGATATGTGCAGGTATGTTGTCATTTGCAGATTTGACAGGGTCTCTATGTGATAAGATCAGTATAAGCATTAAACAGGGATGTCTAAATGCATCAGGTATTTTAAAGCAGCAAGAATCCTGTGGACAAGTAGCTAATTTCATAGAGCTGACTACAAATAAGCCTAGGACACCCAAAACATAAACGGGGGGGGGGGTTTAAACACATCTCTGCCATTTTTCTCAATGGAGTCAAGCTTTCTCTGGGAAGATGTTGGTTCTCCAGAAAAAACAGCCAAACGAAAACAAAACAAATCACAAACAAACTGTAGTTTCATTTCGGTGCAAGCCACTTAATAGCTAAAAAAGAAAAACTGGAACTCTCGTCTCTTTTAGGACAGAAAATTAATTTCCTGAACAAGTCTGTCCCCAAAAACATTTTCTTTCAGCTGTTGTTTCTTCTGATCTCACAAGCCGCATCCACTTGTAGTTTGGCTTTTGGCCAGGAGGAAATCCATTAATACAGCATATTGGAGATGGAAAACATGATGCAGCAATTTGTTAACGGGAGAGTATATTTTCATTGTACACGAGAAAAATCACTGATTATGTGCAGTGATAAAGATGCAGGGTCTTTTAAGCCATCTTTCTGTGTAGTGCTAAGTTCTTATTTCAGTAGGAACTGTAGTAGCTCAAAGTCTTTCCGTATCAGCTCCTTAGTGAACCAATGCAATCAAATGTGAAATGGAAAATGAGAAAAGTAATTAATATTACCAATGGCATTTGTTTAAATGTTGCTTTTCAAAAGCACTTTAATTACACTATGCTTTTCATGTTGGTTGAGTTCATTTATATAGGGAATACAATCATTAATTATCATAATTAAGACACCTGAATTCAGCCTGACTGGCATTCCTTCCACCCCGACTTGTATCGTTGTTTTATCTCTGACAGTTAGGTTTTCAATCAGATGTTATCTACTTTTTCCTAATCATTAAGAAATGCTTTACTAATTAGCACATGAAATTCATCCTACATCAGACTGAATTGAATCAAGGTCTATTATCTTGAACAGTAAGACACTTCAGAATTCACAGTAATAGGGCATGAATATGTGATACAGTTCATACACATTTCATGAACCTCCACGTTACCGTTATTTTTTCAAGACTCTGCAATTAGTTATGCCATTTTCAGGTCACTTAATTCTCTCTCACTGTTTAACAGTCTGTTGGATTACAATGCTCTAAAATCACGAATTAACTCTTCCTGTACCATGCTTCGCTGAGATATTTCTGTTGTCCAGTAAAGATGCATCTCTGAAATGTTCCCTCATGTCCTGAGAAACAAGCTGCCATACACACAACTCTTTCCTTGAATATTGTTTCTTAGAAAAAGAGGACATATTTTCAACTATTATGCCAGTTCTAATTTTAATTCCTTAAAATGAATAATGAGTAACCACACATAAAACAGAAGTTCTTGCCTTATCCCCAGGACGTACAGAAATCACACTGAAAACTTAACCATGCTCCTTCCTTGACCTTCCACTGAAGATATTGTCATCAAAGCTGCAATAGGCCTAACCAGCTTGGGACCAATCTAAACCTGATTAAAAGGTTTTAATTCTGTTTCTAGTAAACTGTCCTACATGCAAGGGAGTACACGCCCTTGCCCTTCTCTGTTCTCCGAGGCACAGTTCTGTAGTTGTGAGCAGTTCTGGTTTGCCTTGATTAAGTAAAGGAAAGGATGTTGGTTTTTATGTGTATGTACTGCTAAAGTGGCAGAACAGATGGGGTTGTGTGTTATGAAGGCCAGACTATATTATTGCACAGAGGCATTAAAATGATTCTGTACAATATTAAAGACTTCTCATTTATGTTATAAACCTTACAGGGTTACAGTCTTTATGTTCATATACTTGGCACAAATTTCAGTCAAAATCTCTTGTATGTGCATTTATTTTAAATACAAGAATTTGTGTCAGCTCGCAAACATCTACTCTGTAATGGTTCTAAAACGTGCAAATTTCTCATTTAGGCAAAATAAAAACACAGAAAATTTTTGATTACTAAAAAGTAGAATGATGTGGTATAAATCCTGGATACTTAGACATTCTCACAAGCCATACTTCGGTACATAAACCATAACAGCACATGGAAATCCTGCCCAGGCCTGGACTTCCTGGGCGACTACCAAAGCACAGTCAATTTAGGAGCCCATTTCCGTTATAACGAGGGATCACAACAGACCATTACTGTGTTGTTACACTAAGCAATAGCTAAATAAATCTTCCACAGTCTTCTCAAACTATGAATGAGACATGTTTGTGGATGGTGACAACTTTTTAAGGTGGAATTGCTAGCATGACTTTTAGCTAAATATATCTTTGATAATCGTATCCAGTACTGTGTATTTTACTGTAGAAAGTCTGAGAGCTTTCTGCCAATGCTGAAGGAACGGTGCTTACTATTGGGAAGAAAATATGGCTCTGTAGCATTGGAATAGGACCTTCTTACCTCTCCAGTCTGTATTTTAAGAGATAGAGGTAAGAAAAGCATCTCCATATTATTCAGGGATTCCAGGTACAAAGCCATGGGTACTTCTCAATACCAAGATCTAAACTGTAGCTTCTAAGTCAGGAGTGCACTTTTGTGATGTGCATCTTAAGACTGTTCATCTCTACTTTAGATCACATCAATTATCTTAAAGTAGCGTTGACTTTTTTTTAGAGCGATGTATTTCTGACTCATAGGGGCTACTGGAGAAAAATCCTCTCTTTTTCTATGTAATTGTATTGCGGGTTTATGAATGAAAGGGCTTGAATTTGCCATCTCTGAGTTAAACAGGAAGAAGCTGGTAGCAGAGCACTTTCCCAAGGGGACTCAGCTTTAGAAGCCATTTCCCAGCTTGCTGCCTTGGAGTCTGAGTTTCTTGACCTTAGGGATAAGTTGTAAAGGGCTTCTGTTTTCCCAGGACACAAGTGTCAAGCTTTAGTGCTTCAGGAAGTCAGTTAACAGTGTTCTTATTTAAAAGTTGAATAAGTGTCTAGAGTTTTACAGGTGTTGACTCTTTACAACCCCAGTATCTTCGAAATAATTAATCGATGAAATTCTCAGAATATCACAGAGCTTCTGAGATGGCCAAGATACAGTTTGTAACAGCCCCCGTTACATCTTTGAAAATTTAGTCTTTTAAGATCAGTGAAACGGCACTTAATAGGTCTCAGTAGCACCTGTAGGATTGGGCCCATGAAGCTGATTTGGCAGAGTCATTCACCTAGCTTTAGTCCTTTATTTTCAGATAAAGAGTTACTGTGGTTGCTTAGAATTTATTCTTTTGGGGTTTCTTTCTCTAATAAATGATAGCTTATGTTGTATTTCTGTATTAAATATTCTGTTAGAAGCGTGTCAGCTATCCAGATAAGAAATTACCTCTTCCCTGTTTTTCCTTTTTAACTGTGTATCTGCTTATACGAAGCACATTCAGTGAGGAGCAGGAAAAAATACCTCAATCAAAATAGCCATACTGCTGAAAATGGATGATTACTCGTGGGGGAAGAATGTAGGGTGGGAGAAGAGCTGCATCATACAATTCAATAGAAAATAACGTGTGTACGGAAGTGGAAGCAGGAGAGTAGCGTAGGATTTCCTTCCACAAGCAAGTATATTTTTGTAGTTCATCATTTCTCTTTAGCTGGTGTGTTCAGTTACTGCTCATCTCCCTGAGGGATTTTGATTAGTAATGGAGGAGGCTTCACCTGAAAATGGAGTAGCCTGAAATTTGACAAGTTAGAAAAATACTCTACATTTTTATCTACATGAAAAAGTCTAGTGTTAAAAAAAGGGCGGGGGGAGGGAAGTAAACATAGTTCAACAGTCTCAAAAGGTTACTATGCCATTTATGGAAAACAGTGTTATTATGACATATAATTAATTAGTTAATTACAGAGGTATTTATTATTCTCATATGGGAAATCATACTGTAAATAGTCCATGAATCTATTTGTACCCATAGAATCTGAAAGCAAGTAGATAATGTTCTTGCAATTCATGATCATATATACTGTGAGAGAAGGCACTGCCAAGATGATGCACTGCAACTAGAAATGAAGAGATCTGGCTTTCCAAGAAGTTAGGGATGTGCCTTTGGTCCTGAAGACTAAGGGTCCTAGGCATCAAAAGTAACATTTGTAGCTGGCTATAATGTATTTATTATGTTGAGGCACAAACCCAGTTTTTAGCCAGCTACACTATGACTCTCGAGTGCTTTCACACAAAGGCTTTCTGTAACATTGATTTCAGCAGTTTAGTGAGTGTGAAGTGAATTCCAGGGGCGTCACTGGTTCCAGTGTTTACCCAGCAATGAGAATGTTACTAGAGTTTATAATATTTCTAAAAAATAAATTGTTTTTATGGTATTGTGTGGTATTCCCTTTCCCATCATCTACCGCTGTGTCTTTGTTTCATCTTCCTGTTGTCTGGTATTTGCATTTAGCCTTTTGCTTTCTATGACTGGCCTGCCTCCTAGCTCTCACCAAAATTCTTATTTTGCGGAAGAGTATCTTATCAACTTGTGCATTTTGCCTTTAAAGTTGACTGTTGGAAACTAACATATTCCAAATGACAACCGAGCAGAAAAATATCTGCCAAAACACTACAGGTTCACACATTGGAAGGAAAATGGAAGTGTGTTGTGCAACACGTAGCACAAAGAGTGTGCCTAACAGCGAAGAATGATAGCGTCTGGCTTCTGAGCTGCAATACCGTGATCAAAATTGGCATTGCTTCCAAGTCAAAACTTTCTGTGCGAGGAGAAAGTATCCTTCTTTCTGTAATCTTTACTGCACAACAGCAGCTCTACCTTGGCAGCACCGAGAGTTGATAATGTATGATGAATAGTTTCATAGGGACTAGCTGAGCAAGAAAGTGAGAAGGAAGGCAGAGTCAGCACACTATCATTTTCCTTTAGCATTCTTTTATTTCACTCCTTCCCAGGGGCACAAGCAGCCCCAGTTTCAATTCAGAGGGATGAGCTCGCCCCATCGTGTCGCATCGTGTTTCCATATCTCATGGCTGTAGGCAGGGAGAACCATGCACTGTCTGGGGGCCTGTATCTGCCACACATAGTCAGCAAAACAGAGGACTTGTAGCACTGGGCTGGTTACATGTGAAATTCTTATCACAGCAAAGGGAGTGGGAATTGAAAGTAAACTGTTGGGCTGACACTCTCTGCTGAATCTGTACTGTGACTTCAACCCACCCGCAGGGAGCAACTCGGACAGGAGCTGACCTTGAATAGCAATCACAGCTTGGCCTTACTATAGGTAGCTTGTCTGTAGTTGAGCAGGACCTGTACCATTTCCCATTTCTAACAATTCCCTCAAGACGGATGTTTCAGTCTGTGAGTCTGTGCTCGTAACTCATTGCCTGTAGGACAGCTCTATCGTGAGTGTGCCCACTGTGGTCCTTCCCAGAGAAGATGAAGAATCAAGCAGACCAATGGCGTCTTCTACGTTAAAAGGCCGATGTCGTAGTCAGAGCTGTGACTCAGCATGAGTGCCACAATGTAGAATGTTTTCTCCTCCTCACTACTCGCCATCTCTTGGTAAATGCGTGACTTCATTTATCTGTCTCACAGAATTCATGAGCTAAAAGTCCATTGTAGGGGCAGGCAAATGTAGAAAAACAGCAGAAGTGCTAGCCAAGCATAGGCATATCTGAACACATAAATACTTGATGTAGGACAAGAATTTGGAGGATAGGTGACTAAAACTTCAAATATAACAGAGCTTAAATTAAAGTTACTTTGTTCCACAATCACAAGATGCTTTTGTGTAAGAACAGACTCACAAGATGAAGAGACTGCAAAAGCAAATTGCTTATGTCCCAATATTTCACTGGTTCTTTTCTCAGCACTCTAGTTTCCACTCTTTTTACGTGCATACCAACTTCATTTTCTGACAAGTAGTTATTTTGTTTTGGTTTTGAAATAAGAAAATATAAGGTTGTAGTAAGAGTAATTTTCATGTGTTCCCCATCTCATTTTTTGTGGGTTTTTTTCCCCCAGCAGTCTCTCTCTCTCAAAATCTCTGCTAGTTGTGCTTATAAAGCAACCCACGCATTTTCCAATAGTATTTCCACTCTCCTCCAGGATAATGTTTTTTGGACCAATATATTGTAATGTTAGAGAGAAAGAAAATATCTTCTAAGAATTCATCTTATTTTCACCTTTTGATGTTCTCAGCTGCCTTTTTTCTGAAATCTGATGGGTTGCAAGACAAGATTTTAAGTATTTACAACCATTTCTAATAAACCGCTTCATGGATATTTATGAGGTGCTGTTTTAGCAGGCTGTATTATAATATTAATCAAAATCAAGGCTGCTGCTTGGAAACACTCCAAGAGTTAGATCTTTGCTGAAATCTTTCCAGGTATCTTTATTTTCCCCGTTCCTTTTGTTTTTTGTTGTTGTTAATTTCCAGTTAAGTTATTTATCAGATGATATTTGAATACGTATGAATACTGTTTTGACAGAAAGTCAGAGAATGCTAAAATTAATCTTTGTTTTAATGTTTATTCAACACTTTTATTTTTGTTTTCTGTTTATTTTTAAGGGAAAGGAGTATTATTAGCAGGAAAGGATACAAGGCACCCTGCTGTGCCGCTAGAATTACATTGTACAAGTTTCTGGCTTACAACTAGAAATGTCCTACATGTTCTGAAGCCTTGTGTATGAAGTTCTGATGCAGTTTTCATCTCCATCACTTAGAGCTGTGATGAATCCAGGAGGCCAACAGGTACATTTTTAAATACCTGCTTCAGGTTAGAGATTGTTATTTCTGGATGCTCAACTCTTACTTTTCAGGCGCACGTAGGTCAGGCGGTAAGTGTGTTGACTGATTCAAACCTCCAAGATAGTGAACAAGATTTAGAAGGTATTTTTCAGATTTAGTCCTCAACAATTTTCAGAAGTCCACAAAGGTAAGGGCAGGCCACCCAGCTATGAGGCACCCAAGAAACTGCATGTCTTTGATAATGTATGCATATATTTCTATGATGAACACATTACATCCTGCCTTTTTTTAGCATGTTAATTTAAAAGTCACTCTGATGTCAAACAGAATCAAGACCAGAAATGATTTCTAGTATGTCATGCTTAGCGTTCAGTACTCAGGCAAAACATGCCTGCTATTTTATGAATCTCCAAGAATTATTGCAGAATTGCTGGGGATAGGACTAAGCCAGTTCTTAGTTCTCTACTTTAATGTTATCATTTGCTCCGAAATAATTGTTCTGGTATGCAACCACACTTGAAAGCTCCATAATAAAACAAAAATCTACAGATACTGTATGAGAAAGACTAACGACATATAATATACTTAAACAAAACAGAATCAAATAAAACCAATTGAAAGAATAAAAGGTCAGTCGTGAAATATATTTCATTTCGAAGTATTTTTTAACTGTAATGATCTGAGATATTACCTGCAGCACATGTCTTTTGAAATCTTCAATATCATTTTTACTGCCTTTCCCATTGCCCTTATACTGCAGTCATTGCATTACATGAAGCTATAGTTAGAAGAAGAGATTACTGAGGGTTAGTGCTGATCATTTCTAATTAAAACATCTCTTGTATGTTTTATTGGTGCATAGTTGGCCTTGCTATAACAAAGGTTCTTTGCTACTCAAGTGTGAAACATACTGGATTTGTGTGGACAAGTGTAGATTCATAAAATACCGAGGTTAAACCTCTGTGCATCATGTTGGAACCATCTGCTTTCTCCATCCAATAAGCTGTAACAGCTGATCTATCTGATTGCATAGAGACTCCCTCTGTTCTTACCACAATGTTTTTGTAGAATCTAATACTGTAACATTTGGTGTGTAGCTTTAGGGAATATGATGGCAAATGTATCTGAGGGGAGATGACAAAGTCTGAGAAATAAGAAATGTTGATGTCCAAACAGTCTTACAAGAGTTTTAGGAGTTGTCATAGTCACTCTCCGTCTCTTACGAAGCTTCACTTAGTTGTTCCATATTGAATTTAACTCTAAGGGCCCAATTCTCCACTCCATTGCACTAGTTTGATGCTGGTGTAATTCCATTGACTTTCACAGAAATACAACAGTTTAAGACTCATGAAAGAAAATGGCCATCAGGCCTGAAGTCATACAGACAGTAATCAATCCACTGTTACATTTTCTGTTTTGGATAGCAGTGTCACTTGGGGAATGTTACTGTTCTCAGCAGGATGTAACAGGCCATCAGTCCCTTCTGCAGCACCATCCTGAAGCTGAGAGCTGTAACAGAGTAAATTGTAAAAATCAGATATAAGGAGAGAGGAGGTATCCAAAGGACCAGCTACAGATTAGTGCATACCTCAGTAGAAGAAGCATGTCTGTCTTTATCAAAACCTCGGAGGTTTTTTACTGTTGTTATTGAAATCAGGATATTCTCATTAGTGTTGTGAACTCAGTCTGACTGAAGTTTGCAGCTGAGGTTATGCAAGTTGCCTTTAAGAGAATGTGGAAGGAAGCAGAATATGTTTTGAGGGTAGGAAGGAGGAGTATGCAGGGACAGATATCTTATATAGCAGCCTGAGTTCCCAGCAGCGTGAGCTTTTGACCGTTAGACTTGCATGGAGACTTCAGGCATAGACCTTGTAGTGAGTGATGCTCCGTTTGTGTACTAGATCATCTGTACTAGAATGTCATACTCTGTAGCCATTGGAGATGCAAGCAAAACAAATGTGGCTTCTATTGCACAAAAAGCCTCTGGATGGGGTAGTTTTGTCTGGTCAAATCCACTTCTACATGTAAAGTCTCCCTTTCACAGTACTGAAATTGGATGGGCATTCTTGTGCAGATCCTCTGCACTAAGCTGCATTTCATCCTGATAGAATGAGTGAATAATTAAACTTTAATTTGCCTGTGCCTACATTTCCAACACTACAAGTTTGCAGAGAAAGTGCAAACATGGTATTGTAAGGAAGGTTATATGCAGAAATCTGTTCTGATTGAGAGTGCATCAGCCTTGATGTATTCTTGCAATATTTTCCAGCAAGAGAGGGAAAGAGAAGGATGCGTTACATGAATGAAATTAACAGGGTAAAAAAGCAAATACATGAGAAATGTCAGTTCATTCTGCAGATACAATTCTTGCCAAAGTTAGGAGGGAGTAAGGTGAGCCATTATACCCATTATTGCTTTGCCATACAAAATAGGCAAATACTTCTGTTGTTTGAGACAGTTTTGCTGTTTTCCTATACTGAACTGCTGCGTTCAATTCCAGTGTTCTACAGTTCTAGCTGCTGTGCTGTAGAGAGCAAGCAGAGAAGAGGCTGTATGGCTGAATTAAAACAGCAGTCAGTAAAATCTATTGTATTTCATATCTTTAAATAATTCTGATTTGTAATTATGGAAGTTCTTTTATCCAGTGTGTTGGAGTGCTTTGAAAAGAGCACAGTTTTTACCTCTCTGTTAAGCAGCTCCACAGCATAGGTATTACTTGTTCTAATACGATATCAGCTCTTGGAAATTTAGCTCAGGTACACTTAAGCTGACAGCCTAGCAGTCAGTGCTGAAAAGGTGTTTGCCTGTGTTTGCATTTTCCAGATGCCAAGGAGATGAGGCAATGCTGAGTGAACTAAGCTGTGCTGCACTTTGAAAGCTCTGTGTAAACTGGATAAGAAATCCTGAGGCCAAGCTACATATTCAAACTGCTTTCTTTACTTCCAAGTACAAATGACAGAGAGTATCTGATTCCTTTCCTGGGGTTATCCGGATCGGTACTCACCTCTTTGCGATAGGATGAGTGCTTCTGCAGTTTATGTCCCCTGTGGACCTGCCTGCAGGACGTAGCCTGGACATCACCAAAAATGGCCAGATTTTTAAGCAGAAGCATTGCCATCTCAGACTGCCTCTCAATAATCACAGCGTGAAAAACTCTAAAAGCAAAATCCCAGTAAAGTACAGTTCAGGCAACAGGGGGCTGGTTCTTAACCTCCTCCTTGCTCTTCTGACCCAGAAGGATGTTTAATGGGAGAGGGCTTTGGAGTGGATCTCCTGCTGAAGACGAGGCCGCTCACACACTTCTGGCTAATTTCCCCTTCACTTTTGACTGAGGTGTTGGTAGCCTGAAGATTGCACTGAGTTTCGTTAATGTGCAGAGCACATTCACCCTACATTCAGAAACTAGCTGCCGTGGTCAATTCTCCCTAAAAGCCATTTGGAAATTCAGCCTTTTTGCTTAAACTGCAACACTGCAACAATATCAGCCTTTTGCGCAGTTCATATATCAGGCTGCTGATGCTAAAGGGGTGCATTTGATCCTTGATGAGCCTGTTAAAAACAGGTGCTCGCCCCAGGGGTTTAAGATACCCAAAGGGTTTGACTTAAATCCAACAGAATTAAGAAACGTTAAAGGAGGATCTGCATCTTTAAAGTAGACCCATTGTGTCTCAGAGTTGTAGATAAGCTTCAGTCAGTATAAGGACAGGGGAAGTTTCACTCCAGTAAGAGCAATGCAATTTGAAATGTTGGCAGCTGATAAGTGCAGGTGAGGATAAAGGCATGTCTGCATCATTCACTTGCATTACATTTTGAATATATTTTTCTTTGTTGGAAAATCCTGCAGATATATTCACCCTTCTGCTATTCAATCCACATTATCTTACTGCTAGTGTGCTTAATTATATCCTTTCCACAAAATCCTCAATTTTAATATTCCTTGGAATTATATTCTACGAATTCTCCCTAAAATAAAATGTCCTAACTGTCTCCGCAGGCCTCCAGAGACCGGTGTTTATACTGAAAATGCAAATGAAACTATTTTTTATTCTCAATGAAGACATCTCTAGACCCCAAGATTATGCAAAGTCTTGTCCTTTTATTGCAATAACTGCATTTTCTGCTTCTGAAAAAAATTGACCCAAAGGGCCTTTCCACACTTCAGTCAAAACAAGGACTGTAGTTGAGTGATAGCTGTACATGAGGAGGTACAATTTGGAACTCTATTAATTCTGGTAAATTCTGACACTTTTCCGTATAGATTTTGTTCATGTTTCAGTCATGCAGGGAGAAAATAATGCAGTGAGCTTTCATTTATGCTACCTGAGGTCCCTTCCAACCTACATTATTCTAGGATTATCTGGCACTATGTATCTTTTATTTATTTGCATTGAGTTTGGTTTAACTCTTTGATAATGGGATTCTACTCAAATGTATTGCTTCTGACTATTTTGAGTCTGCAAGTACGAGTAATGTCAAAATTTCAGTTGAACACATTTGATTATGCACTTTCATAAAGCTGGTGTTGTCCTATAATAAAGTAAAAAAATCACATCGATTTTCACTTGGCATCTAGACTCACTCTTAAGGAATGTATGTAGTAATTGATTTGTATGCTGGAGTTGCTGCAGGGTTTATTTTCAAAATGAGATTTTGGGGTAGGTTATTTTTTGTTAATTAAATATATTTAAAAGGATTTATGTTATCTTCTTGTTCATATAAACTGAATCTTCAATGACTTCTACTAAAATGTTAGGGGATCCTCTGCCATATATAACCCTTCTTGTAAGATTATATAGGAGACTGATAAATCCTTATTTTTGCATTACTTCTCTGAAACAAAATCAAATCATATTTGTTTGGTTTTCATTTTTTTCATAGAATCATGGAATCACTTGGATTGGAAGAGACCTTCAAGATCATCGAGTCCAACCATAAATCTACACTGCCAAAACCACCCCTAACCCTCAGCACCACATCTACCTGTCTTTTAAATACCTCCAGGGACGGCGATTCCACCACCTCCCTAGGCAGCCTGTTCCAATGATAACCCTTTCGGTAAAGAAGTTTTTCCTAATATCCAACCTAAACTTCCCCTGGCACAACTTGAGGCCGTTTCCGCTTGTCCTGTCGCTTGTTACTTGGGAGAAGAGATTGACCCCCACCTCGCTATAACCTCCTTTCAGGTAGCTGTAGAGAGTGATAAGGTCCTAAATTTTGTCTCTTTGTTAAGCAATTAATTTCCAGTTATACTAGAATGTTTTGAATAAAAACGACACAGATTTCATTGAGAAGTAACCTTACTACCATTGCCCTTTCTTATTATCATTGCTTGGTTGTTGTCTCTTTCCACTTCTTCTGGCACCATGTGCAGCCCAAGTGGAGACCTGTGGCTAACCTCCCTCTCTTGGAGCTGTGTGTGGCTGATGTAGTTGGTGGGTGTGAGAACCATGGGGGCTCCAGAGTTCCAGAAAGGCTGCAGCTGGTGCAGTGTGTGTCTTTACCCAGCTACGTCCTGACTTGGCATTCATCCCAGTGAATGAGACGGGAGAGAGTGCCCTCCCGGGTCAAGTAGTAATTGCAGACATGCAGCCAAACACCCAGTCATTCACCACAGAGCTGGGCTGGGCAGCCCTGGCCTGAATGCTAAATCACATGGGATAGGGTTTTCAGAGAAATTTAAGTTCCTATTTAGTGATCTCTCAGGTGATTTGGATTTATTTTTAAGTGATCGTAACAGCTCACAATGCAGAAATCAGACTGTTTCTAAGAAGTGAATCTTAACAATATTGCAACACAGCTGAGAAACGTAACTGTCTTTCAGATCTTAATATTGCTCTGATACTGGGCTCCAGTGGCTATCAGCTGCATGTAAACATGGCTATTTAAACTGCAGTCTCATCCTTCCTGTGGTAGCTTTCCTATATTTATGAAATACTCATGTGGTGACTTCAGGAGATGACAGCACAGGAAAGGAATGACATCTAACAATTGGTTGATAAATTGGGATAATTTTTGAAATATCTGAGTTCCTGCCCCTGATTTGGCAGACTTCATAATGACTTTACACAGGTTATTCGGCCTTTCTGAGCTCCTGTCACTCACCTTTAATGGAAGCAATAGCATTCTGTTTTGGAGAAGGGAAGGAAGATACATCTGAAAGATAGTAGTAGTGAAGGAGTAAACCAGGTAATATAAATACCTGATTAAAATAAAAAATCCAAAAAAGCAGTCACCAGGTTTTGAACTGGGCTTGCATGGAGCCAACAATCATTGACATATTTAGGTGTCTCTTCAGGGAGTGGCTTTAAAGCTTGTCACCTTCAGTTGAGATACGCTAAGTAGGGATGTGTTAAAAGGATACTTGACATTTATTGAGACAATTATTTAGTCATCAAAACATCTGCGTACTTGTGCAAGGTAATCGACCCTTAGCTTACTCAGGGGGCTGTAAAGACATACACATCACTTGCCTCTGGCCTCAAAGAGAATTAGTGACAAATCCAGGTTTACAGTCCACAGGAGGATTCCTGGCCCCCAGTGCTGTGTTTAGACTATTGATGACATCAATCATAGTGAAGGCACAGCGCAGTCGTCAAGCCCCCTATGTATTGCTGTGTTTTAAAGATAGCCAACGCCAAGTCACAAGTACTTGAGCTTCTTTGCGGGAAGAAAGAGATCTAGCCTGCATTCTGTCACTGCTGAAGAAAAATGCAATGCATTTATCACAGGAAAAAAGTGTAGTCTTAAGATTTAGGTTTCTTACCATGTATAAAGTGTTGATGTATGTTATTAGAAACTACTTGCCTAGGCTGTATTTCATTTATGCTTTTAGAGCCATCTAAATCAACTTCTTTAGCTTTAGGAAGATAAAGATTGTAAAGCAAATTATCTGAGCATCAGGAGACCTACCATGTTGATTTATACCCGCTACATACAGTAAGTATGTAATTCACTTATAAATCACAAAGCTGATGCATATTTTCAGAATTATCTGGGTATTTGGTTAGTGCAACTTTAAATGAAATAATATGGGCATGTGTTTACCTTTTGCAAGGCAAGAAGGAACGACAGGCAAACAAAAGTGTTAGAAATGATTAAAGATACCAGGAATACAAGGCCATTTTTCTTATGTTGTCAATGCTTAGAAAGTAAGCGTCTGCCTGCTGAAGCATTGTTCATAATAATAATAATATTACCTCTGTAGGCCAGAATGTCTTACCAAGAGCTGAATGCATTTGCTGTGCCTTTACAAGGCTGTATTGGAGAATCAGATGACTGTAACTGGACATGTGGCATGAATTTCCTCACAACTCATTTTAGTTGCATTTGGATGCATGAGGATTATTTATTCAGAAATAGTGTTCTGGATATAAGCAGGAGCTACAGAGATAAAATGACTATGTGTCTTGGTCATTTCAATAGAAAAGTTGTCTGAACTGTGGCATTTCTTTAGTTACCGTACAGAAGCTCTTGCCATGCTAACTCAAGACCAAGTATCTGTCTTGGTTGTAGTGGTCAGCTGGGCCAGAGATACCAGCTTCTGTAGCTAGCAACAGGATTTCCCTAACTTGAAGGCAGCCATTCCTGTACCCGTTTCTTGAGTTTACTGCTATTGTTTCGATGCCTTGATGACCATAATCCTCTTAAAAAAAGAAAAAAGAAAAAAAAAAGAGGAGAAGAAAATATAAGCAGTGGTTTAACATGGGTGTTTCCTAATGTTCTGATCTTTGTTTCTAAAAGAAACTATAGAAGCGGAAGGGAAAGGAGAAAATGTATTCATTTTTTTTTGCTCTTAGGAATTAGGTGCAAAGCTCCCCTAGCAGCGTTTAGTGATCTTTCCATTTTCCCTCTTTCTTAATGAAATTGACTACTTAAGTACTATTTACATTGTCTGTGGAGCTGTTTGTCAATTTTCTCATAGTTCTCTCTTCATAGGGAAATGATGCATGTGTGTGATATTTTCATACGGGTGGCTGTTACGATCTTTGCAACACCCCTGAAACAAGCCCTTATTATTGTCTTCCTTATGAAGCTATTGCACTAGATAGCTGAAAAAGTAACTGAATTCTGCTTCGCCGAGAGCTCTCCTTTTAAACAAAAAATTATATTGAAGAAGTGTAAAGCTGCGCTTTAGGAGTTAACATCTGAGTATAGTAGGGTCTTCATATTTCCATGGCAACGGCTTAACATGATCAGTAAGTAGAGTGGACTATTTTGCTATGAGGTGTCATTAAAAGAAAAATCATGCTGGGAAACACACATGTATCGTAGAATAAAATCTCTTCTCCGCAGTTTTGCAAACAGCCAATTTCTTTGTTGCTTCCTATTGATACATTGTTTTAAAATTTCTGTTACATTAGAAATGGAAACAGTAATTTACATGGCTTTTAATTACAGTTTTTGTGATTGCAGTGTTGTAAATTTAAAGAAGCAACTTTGCAACAGAGGTAATCTGACAGCTGCCACTAAACCTCTTATTTACAATATGTGTCGCCAAATACACTTATATTTTACAGCAGCTTTTTGTCACTGGTGTGTTGCATAGTTCTCGGTGGTAGTAGGGATGGGCTCAGCTGCCGTTTTAGTCATTTCTATTAAGAATATATTGATAGCTAGCGCACCAGCAGTGGCCAGCCTTTTCTGCCAAATCCGTTATTTTTAAAAGGTCAAAGGTCTACAATGAATTTGATGAGCCAGATTTGCTGTTCCTCTTTGCTCTGTGTGTGTCACACACTGGGTGTCAAGGCAACTGTAATTTTTTTCTGAAGGTTCTTGTTAATTATTATTACCGGAGTCCTACCGCACATTTTGAAAGCAAACAGAGGGAGCTGCTCAAGTATGCTAACCTGTAGTTGCTCCTCTTTGGCATGTCACTCTTTTGAACATGGTCGGGGTGGAGAGAACATCTGAAAGTTCTATTGCCAACTTCCCTCCAGTCAGGGCAGTCTTCCTCATTTGAGGGTGTGCACCAGCTCAAGATGTCAGGTATTATTTTAACATCCTGAAATGAACTAACCTACTTACAGACTGCAGCATCTACACAGGTGACTACTTCACCTTATGCCATATAGAAAGGCATAAACCAGATTTTTATTAAACTTTTCTTATTGCTGCATGTAGCAAAGCTGACTGTAAGAATTTTTTGGCACATGACGGAGTTCCTTATTTTTAACTCTCTGAATGTTGGCACAGCAAAGCGAGTCACTCAAGTCTCCTTTACTTTCCTCTTCTTTAATTCCAGGTCCTTTTTTACCTAGAACTTTAAAATCTGTTTCATCTCTTCACTGATACAATGTTCTTTAGCCCCACTTCTCTGTGTTTTCCAGATTATGTTATGTGATATAGGCTCCTTATCAAATAAAGCTGGCATTTCAGTTTTCTTTTCTCCTTCCATTGATTCACAAGCAGTGGACACAGACTGCAGTACAGAACACTCCAATTAGACAAAATAAAATTTTACCATCATGAGAGTAGTCAGATATAGGTCAAACCCATGATCTCTGTCATGGGTTCAAACTGTCAGAGCAGGAGTTCAGAGAGGAATATTTATTCTTGGAGATATTCAGAACTTGACTCTGCAGTGATCTGAGCAACATGACCTGGTTGGCCCTGCTTTGAGAGGGCAGCTGGATTAGAGACCTCCAGAGTCCCTTTCAAATGAATCATAGAATCATAGAATGGTTTAGGTTGGAAGGGCCCTTGAAGATCATCTAGTTCCAACCCCCCTGCCATGGGCAGGGACACCTCCCACTAGACCAGGTTGCTCAAAGCCTCATCCAGCCTGGCCTTGAGCACCTGCAGGGATGGGGCCTCCACAGCTTCCTTGGGCAACCTGTGCCAGCGCCTCACCACCCTCAGAGTGAAAAATTCCTTCATGAGATCTAATCTAAATCTCCCCTCTTCCCATCTGAAGCCATCACCCCTTGTCCTTGATTTCATGTAGGCCCTTTTCAGATCCTGGAAGGGGCTCTAATGTCTCCCCGAAGCCTTCTCTTCTCCAGGCTGAACGACCCCAACTCTCTCAGCCTGTCCTCTTAGCAGGGCTAGAGCACCTCTGATCATCTTTGTGGCCTCCTCTGGTCCATATCCTTCCTATACTGGGGGCTCCAGAGTATGAAATTATTCTATAGCTGTGTTCAGTAATCCTACTCAAGACTAATTATTTATTTCCCATACTTTTAATTTTAAACATAAAGGACACTACAACATTGCTCGGTCTCATTAAAAATTGCGTAGTAGAATAGAATCTGGAAGGAAGTTTATTTGGTAAAAGGAAACATGCCCAGTTGTGGTTTTGCCAGGCTAGGGCGTGCATTAGTGCCTGGCTGTGCTGCACTGCATAGAGGAAACATCATGAGGCTGCGAGAGAGATAAATCAGTGCTGATAAAAAGGGTGGGAAAATAAAGAGAGCAAGACCACTTACAGATTGAATCTTGCATGTCAGTCATGATGAAAAAGTCTTCCGGAGTTATTTGAGCAGATGAAGAAATCATGCATGAAGATGTCAGTGTGTCTTTGACTGTAGAACATGAAAATCCATTTGTTTTAACCTCTCTTTGTCTCACTTGAGTATTCCGGCAACAAATACTTTTTGGCAGAAGTATTTTACTACGCGCGTCACAGAGAAAACCTAACTGGACCTTCTAGGCACTAATGTCATATAAATAATATTATAATGGAGCCCATTTAATACAAGAGTCAGAATGTAGCAAAGTGGAAAGTTATATTCGACAGAAGTAAATAATATTGTTTCCACTGGCAGGAAAGAAATAGTGTGTCAATGGAATCCATACATCAGGTCATGTCATTCTCAATTGATGAAATTTACCTTGACAGATTTTACTAAGTATCACCCATGTGTTACCTAGTGTCAGCAACTATTTGCATCCTTATGCATAACAGTAATGCAGATGACATATAGAACAGTCTCGTATCTTGGACTCAAAATATATTTGTCACATCTTATTGCTGTCATTTGGCACTTAATATCAGACCTATTAAAGTGTAACTCTTAATAAAAATGATGTTAAGATAAGGGTACCTGCTTTCTTTACAGTTATATCATGGAGGAGTGGACATGGAAGTTGCAATCTCCTTGTATATTACAACTGTGTATGAAGTAGTGGTAAATCCAGTGGGGCTGGACAGAGGCTGAGGATAGGATTGTCCGCTAAGCAAAGCACTGACTCAGGTGGGATTCTGTTCTTGATTCTGCCATTGTCATACTGCATGATATTGTAAGAGCTATTTCATCACCCTAATGTTGTGTATCCCTTTCTGTAATTCATTTATTTTATCCAGTTAGATTATAGCTTCAAAGGGACAGGGACATTCCCATGGATTTTTACAGTGGCAAGGACTGTAGCTGAGACTTCTGGAATACATTATTGTACAGATAAGAACAAGCAACAATATAAAAATATATATACAGACTTTGATACTCTCCAATCCATACAGACCTTGTCAACTTGCTTGCAGGATCTTTGCTCAGTTCTTCAAAAGTAAAAAAGTTAGATGAGGGTTTTTGGGGTTTTTTTGGCACAAAGCTGTCTGAATTTCCAAGATTGTGCTTTGATGATTTGAGTCGATTTTCTTTTCAAAATAAGGACTGGTGCTTTTTTCTGTTTTTAAAAATCAAGCGTACGTTATAAGTATTTCAGTTTCCAAGCCAAATTTTAATGGCTTCTAAAAAGCTGTATGCTGACCCCAGGTCTATTAAAAATGTTTTATGTAGGCCGTCATCTAAGGGACACGTTGCTTTTTGTAAGGAAATAAAAAAGGAGGCAATAAGTTGCAAATCCCAAAGCAGCTAAGTGAGAGTGGAAGAAAGTGCTTCGGGTTTGCAGAAACTGTAAATTGTGGTTTAGTGATCCTGCTGGAACCTAAGGGAAATGAAAAGAAAAATCGGTGTTAAAAATAATCAGAGGAAAAAAAATACAAATAGTTGAGGGGAAAGGGTTAAGGGTGACAAGGTGACAAGAAATTTCAGGAAGGTCTGCATTCTGAAAATAAATGTCCATCACTGTAAGCGTTCTCAGCACCTCTGCAAAGCAGTATCTGACCCTTCCGGTGAAAAGGTCCTGCAACAGTGGGAGCTGTGATGGGAGAACAAGAAAACTGGATGCAACAGAATGACAAGGCAACAGAATGCAAACCACAAGCGTGTCCCTCCTTCTGGGCATGGAACAAAAGCAAACACAGATGTGACCACATTAAAAAAGTTACAAATTTCTGCCAGCTCAGCAGGGAGAATGCAAAGCTAGCGCTATGATGTAAGGTATTATTTTGGCCTGGCTGGCCATGAGAAGATCTAGAACTCTCAAATGGTAGTATTATTCCTTACTGTACACAACCCCTGTGGCTCCAGGAGGGAATCCAAGGTAAGGCAGTTCCAGCAAGGTGCTAATAGAGGCTCTCTGATACACAACTTGCCATAGCCTGATACAGGATTTGGTCTCCAAACCTCTTTTAGTTCTCAGTTTACATTTGATGACTTTTTTTTAGTTTTGTTTTTGTGCACTGCTTCTTATAGTGTGCTACCGTGATGCTGCCTTTGAAAGTGGTGTTCACTTGTAATAGCAATTACAGAATATTCAATTGCTGTGTTTTACGATTCTGCTGAATTTTGTTCAAAAACATTTTTCATATAGTATTGTTTTTCTTTCTTGATTGGGAGATCTGGCCTATAAATCACATTTCCAGAACATCTAATCATCTAATGAACTTCAAATTTATAATTTGTGAAAACAAGTGCCCTTTCACAGTAAAAAAGTGACATTTATGCAAATATTTCTTCTAGAAAAGAATTTGCCGTCTATTCATAAAAATGCAAGGAAACTTTATCTCTGTGGTTTCCTTGTTCTAATTCATTTCACAAATGAATTTAAGACAGCTAGCAAACTGAGAAAAAATTATCCTTGTTGAGGTGTTATTTCATTCAGTTTTAAATATTAATGTGTGATGTTGCATCGTTATGTAGTACTCTTCACAAAGATGATATAAACCGTTTGTTAAAGAAAATATGAAGCTTCTGAAATGTCTGCTCATAAATGTTTACAAGAGAGATCATAGGTAGAATTATAGGCAAGGAAAATGAAGAATAGATGAGCCTAGGGAATACTGGGATAAGATACAGTTGGCAAGCATCCCAAGCTGGATTTCTAGATGATGACCTTTTCTTTCTTGAAATCATATTTTGCATTTCTAGGCCACATGATCCCATGATCAAAGTGCTGTATCTCGATTCTGTATATAAAGAGGATATGCATAGTGAAATACATAAAATCGATAATGAAAATGGATGGAGTTTTTCGATGCTTCCACTGTGAATTTTAACAACTGTAGATATATGAAGAAGTCCTAAAAGCCTAGAGTCTTGCTGTGGTTTGGCTAGTAGAGGCACAACACATGCAGTACTAGAACAGAGTACCGATACGTTGAGAGCAGGGCAGAGGGTGAGAAGGACAGGCTAAGGGTCCCATCAGCCTGTTTTGGGCAGCAGTATGGTGCAGAGGGTTTTACAGAGAACCTTCGCATACTGTCTGACTTCTTTGGAGTGCCCTTCAGCTCCCAGAGCAGCCCAGGCTTGCACAGATAAATCCTGACTTAAAGTCTCCTTTCCTCCAGGGCTGCAAATCTCACTCTAAGCACAGATTCTTCTGGCCTAGCATGCAAAGCTAAGGCAAATTTCTTTCAAAATCTTAATAAAAAGGTAGTGAAAGCTTGCTGTGAAATTCGCTGTGATAGAAATAAGCAAATCTTAATGGATTTTCTTACATGTTCTCTTTGTGGAATTGTAAGATAACCCCACAGACATGTTGCTGGGCTTCTGTTTGTACTCTGCTCGACTGAGTTCACTCTGGTCCACGCAAATAACACCTTCCTTACATAGTTCAGTGTTACCATATAAAGATTTTATTGGGTTTCCTTAACTAGATTTGGGCTTTATTATCCGTTTGCCAAATGATAGGCAATATTAATGCTACTGTTTTCTGCCAACATACAAATTATACAAATGTATTTAATTTCATTACAGCAGTTGAATTAATTGTGTATAATATGATATTGAGGATTGTGCTACACAGGAAGAAAAGCAATTTAAGCTGGCAATAAGCATAATTGAAATCCTTTACTTGTTTAAGAAATTTTTTTTGCATTCTCTTTATATTTGTTCTTCTTAGTTTTGGTTGTCCTATTGTTAATTCCAGCAAAAACAAGTCTTCCAGATTTGTAGCTGTTTTGACATGCCACTGTTGGCTCACTGAAATGTGACAAGTACAGAAGAGAACTTCTGATTGGATTCTATTGCAGTATTATGCTATGCCTACCAGTAAAAAATGCAGAGAAAATTGAATCCTAAAATTATCTGCCTCTCTTCCATTTACTCTCCAAGCCATTTCTTCTATTTTTCAATTATCATCTGGTAATAAATGTGTCATAGTGCAAGATGAGACCTCAGTGGAATACAGTAACACTGAAGACAGAATGGAAAATTCAAGAATATTTGAACTTGTTTGGATGCAAATTTGGTCATTATATTGAACCGAAAGGTATGTGCTGCAGCAAAGGAAGTAGTAAAGCTCTAGAAATTGCCTGTGCTAACAAAACAGCCCTCTGCTACATCTGCCACCAGACACCAAGACATCCTTCTTTCCAAATGAATTTCCTGTTCTGAGACAGACTATGAGGTTTATGAAGCATTTAATTGCCTTTAAGTGTTTATCTGGGAATTAGGTGGGGTACAGACATTGGATAAAAGCTACGTCCTTTGGAATCGGTGATTAAATTTATATTGGATCCTATACACAGCCAAGATTTCTGTCCTTGTACTGATCCCCTAAATGTATGAATCTCACTCTCCATTGTTACCGTTTCCTTAACTGTCTCTGAATTTGTCACTAGGAATGGCACACACAAGTTAACTTCCCATCCTGCTGTTAGTCTCACCCTCTCCTAAGACACTGGAATTTCTGAGGAGGGATCTTGAGAGAAGAAAACAGTTTTCAGATTTTCAATTTATCTGCGGCCTGAAAGGAAAATGACTGTAAATTCTGGAGCTTCTGCAACTAATTCTAGGGGGAACAGTTTGCCAGCATTTGAATCACTAGAAACCAGCTTGTTGGGACTCTAGACATCATTTAACCTAACTGTGCAGAACTCTCAAAACTCTCAAGAGTACCCTAGTACATTTTCAATATGCTAGTCAAGGCTTAATGGCAGTTTCCCATTCCAAATATGTTTCTGCCTAAAAATGCACCAGTTTTCCTGAATAATAGTATGTAACTGCTAGGATGATGGTTTGCAGTCTCTCCATTAATTTACTGCTGGAGCTAGGTAACTTTTCCTTACATAAAAGATCACTAGCTTATTTTATGTGGCTACCATTGTGTGTATGACACATCTGCTTATTTTGTGCCTTTCCTCTTGTTCTTCGTTGACTCTTTAGCTGCTCAGCTCAGGGAGAGAGGAGCAGGCCTTAATTTGAGACATCAGTTCATTTCTTGAATCTTTTGGTAGATCTATGGAATTTCCAGTTACAAGGCTGATTTGATAACAGTTGAGCATATGATTTTTCTGATGAGCTTTGGCAAGTGAAGATGCTGAGATAGTCATGGCCTCTCCACTCCCCTGATAATTAAGGACCTTAGCTTGTTTATTTTTTTTAAAGCAAAAGATGATCTAGAACATCATCTGTAAGTTCATCATCTGACTGAGGGAAGGATGAGCAGCATAAAAGAGCTGCCTAGACCAGAGACATTGTGGTATGTTATACACTGGCTGTGAATAAATCTGAACTGGAATTCAAAAGAAAGCTCTTCTGTTAGAAGAGACAGGGTCAGACATAGCGTACAAGTGGAGGCCTCCAAACTAATTTGAAGATGGCACTTGATAATGATGTGTCTGAGGGAGCAATAAGCTGACAATTAGGTGTCATAGAAGTTCTTTGTATGCCTGAACTCTGAATGTGCTGAGTTTCTGTATGCATGGATAGTGAGACTATACACAGGTCAACATAAGACCTCATCTGATTGCACAAACTGTGGTCATGTAGGACAGCATGATCTCCCCAGTGCACTGGGATTTGGAAATGCAGATTTCCTGGACTGAATCTTTACATGCTGTTAGATTTTGAACTGTGTGTAACTGTCCTGCAGAAAACTGGCTAACATTCATTCTTTTTTTTCTGTGTGGCTGCACATGAGGAAAGTGCAGGAAAGGAATAAAATTAATGTGTTGTGTTTTGCCTATATTTCTAGCCAAATTTCCTATCATATACATTCAAGATAAATCAAATTAAGACACTAATATGAAAACAGTACAATATTGCTGAATAGCATGCTGGCCCACTGATTTCAACATAAATATTTCTGACTCACTGACAAGAGAATTAATATAAGACATTTTATAGGATACACGTGTAAGTTTTGAGAAGCTTCAGGGCAAACCATCTGAAGTCCAGTATTTCCAAGACTAGAAACTTAGTTCCTTTAATTCTTTCAGCACTAGAGAGAGTGAGAGTGGGCATCAAATGAACCTCTGGAGGAATCCATCATTTCCTATGAGTTACATTCTTACTGATCTAAAATTTAAAAATATTAATTTGAATAATATTTTTTTACGTCTCTCTCCAGAGGGGAACTGTTGTTAGATTTGACATTCCTAGATACGGAAATACTACACCTGCATCTGATTAGTTATTGTTTTCTTCCTTCAGAGAGTCTCAGACCTCTTGTTCACCACTTCATTACTGAATTTGAGGACCTTCAGTTAACCCTTAGATTCATAGAATCATTTACGTTGGAAAAGACCTTTAAGATCATTGAGTCCAACCATTAAACTAGCACTGTCAACCACTAAACCATGTCCCTAAGCACCATGTCTACCAGTCTTTTAAATACTTGCAGGGTTGGTGACTCAACCACTTCCTTGGGCAGCCCGTTCCAATGTTTGATAACCCTTTCTGTGAAGAAATTTTTCCTAATAGCCAATCTAAACCTCCCCTGGTGCAACTTGGGGCCATTTCCTCTAGTTCTGTTGCTTGTTACTTGGGAGAAGAGACCGACCCCCTCCTCTCTACAGCCTCCTTTCAGGTAGCTGTAGAAAGCGATGAGGTCTCCTCTCAGCCTCCTTTTCTCCAGGCCAAGCAGCCCCAGTTCCCTCAGCTGCTCCTCATAAGACTTGTGCTCTAGACTCTTCATTAACTTCCTTGCCCTTCTCTGGACATGTTGCAGAATCTCAATGTCCTTCTTGTGGTGAGGGACTCAAATGTGAACACAGTACTGGAGGCATGGCCTCACCAGTGCAGTTTGGGGGATGATTGCTGCCCTAGTCCTGCTGCCCACACTATTCCTGATACAGGCCAGGATGCTGTTGGCCTTCTTGGCCACCTGGGCATAAATACTCAAGCGTGTCCCCATCATTAGGCTCTAGACAACCAAAACACTCCCTGACATACAGGGCTACCTCACCTGTCCCTTCTAAGCAGCCTATAGCCATTGGTAGCCGCACTCCAGTCATGGGATTCATCCCACCAAGTTTCAGTAATGGCAACTAGGTTGTAGCTTTCTAGCGGCATGGTGGCTTCCAGCTCCTCCTGTTTGTTGCCCATGCTGCGTGCATCGGTGTAGAGGCACTTCAGCTGGGCTGTCTGCCATGTCACCTTCTTAGAGGAACATCCTGTAATTCCTTTGAGGTATTGTTGTATTGGAGGACAAAAAACAGTGATGACAATAAGTAACTTACAAAGTGACCCATGCTTCTTTCCCTTGCTAGTCGTCTCGGTTATACAGGGATGCAAGAAAGGGATGCATTCACTTCAGCCAGCAGAGACCACATGGAGGGCTAAGAAAATAATTCAGGCTATATGTCACTGCCTCCTTCTGCTATGACTGTTAGATGTGGTTCTCTGTCTTGTAACCCGGATAAAGTTAGTTCTCCCTCCATCAGGCTATTTCTTCATTTACCCTAGTAAGAGGCAAGTTAAAAGGAGGCAACCCAACAAAGTCCTTGTCCAATGCTATTATCTGTAAAGGCTCATTGTAAAGGCTGATTTTTATTTCATTTAAAGCTTCCAGCAGGAAAACTTCACACAGTAAGGTTGGAAAGACAGCCCCCTCGCTATTGTTCTCCACTTTTGATTTGCTGTGAAAGGATGCTCTATTTTAAGAATCATGATTGTCTTCTTTTAAGGGCAATTTTAGGACTGTTCTCTTCAAGCTGAAGTAGATGGAGGTGGAGATAATAAATCCAGCAAAGTACATTATAAAGGCCTAATAAATGCTAGGGCCGCAGTATGTACTTTAGCCTAAGGGGATCAAGACCATTCTCTCTGTGTCTCTAACACACACGCTGCCTGATCATAACAAGATGAAATACAGATTTTATTGTATTTATGTGACAATTCTAGCCTGGATCAAAAACAGGGAAATGGAACAAATAGGCATCTAAATTAAAATAAGATTTTCAAATACTTTAGCAAAGCATTTTTTAATCTGACACCTTTAAGCCACTGCCTCAGCAGAATGAATCTTGAGAAGAGATTAGTTTTCAGAATTTGTTACCACACACGTCTAATATTGTTTAAACTAGCTTTGATTAAATACTTTTCAGGCTTAAACATAACAGGATTGCTTGTAGAATTATAATTCTAAACATACCTGCTGTACCTTGTTAGGGGGGTGGGAATAAAAATGACGGGAAAGCAGAGATTATGTTTGCGTTCATCTTACATGGAGTGGACTTCTTCCACAGCATTTCCAAAAATTTCCTGCCAGCCTAAGATGGTTCCCCAGCTTTGCTGACTGGAATTTTTTAATTGGCATTTTACTAGAGAATTTCAAAATTACATAAATGAAAAAGTAAACTCCTTTCACTTAAACTCTGCCAGCAAGAAAACATCACTTACCAGGTAGTTGCAAATGAGCTTGGACTTGTAAAAAATGAAAAGTACCAGAGTCTAGCAAAAAAAAAAAACCCCAAACTCCCAAAGCAAAAAACAAAAACAACAAAATTTTGTGGAATTTCCAGGTCACAACAAAAGGAAAAGTCTGAGTTCTGAGGTATTTATACAAAGTAAATACAGATGGCTATACATTTGTGTAAATACATTGCAGTCAAATGCATATTGCTCTCTAAAGTCTTAATGTTGTGAGGCGTGAAGGATGCTTACTGTCCAGGCATAACCTTGGGAAGTCTCTTTACACTGGCGGGACTGACAAGGGCTTCACCAAGTGGAAAGTTCTTCATGTTTTCACACATTTAATGATGCTGATAAACAGTAACTCCTTACTATGACTTGAGTAAACTTCCAAAGAGAAAGAGCGTAGCACAGCAATGGTTTAAACATTTACATGAAAGCCGCATTAGTGCATTCACAGAGGAAAAATGTTCTTGGGAAGTCAGTATCTAAGTGTCCTTTCTTTCCATTTGTTGCAAGCTCAAAAAAAATAATCAGAAAATGTTAGGGTGCTTGAAGATAGCTTAAAAGGTAGGAAACTAAAGCAGTTAGGCCCAGTGGCAAACTGTATGTAAAGGCTGGCATTTTTGGACAGTTCTTGCCGTTTGGACTTTCAGTTGTATAAAATATTTCCATAATTATGTCATTTGTGAATGTTTCGAGAATCTCACCATAAACTTTTGCCTTAAAATGCACCAGAACTTTCACTGATGTCAAAAGTGAAGTTCTGAGGTATTAGAATCATTCTACGTGCGCATCTCAGTATCTCCATTCTACAGGTCCTTTTTTGTTCATTCCTTTTGCAGAACAGTCTTGCTTTGACACATTCTGCAGAAAGGCTTGAGCAAAAGGGTACAAACATACCTCAGTACAGGAGCAGGAATACAAAAAACTCTTCCTTTGAAGAACACATTTAAATTGTTCAATTAGAGAGTCCAGAATACGTAAGATCTAGCCCTCTGATGCCTTCTTCGCCATCCTGTTTAGTAGCTTAGGAATGAGGCTATGAAAGTGCAAGAGAGAAAAGGATAGGTATGGAGACACAGATACAGCGTTTCCATGCTCCTGTTGTACTAGAAGATGGCTAGAGAATGTTTTGTCTGTGACATTTAACTATGAGTCATTTCTGTATCCTTCTGGAAATCTCCACTGAGGAAGCCCATGTTTTGTCAGCAAAACTCAGGAAATTGGTGCAGTGCAAGCGGTGAGGAAACCTTAAAGTCCTATCAGCTGTCCCTCCCCAGGAGAGGTCGAGGCACAGGTGAAATGAGGTGTCAAAATACGTGAAGGCTGCACAGTATTTTGTTCTCAGTATCTCAGTATCAGAATTTTTCAGCATTTGTCCTCATCTTAGTCTATCAAAGTGGTGCACAGAGTAGCCCCTCTGTCGTGGTTTGGCTTCAGGCAGGGA
Organism: Chionis minor; assembly: GCA_013398295.1. Lineage (NCBI taxonomy): Eukaryota > Metazoa > Chordata > Aves > Charadriiformes > Chionidae > Chionis > Chionis minor. Next base: position 462,350 of record VZSF01001075.1, read on the forward strand.
CAAAGCACTGCGCGACTGCTCACTCAGCCCTTACTGCAGTGAGGGAGACTCGGGAGAAGGCAGCAAAACTCACTGGTTGAGATAAAACCAGTTTAGCAGGGCAGCAAAGGGAATAGAAAAGCACCGCAATCCCCTGGCAGAGGGATGTATGAACAGCGTTACCTTCCACCACGCACCAACCACCTGGGAAGCCAGCCCGCTCCCAAACGCCACTTTCAAACGCCTTCCCCAGGCAGCTCCCGTCTAAGGATTGGGCACGGTGTCACATGGGAGGGAATGCCGGGTCCCGGACAGAGATTAAACCCTCTCCCCGCTGGAACCAGGACACCCTCTTAACAGTATTCAGATTTGTTGCTGCTTTTGTGTGTCAGGAACGTCATGTCTTCTCATCTTTTTGGAACGATTGTGCTGCCCAGTCAGACCATTAATCAATCTATTACTGAAGTTAAGCAGGCATGTCTCCAGAGAGCGACCCTTACTTCCATAACATTTTGATTACCACACAAAACTTGGTCATGTAAATAGTGATAACATAACCTCTTTTTCTTTTAGAAATCTACGATTCAGCACTAAGTGGCTAGGGGCCTACCATTAATCATTCATGAATATTAGAAAGAATATTCGATTAGAGATGTGCTCTGGGACACTTTTAATATTTCTAAATATGACACGTTTCTGGTGACTTTAAATAGTACACAAGTGACACATTTAAAGTTAGGCAATAAAACAACAAATAATGCAAACTGATAAGAAGTGATTAAGCTGGATGCAGATTTTAAATACCTCGAAATTAATTTTATATTTCTGATGTGTTTGGATGATGTTTGCAAATACCATTAGTAGATGTAGAAGCTTTTTTCTTTTCTGTTTTCATTTGTATATAAAAACTCAGGTGAGCTGATTAATACTCAAGCAGATGGATTCCGATACCCAGATATTACTATTTGTATACATGCGGATATTTAATTACATTTGTGATTCCAGCTTGATTTGATTTGCTTTTGGAGAAGTGATGAAGGCTTTTAATTTAAAGTATCTTTTTTATTTCACATCACATTTTTCTCCTACATTTGGCAGATTCTTCTTTTCTAGTCACCTTCGCTCCATGTCCTGGGTGTTCAGACTTGCAGCACAAGCAGTGCCAACCTTGGCTGCCTTAAAGTTAAAAAAAAAAAAAAAATCAGCTGTTCAGATAGTTTTAGAGGTATTGTTCTACTTCTGAAGATAATTTTCCTGCAGTGGATAAAATAATCACCTAGTTCCCGTACTTGTGATATAATGTCTTCTTAAAGAGCACTATCACAAAAAGTTTGTTTTCCAAGAGAGTCATAACTTTATCTCTGGAAAGAGGTATCCATATTGGTGTTTTTCAGGAAGCTTACAGGACTTAGATACTCTGATCCAAGTGTTTAAAAAAGTGGGATAATGGTAAATAAATCAATGACGCTTCTCTGTTCAGTGGGCACAGGAAATTGTATATCTCTGTAATTAAGATGGGAAAATTCCATTTTATCTGCATTTTTGCTTTGCTGAAGACTGACAGACATGTATTACAGCAAGTTTTTTTATTACGACATTGCTTTTTGTTATCACATTGGTTTTTTATTTACATTGCAACATTGGGTTTTATTTACTTTTTTAAAGACATTTTTCCTTACCTTTTTTTCTTTACTTTTTTTTTTTCATTAAGACAACAAAGTTACAATGTCTTATAAAATATTTTGGAGAGTGCTAACATACACATTGTGAGAAACAAATTGATCACACAGTCTTAATAATTGGCAAAAAATTGACAAATTTGAGGCATTCCCAACCATTTCTTCCTTGAGTTTGTCCACTCGATAGATCTATCTCCATCTTGTTAATGCTCTGAGAAGTGTAATTAGTGTAAGGTTCCCCTGCAAGTGAAAGATGGATAGGTGTGTGGAGAATTCAGGAAAGGAGAGGAAGGAGATATTAATGTTGAACAGGAGCAATCTACAGCAGTCGCAGTCAATCTTTCAATGTAAACAACTGATCATTAAAAGTGTCTGAGACATTCAAATCATATTTGCTGTACTAGACTCTTCCCACCAGATATAATAAATGTTCACAACTATAACATTTCTACATTTCTTTTACGACCAGATAATGTGAATGGCTGAAAAAATGAAACTTTTGACTTGATACTGAAAATCTATTTTATTTTGAATGACATGAAAACATAAATCATATTGTTTGCAAGAGAACCGTTTAGAAGCATTTTATTCCAAGTCAATGAACTATTATATTCTTTTAAGAGGAACCTGTTTGTTTCAGTTTTATTGAATACAAATGTTTCAACAATTAATATTACTGTAAAAATTTAAAACCTAAATATTTTGTTATAGCAAGTGATTTCAGTTATTTCTTTTTAGAATAGTCACTGTCTTCTCAGTTCCATGAAGCATTTTGTTTGGCAAACTGGCATTTACTGGTGGAGGTACATTCCTCCACCATGCAGATAAACTTTGAATCATTCCCCTGCTTTTCAGTTAGAAAGGAACATATGGGAGAATGTCCAAGGCGGTTAAGGCCAGAGCGCTGTAAATCTGAAGGGTTACTGCAAGTAACCCTTATTCCAGTTTTGGTATATTGCTATCTGTGATAGATTAATAGGATATACCTTGACAAAACTGCAACTTGAACTGTACTATAAATATGAGAGCTATTCTTTCTGATTAAGTTCTCTTAAATAAAAAAAAGGGCAAAGGCGGAGGCTAAAACTAGATAAGAATTTAAGTCCCTGTCTTCAAGCAAAACCCGGGACCTAGACTTTGGCTTTCTAGCTTATATGTGGGGAGAGTAAGATGTCCACTAAGGATGGTACAAAACTCCCCACAGCCTCTGAGTAAACAGTGCAGTTTATTATAGAAGTTGCTTCTGGCGTCTTCCTAGGAATTCCAGACTAGTGGTGCCCTCATCAATATAAAACATGGGCATGCTGTATGTATCACGTTTTAGAAGAAAAACACTCATAGTTGTCTTCTTTGAGCGAGTTCTAGAGGTGCTTCTGAATTTTGAATCCCCTGTGGGTCTTTGCCAAAGTAAAAAGCCTGGTTCCTTATTCTGATGGGGCTTATGTGGGATTTAGGGGCTGAACTCAAATCCCAGCTGTTCTGGGCGTTCAAAGAAAGAAATGAAAATTAAGGAGATGCACCTGGAGAAACTAGGCACTTCCAGGATTAGGTAGCAGCTGGATGTAAAAATTCCCAGATTAGAATTTTACATTGAGATGCGTCATTTCTTTGCATACCCAATTCTAAATCTGACCTTGAGATTCCAGCCTTCAGTGAACCCAAACATTCCAGGAATGAAATAAATAGAACCCCATATGCTTTACTTTTGGAAGTGTTACACAATCAGTCTCATGATTTCTGGGAGCTGCTATCCTATTAGGTGAAGGAATGGAATATCTGCTGTAGAAAAAATCCATCAGAAGCTTGTATGAGATCATTTTTATGGTTTTCTTTCAGTCTTCCATCTAACTCCGCCTTCCCCCTTGAAAGTAAACCAATGGGATGGATATATGTTGTCGAGAAGTTTTCATTTTGAAGGATGCAAGATACTGCATGCTGCCTTTACTAACAGTCATTCAGCCTGGCACATACCATAATACTGCTTTGTGTGCGTGGAACAATATAGACTGCATTTATCATAAAACTTGCCCTCGGGCAACTTTCTGAGCATACAGATAAAGGGAATTCATTTGTGCCCTGATCATTATGACAGTGTTCTTCAACAGGTGGAAAGACAGCCTGATTTTGTCTTGTCAGTGATGGCCTGTTCAGTATTGATGGCAAAATGTTTGTGCTTAATGATGCCCATAAATGACAGTGAAATATTTTTTCCTTGTCTTTTAGGGTCTTTAGAAGTATAAATATTCGTTCATTTTCTTTGTTTTCAGAGATACAGATAATATTTCGATTCCTGACAAGTACTCAGCCTGTGATTGAAAGTGGAGAGAGTGACAAGGTAACGGCTGCTAGATATTACAAATGATAGATTACTTATATCAGACTATTACCTGATTTTTTTATAAATAGCCTACATTTCCACAAATGTGGTTTCAATCCTGCACTTGAAATTTGGGTCAAGCAGTCCCATAATTCTGGAATCTCTGCCTAATTTGAGAGTTATATTTTCTATCAGTACTACTGCAATAATGGTTCTTCTGCTTAAAAAATTAATCCATCTTAATTCAAGAAAATATCAGTTTAGTGGTAATCTCTGGCTTCCTATTATGCCCTCTAGCTTCTCTTTCTTTCTGGCAGGATGACAATGTCAGAATTAAATCATGTCTGTAGCCAGTGGTTTGCCTAGCTGCAGGTCTCTGAATGAAAGCCCAAATCAGGACTTTCATGTTCCAATTTTTTTCCAGCTCGCATGATTTTCTGTATGTACAGAATTCAAGAAAAGAAAAAAGAAGTAAATTGATGAGTGGCAGTTAGATTAGGTCCAGGGCATGACATAAAAGGTAAAAAATAAGAATAGTGGTGCCTGGTTGTTTCTAGTCTTTTATTTCCAGTTTGGGTTGCTTCCCTTTTTTGTTTGGCAGATACTGAGTAACATCAGGTCATAATTGGATGAGGGATCAACTTCTTTATCTAAATGAATCCGAGATCTGGCTCTAGCAGGTTGAGTCCCTCCTCTGACCTCTTGCCATTTCTGACAAACGAGGCACTTTTGTGATGGTTGGAAACCCAGTCTCATGTCTTTGTACTTCACCTTTTCTGGCAAAAATAAACATAGGCAAAGGGTGAAGGCATAATATTTTAAGAGGTTTTATTATAGACCACGTACTGTTAAATATGGTCATTGCCCAGTCTTCTCTGCTCCTTGGAGTTGTATGCAACATGTGACACACAGGGTCATACCAACTGCAGTATTCATAAAAAGGTTAATCGCTTCTAAATAGCTAAGAGTACAATGTCTTACCTTGCAATCTGAAGGCCAATGAGAGTGTTCTCATTATACACCACCTCTTACTTCGCTGGGCTTCACTCTGTGCGTCTTTGCTGAAATTCCTGCTGAGAGAGTTGCATGGTTAGCAATTTTTAAGTCAGAACATTCTTCCTTCCTATTTATTTGGTAGCTGAATTTAGTTCTTAATAAAAGACAGTTTTTACATTTCCAGCAGAGCTTTAAAAATGCTATTACTCCAAGCACAGTACTGAATACTCTCTTTTCCTTTTGTCAGTGAAATTAAGGATGCGACCGTAGCTTGGGTCATGAAAAAAATAGTGAAAATAGTGAGCAGTCCAAAAAACAAGAACAGGGGTTTAGACTAGCAGTGATTTTCAAGTTTTTGGTCAGCATCCTCTAGGAGTCTGAGAACCACTTGTAAAGGGATGAGAAGAGGAGAATTAAAAAAAAAGCAAAACTGATTTTAGGAGGCTTGCACTTAATATATGAGGGTGTGAATTTCCATCAGAGGTTTGCAGTAAAAAAGGTTTCCTCTGAAACCGGTAGCTAATGATGAATGTACTTTCTTCATCTTTTATTCCGTGCTGTACTCGGAGAAAATAAAGCTGCCCCTTCCTTGAAAAAGAATTTAAACAAAATTCAGAACCTGAAATATGAAAAGCAAGATGGCTAACAGTGGACTAAATCAGATGAGCATATTACTATAATGATCTTAATTACATGGGGAATTTATAATTATTTTATATTGCTTTTTAAAAAATCTGGTGTTGAAGACTCTGCAGGGAACAAATAGTCTCAAAAACAAACTGCTGGTAACATTTAATACATGCACCAGAAGAACAATTATCCTCTTAAGCTTCTGTAAAAAAACTGAGGAAAGAGAAAAACAGGGAAATAATACACTGTATGTCATAATATAGTTGTATCCTTAATTGTAATTATTAATAAGGAATTTAAAATCATCTGCTATCCCTTCCTGCAGTTTTATGCACATTCTGAATACTTTTTAGCTGCATTATCTTGTACATAAATGCATAAAGACATATATCAGCCTTTATGTGTGAATAAAGATGAGTGAATTAATAGCTCTTGTCTTAAGCTAAAGCTCTTCTACTGTCTAAATCTAAGCAGGTATTAAAACTCAAGGGGCCAGATTCTAATCTGTTGTGCCACTGCAAATTAAGAGTGATTCAAAGGAACTGGAAGTGGTGAATCCTAATTTCACAAAATGTAACTCAGATTTGAATTTGGCCTTAGGTTCTACGAGTTACATCATGAGCGACTGCAGAAGTATTATGTGTTGAAGAAGAAAGTGTTCCCCAGAGTGACTGTGGCAGGGTTGGCCCCCAGGTATTTGGTTACACAAATTCGAAGTATTAACCTGTCTCGTTTTCAAAGTTTCCTATTTTGTCTCTGCCCATGGATTAGGCAGCCGCTCCACTGACTTTACGGTGATCCTGGGGAAGAAGAGCTATGCATTTGCTTGCTGCAAGTTAATTGTGAACTTAAAAAATCAACTCCCCATGCCCTTCCTCTTAAAAACAGATATTGCAAATTTGTATTCACTCTTTTCCTTCCTGAATTCTGCATAGGCGTTATGAGCTTTCCAATGATATCCTTGGGGTTTTACATTCATCCTAACATATGGCATGTATGTGAGTCTCTTCTCAAATTTATTTGAGTTTATGTGTGATTGGGAGCAGTTAGCTGGGTGAATTGCTGAATCATGGAACAATTATGGCAGGAATTCTCCGGTTTTGTCTTTTTCTACAAATGATATTGTACTATGTTGCATTCACTTCAGTTCTTAGCAGGACTGCTGAAAAGTAAGTTACAGCTGTTGCCATCTGGTAACTTTTGAAGCAATTTCCCTCACATGTTCCTGTTGCTTGATAATTCTTTGTTAACTCTGTACAGGTAACCTGATCTTCAGGCTCATAGCAAATATACTCGCCTGTCCACTGTCTGTCGTCTTCTTTAGTCATTCTGTTAAAGCCTGGTTTCTTAGAATGTAGCCTAGTCTGGCTGGGCGAAAAGGTGCAACTGGCTCCCCCATGGAGAAATAGCTTTCTGTAGCTTCACCCACATCCCCAGAGAACTGTTTGTGGCTGCAGTAATTCTCTGCAGACCCTCTGCTCCCACTGGAAAGGGGAGGTTAAAGCCATGCTCTTGCTTTCTCCTTGCCAGACAACTGTCCCAGTCACTAACACTGGGTAGGAAACTGCAGCATTCAGAGGCAAGCTCAGCATTTGCATGGATGTTAAAGACAACACAAAAAAAAAATAATTATGGAAGTTTATTAAATGCAGCGGGCCCCTGTCTCAGGATGCCTGGGAGCTAGAATCATTTGAGACTGAAGAAGATGGCGAAAAGTATTGCTATGTGCTTGTTCTTGTCAGCTGCTTTTAGAGATGGGACACGGTTAGAAAGACCTTTGGTGTGTCCCAATGTAGTTCCTATTATGTTAATACATTGAAAATCAACTTCTGAAATTGAACTAGAAAAAAGCAAAAATTAAAGAAGAGTCATCTGCCCATCTCTGTATTTAAACAGGCAAGGTTAATTGACAATTGACATGCATTTACAGTGCTTAAGCTGAGCAGGAACAATACTTGAGAACTGCATTTCTATCCTACATCCTTTTAACTTTCCTTTTTTTTTCATTCATCTAACGTCAGATGAGATTTTGGTTTCTTTATACGAAAGTTTCTGCCTCTCTCTCTTGCTTTAACTCTGAATTTAACCTCAAAATTCCTCAAACACCTGTCCAGTAACTTCTCCCTGAATAATGTGCCAGAAAAACATCTCACTGCTGCAGCTAACACAAAGCTGCAATCACGAAAAATAGGCTGCTATTTTGTGGAGCAGAAGACTGGAGTGCAACAGGCGATCTTTCTCAGTGTGACAGTTTGCACAGCAACTGGAAATTCTGTCCTCCAGAATTCAGCTAAAGACACAGCAAAACCTGTAGAAAAGAAATATCCCCTCAATTCAGATCTGGCATATTTGCCTGCTACTTTGACTCAAGTCCCACAAGTTTGGTGTGTCTTAAGTGACTTTAGACATGGGATTTCTAATAGTAATTAGCAAGCCCTTCTGCCATTCGTCTCTGACATTCTCGTCACAAAGCCACACTTAGGTAGCAAAACGGGAGCAAACAAATGGACAACACAGGGATGAAAAATGTACAGTGTACAGAGTTCACCAGTATAAAAGGCTATTTCAATAACTGTCTGGAAGATGGTTAAAACAAATTACTCACCTTCCAAAATCCTCAGGTAGCTAGACTTATCAATCCAAAGGGTGAACTTTGAGGTTAAAATAATGTGATCCAAGCTGCATGGAAGATAGATGGCTGGTTGGGAGGGAAACTTCGGTTGAAATAACTTCAACTGACAATCCGTTACGCCTCATCTGATCCCACACACATCAGATTCGGTCTTGCATACATATCCTTGTTTATCATCCTTCCTCCAGTATGTAAGAGTTGCTTCCTAATTTTTATCACATCCATTTGATCAAATTTTATAATGGTAATTTCCCTTTTCAGCATTATAGTATGATATCTTATTAGTGACTTTACTGTTTTATTAACCTGAATAAATCCTGACATAATACCAGGTGTTACGAGCATTACAATACAATTTACATAAGAAATTTCCAAGCTAACATGGGGACAGAATGGCTACCTCAGTGCTAACTCTTGGAAACCCAATCTATGCTCAGTATATTTCTTTAGGACCTTTTATTTGTTCCAGAAAGGATGAAGGGTCAGTCTCTGGTTCAAGGACGACTGCTGCTGTAAGGACCAGTGCCATTATTAAGTCTCTAACAGTTATAAGACTAAATATTATACAGTGAATAGAGTATAAACACAGGTTTTGTTTGGTTATGTGAAACACTAGAGTTCCTTATTCCTTGTTAGGGATAAATCAATTTTTGCGGTGCAGAGAGGAAGATGGGAAGAGGCACCATTTTGAATAAGGAGCAATGAGAAAGCAGCCCCAGTGAAGAGAACTATGTGTGAGACACAGTGCCTCTCTAAGCTCCTGAAGATACTGTTTTTACTTCAGATTTAAACATGCAGGGTTAATTTGGCTATAGTAGATGGCAAACAGAGGTTTATTTGTCTCCTCTTCCCCATTTTTCCACTCACCCAGTTCACCACCGTGAAAGGAGTTAGTTGTACAACTTTATTTACCTCTGCACATCTTGGAGAACTTGCACCAGACAGCAAGAAAGTGCCATCCTCCCGCGTGCTCCCATGCAGTGCTGTATCAGCCAAGTCACCATCTAGTTCTTGAGACAGCTGGAACTCAGCAAAGAAAAAATGCCACTAAAGGGATAATAGTGGAGTACAGTTAAAATGATGAAAATTAGGGCACATTTTCCTAACAAATTTTACTAATGAATAATGCATTTACTAATAAACAAAAGGGCTGCCAAGGACATGACAGATTGGAGATACAGCACTTGAGTTATTGGAAGTGGCAGACAGGTCACAACTTTTATTTATGTTAATAGCTAACCACCTGTCAGATAAATTGGGAAGTAGATGCCTCCACAGCAATGCCAGCAGGCGCCTTTCAGAACTGCGAGAAAGGACCAAGAGGACAGACAGCCTAGCTAGCTATCGTGCTGGCAACTGAGATGTCTGTTCTTCTCTCTTCTAGTTACACCTATGCTGTAATATCCGCTGCTTAAGAAAGGACCGAATACTCTGTTACTGGTTTTGATAGATACATCCCCAAACATTCCTTACCTGCTTGTGGCAAGCACACAATTTAACTTCCGCTTGGCAGAGAGGTCATCACCTACAGTGTTGAATACTGACACGCACAGCTTGGCAGCACAAACTGGAAACTCATTGGTACTTACTAAACATTTGGCAGCCCAAGCATTGCCCTCAGAGATAATGAAATCTATTTTACTCTTAAATTATTTAGAGGATGACAGTGTATGGCACTTCTTCTTTTCATATGTTTGCAAACTTGTATAGAACTTAAAAGATGTTTCTAACACAATTTTCCATAGTTAAAAGGAAACCAGAACCTATTAGGGTTCCCAGAGGAAAGAGATCTCCCCTTCTTTGAAGTGGTCCCGTAGGTGTTTTCAGAAAAAGAGGTACACTCTACATGGTTCTCCACTTAATTTAACTGATCAGATAACTGATCCGTTTCTAGCGGTTCTAATTTCAGTTTCCTCCTCTGCCTGACAACATTTGAACCTACCCTACCATTAAGGACTTACAGGATTGATTTTCATCCTACTCTCCACTCTGTTGAAGCTATTTCACTTTACATAGAATAATTAAATACTCAGTAAGCCACAGAGAAAGAGAACAAGAGTGCATATTACCCTGCAGCCCAATAATTAGTGCATTCTGATATAAGCTGTCATCACAGCTACTTGTGCCTACTGTTCTGTTTAAAGAAAGGCCTTTAATCCAGCATTCTCACTTGCAGGTGATGCTTTAAACCCTAGACTAAAGCAATACTAGCTATCATATTAATTCACATGCTGCGATTTTTTGGAGAAGATTTTGTTCTTGAAGTTTTTTCAAGAATGAAGTTCTAGATTAATCCCAGCCTTCTGTAACTACTGTGGGTGTTTAAGTGAGGACAGTAGTTTCAGAAACTCTTCTTGTACACAAAGGAAAGAGCCAGACATCTTCAGAGCATAATTCAGGTCTTAGGTAGTTCCACTCCTTTCCAAAAGTGTCTTTCTCTCTTCACTGAACATGAGGGGTTTGAGTAACCTTTGTCCTTTGCAATTCATTTTAATATGATATGAATAGAAGCTTTTTTTAAGATTTTCTCAAATTCTTTTGAAGTGCACAAAATACAGGTGCGTCCATAGTACCTCTTGACCTGAGAAGGGTCCTGAGAAAATAAAATCTGTTCTTACTGGTAGTTTGATTTTGCATTAACAATAACCTTGGAACTTTATTCATGGATGACTCTCCTGTTCCACAGAAAAGATCCTCTCTTCGGTGGCAATTAGTACCTCAGCATAAATGTTTGAACATGTGCAAAGGAAAACCTGCCTCATTGTGTTGTAATGGCTGTTTTTCAGCTGGGATGCTGATATTTTATGAATGTTACAACTTAGCCAGATGATCAACATATTCCCAATGACACCATTTGCCAGTAAAATAACGACTGCTGCCTACAGAAGTGTTCAAAACCTCAGACTGAAGCATTGTACATAAAATCTCAGCATTTTTGTTTGCTGTTTCTGTGATTGATGGTAATAAACTTCACTTTCGTGAATGAGAGGCTTCTGTGTAAACACTTGCAGTGTACTGTAAAAATGAACATGAAAATGTGCAAGCTTCACAGAGGCTTTTTCCATTTTTTGATACGCGTCCTTATGCCAGCCTGTCTCTGGCATATTCAGAAATTCAGATACCATATGTCCTTATGATCATTTCAAAACTTTCAAATCCAGGCTCTCTCTGTTCAACAAGCTTCTTTTATTGATAAGTGCTGCTGCTGTGGCTGCATCTGCTAAAAGCAACTGTGCACAGCTCCAGTGACTAATCTCATTTAGGTTAATGGTATCTGCAAGGTCACTTGGGAAAGATGTGAAGACACTATTATCCACCTGGATGCTGCTCTATAGGTGGAGATGAAGCAGGTACATAAACTGTTGGAGAGAACTGTCATGATTCTCACAGCTTTATAGATTACTCTGATTGTTCTTTAGAATAGCAGAAATTTTCCTTAAAATTGAGGATTTGTATAATTTGATTGTTTTTAGAAATTCTAGAGTGCAGAGTTTTGCTATTTCTGAAAGATGTGTTCAGCTGATGAGCATGTTTGTTTGAGCTGGAGAGAAAAGACACATAAGTCCTTCCTCCACGCACCTCTATCTTGTGTTTATGGAGAAAGGAGGATGAGAAGCGAAGCTTCTCTCGCTAGCGCTGTATCTCCCCGTCCCACCTCCCCTGCCCCTTTCTCTCGGTATCTCTGTGTCTTTCTCTCTCCCTGTCCTACAGAACAGTGGTACACAGACAGCGAGTCCTACTCATACATCTGGACAGCACGAGAGAGGAATACCTGCATTTGCTGATGGCCCTGATGAAAAAGATTGCTCCTTTCTGTCCCATCTGGAATAACAGAAAATGCTCAGTGTGTCTCTTGAGTGTTTTTTGGAACTCCTCCTAGGAAAATAATACTGGCGTTGGGGCTGGGTGTGAATTCTCATATCCTTAACGATTTCTAATTATTTAGCAGACAGGATTTGGGGATTTGGACTACTTTGATAAAAGTGCTTTAAAATAAATAGAACAACTTCTATATTTTAACTGAAGAACATTAGCAAATTAATGTATTGCTGAGTGACTATCATTTGCTGTATATTGCAAAATACAGATGGAAACAGCACAATCTCCATTGTTGTTAATTGCTATTGTTAATGCTTTTTAGTTAGTACATGAATTTCAGTGTAAATAGCACTTTCTTTTGCTGCTAGCTTCACAGAATATTTGCATACAGCCATAAATTCCTTACTCATAAAAAACCCTATTAAAAACAATGGAAGATAATAGGATGATAATACATCAGAGGCTTTTGCTCAGCAGAGGAGAGCACAAAGGAGAGATGGCAAATATCCTTCTGCCTAGTCATCTGTCCTGATATATTCTCACTTTTACCTTAGTTTGGACTTTTTAAAAATACATTTTTTTTTTCTTTGGGAGAAGTTCATAAGTGGTAGTACAATTCATCTGATGAACTTGATGGCTTCTTTCAACACTGAGTTTGTGTACTCTCATAAATGGATCTTGGCTAAATTTTTTCTATGCTTGTCCCCACTTTCCCTATAAGAAGTTCCGTAGCCTTCAGAGCAATTACTCAAGTTGCTGGAATAACACAGGGAGGTCTTTAATGGCATTCAGCAGACCTGGAATCTTTTCTACTAATAACATTTTCAAACTATCTTTTCCTTGTGTCTTCCCTCCATCCCAAATGTGTATGTGCTTGCATAGAGTTAGCCAGAATGGCACCGAATGGTGATAACATACAAATTCCTTTTCGTTGTTTCTGATTTCCTCTTAGCAATTCTGTAAATGGGAAAGATGCTATATAGTAGGGTCAAATCATTGAGTCATTACTATAATTGGGATAATGGGATGATGATTTAAGTATTCTTGTTTATTCTGACTGACCTAGTGTCTACTTTCCAAGTACATTATATAGACTGTTTGCTCTTGTAGAATTAAGGTCAAGGAATAGTATGCTTTTGTTGGTATAGAAACAGCTCAAGCACGAGATACAGTTCTGTTTATTGTATTACCTGTGATTTTCATTGAAACAGACTTCCCAACTTGTGTCTGTACTGTTCTGTCTTTAACATACATAGCACTTTATCCCATTTAAATATGAGATAGCTGAGCTCAGAGGAGACACAATTAGATAAACTGATCCCTGAATGATTTAGAAAGTCACAATTCAGGGGTGAATAGTCTCAGCATTTCAAGTTTTTAAGCAAACTGGCTGTGAACACTTAAATTTTGGAATGCAGGAAGATGGATGAGGAGACATACTGTAGGACTAATATCTGAGAGATCACACCATAACTCACAAACATTGTACCTAAACACATTTAAACTATTTGGTTATGCTTCCCTCTTGGTTCTCTTATTTCTGCTGGGAATGGGGCAAGTTGTACTTCAGCCTGAAGCTGATTGGTGCGATTACGTTTATTCAAGGTTTTCCATCTCACTTTGGTGATTATTAGAACTGCTTGTATTTTCTGTATAGCACACCTTGCCCTGGGTGCTTTGACTAACAAATTTCTATTTCTTTCAGAGTATGTGTCTATTCAAAGCAAAGACACCTTTGCCCTAAATTGTTATGATTCCTTCATAGCTTGGCAAAGCCCAAAATAACAGATCCTATTCCCAGTAAGATAAAACCTGATACTCCCTCTGACTTCTGTGGCAGCACACTTTTGTCATAAAGGAAAAAATAAAAAACAAACAAACAAACAAACCACTGTGGCCAGTAAGGCCATTGTAAAAATGGTGGACTTTATATTCTAAATCAAAAATATAAATATGGAAAATGAATGGAAATAAATTAAAAGGTCTAAGTGCTTGAAAATGCAAATCTAGGACAAATGTCTCCAGTTTTATGCGCTGTTCTTAGCTAGAAGTGCTGACAGCTTTTAATAGCTTGTATATTCTTTTCTTATAAATATTTTCCCATATTGTGCAACTAAGGACTATGTTTTTAAAGGAAAACTAAACAGACATGAGTGGAAACTTTGCACTGAGAAATGGCCAGCTTAGTATGCAAGCAACAACACTATCTCACATTCATTTGAATGCTTGCCATCTGGAACAGATGCATTAGTTGTGGCTTCAGTAATGACATGGTGGAGGAGAAGACCTTCCTCACCTCATGATTGCAATATTACTTAATGGGGCTCCTCATGTGAGTAAAGTGATTGTATATTCAGCCCAGTGTTTTATTCAGCTGTCATCTTTACTTTATACTATAACCTAGCCATCTTGCTGTACAGTCTTGCTTGAATACGTGCAACATTGTGGCATATATTGTATGAAAGATGCTATTCCAAATAAAGTCATATTGTAGACTTGACTTTGTTCTGTATTGATATTGAATGCATTTAGAATGGTAATCTTCTATGTACAGTATGTGTCTGAGGAGATTATATCTTATTTTGCACATCAGGATATCTTTAGAATTGTTTATTATTCACGTTATATTTTAAACTGATGCTGGTCTATGCAGATTTTAAATGTGTTTGTCATATACCATTAGTCACTGTGTGAAATCTCTCAGTAATAGTTAGTTCTTGAATTTTCTGCAGCTAAGGAGAATTTAACACTGATTGATGGTAGATCACTTAGCTGGTTGGCAGACTTTCCAATTTACGGCAGGAAAATTGCTCTTTTCTTTATGCTCATTCCTTCTTCTGCAGGGGGACAGTAAGATATATGTGCCAGGGTGCACATAACAGCAAGAATCTGATTGGCAATACTGCAGGTCTTTTTTACAATTGTGATTTTATCATTTTCAAAAACTGGACTGAATGTCAAGTATTTCAGATGCAATTTTTAAAAACCGCTCTATTTATCAAATGTTGATGATATATCCGTATCATATTTCACATGCAAAAAATTACCTAACGTATTTTTGCATGAGGAAATGAGTAAGCTGTCAGTTCTTCATCCTTATCTTCTAATAGTCCCAAACTCTCAGTCCTCTAAGGGCTGATTATCTGTATAGTGAAGATTAGCAGAAGAAACAACTATACTGATTTGCTGTGTGCCGTCTGCAAATATTTCTCATTAACCACTGATTCAATCAAAAAATAATAATAGTATATTAGTTATTCTTCAGTTAAAGAAAGATATGGGATAAATCCCTTTGCTTTAACTTAGTAGTGAGATTTTCAAAGACTATGTTTTAAGATTTCCTGCAGAATGCGTATGAAAAATGGCAATATGTAATTTTTAGTATCCACTTTCTTTAAAGGAAAAAACAAGATAAAAGTTACCATGTTTAAAACCATAAAAGTCTGCTGAAATGCCAGCCATAAATTCTAGTAAATTTAGCAATAGATTTTGTATAAAAAAAAGACTTCTCTGTGAAGAGGTGTGTTTTTTAATTTCAACTGCCTGCAAAGACTGAAGGAAGAATCCAAGCTTTACTACTTCATAAGGTTTACAAGTATAAGAGATTCAAAATGCGGTACGAGAGTGCTGAGTTTGCATACTGTTCCAGAATACACAGAGGTACTTTCTGAAAACATACACATAAGGGGAAAAATAATTGCTAAATTATTGTTTCAAAAACAAATATAAAATATTGCTGTCGCATTGCAGTTTTAGAGCCATGGAGCACAGTATAACTGACACCTCCAAAACATAGATAGTAAACATGGTAATGAAAACAAATGTGTGAAAGTGTGCACTAGGGCCCAATTATGGACTTGCGCAAAGACTTCAGTGGGAGTTCGGCGTGTAGTGCGGCTGCACAATGGTTCCCACAAGGAATGAGGCAACTAAGAAAGCTGTTACAGCTACTGTCCCAACAAACCTATTGTTTGGTGAGTTCGTTTTCAACAGCTCCTCCCACATCCACACTAATGGCAGACCAGTGCTGTTACAGCCTGAAATTTATGCAAGGTCAATCATGTAATGAAAATTATACTAGTTTATAATTATTATCTTTTATTACTACAGACGCTGTGTGGAGTTCATAAAATTGCAAATCTAACAGAAGAAATACTTGCATCCGCTTTTTAAAATAAAAATTCAGTCTATTTGTAATGCTGAATTGAAGAAAATGGGAAGCAGGATAGTGGAGAGCAGCATTAAAGAAATAGAAAGGTAGTATCTCGATGGAATTTTCTTGTTCTGTCTCAGCCTGGTTTTGCCCATTTCTTACATTTGTGCCTGTCACCCTACTATCTTTTCTGTAACTGCTTTTTGAAAAATATCCATTAGACAAATACCTATTTCATCAAAACCACATTCTTAGTATTAAGTTCTTAAGTTTTCTGAAGTACTGTTATGGCATTGCATCTTTTAACATATACTTACCTCGATCGTTAAAGCATGTAAAATCTCCCACACTTTCTACCAAGAACTTAAGAACTGTCAGCTTCCCATGGATCGGGTTAGTAGTAAGAACTGATCTTTGGCCATGCCAGGTGCACTGGATCTAATCACAGTGGTGAGAGACAGTGGTTAAAAGTCACTCACAACTTCTCAGATCTCTGAAACTGAGTCTGTGGTGTTAAAGGCAAAAAAAAGTCCTAACTAAATGAGGCCAATCTTTCTAAGACAACCTTGCCAACCCCTGGAAAGGTAGGGATCTAAGTTTGCTTTATCAAAGAGAAACTAAGCCCTTAAATCCTCATCTGGAGCAAATAGGCTAGAATACAGCTATCCAAACTTATAAAAAGATTCCTGTGTGTATTAGGTGGTCAAAAGATGTCAGCAACTGGTCTGCTTGTACAAACTGCATATTCCTTCATCTAGGACCATACAGTTTCCCACATATCGGGTGACCGAATCTATTCTGCCGTCAGAGACGGTTTATATTATACATCAGAAAAAAACCCTGGAAATTATATTAATTAGAAGTCAGATATCTGTGTCCCAGTGCCCTTCCTAAAAATCCCGCCAACTTCCAAAACCACAAGGCTTACAAAAGTATCTTGTCTAGTGACATTAGTAATGCTGTGTTTTGCTTTATAAGGTAATAAAAAGTGATGTGACTGATTCAACCAGATGTGACAACTCAAAAGTTGGCATGACAGGTTGAGAAATGTTAGCCTAGGAAAGAAAAAGAAAATTAGAGCCTTTAAAAAATATTTTAGGTGTTTGGTGTTTGCACTGTTGTGAAAATGGCCAGCTATGACGTATTTATATTTTCTAAGAATCTCTAGTTACACGTTGGATGTTAAGTTTCCAGTTCATTTTGTGGAGGAGCGTGCTTAAGGTAAAGACAGAAAGATAGAGAGACAAACAGATCTTCAGCTTGTGAAATCTGATGCAGCTCCAGTGATGCTGATTTTGTAACGCAAGTTTGACGAGGCAGTCCCCATTTTTCAGTACCCTTTGATTAGGCATCCGAATAGTTCTACATATTTTTGTAGCCATGATGGTCAAAAGATGGAAGACAAACAAGGGTTTCAGGAAGGGATAACATTTTTTCATTACAATATTTTTATTGGGACAATTATACAATTAATCTATTAGACAATAGAGTAAGATATTGTACTGCACATACGGTGATGTAGAACTATCACAACAAAAGTCTAAACCAGCTCAATATCCTCACTTTTTCTTCTGTTTAATACTTTCATTACTGCTTTTACTGGATTTGTAAACAAGTAAACAATAATATAAAGGGAATGATTACTTTTGGTACTGAACAGCAGATCACCAAATAAAGACGAGCTGGTTTCTGACATTACCAGAAACCTTGCAAGGCAGGATGTGGGATAGATGTAGGGCAAGCCCTGGCAACCTTGAGGATTCTAG
The DNA here is from genome assembly GCA_013398295.1 of Chionis minor. Lineage (NCBI taxonomy): Eukaryota > Metazoa > Chordata > Aves > Charadriiformes > Chionidae > Chionis > Chionis minor. Next base: position 480,321 of record VZSF01001075.1, read on the forward strand.
ACCAGGAAGAAACTCAGTTTATACATTGTGGTTTAACTCCTCTGATTATGCAACCTAGTAATTTTTCACATTTGGATGCATTTCTATCTCACTGTATAGCTTTGAGTTAGTTAGACATATATGCAAAATCAAAGCTTCATCACGTCCGTAAAATGAAAACATGCATCCTCAGGTGGCTGACTTACTGATATTTCAGTAGTCTTAAACTTGGTGGTCTTGACTAGTCCTGTTTCTTCTGTGATTCATTCACAGCCTTTGTCCTAATCCTAAAAGCTGTCTATGAAGAAAGAGATGTCTGCCTTAGGGAATACTTGCCTAACTCTCAGGATAACTAAGTTAAGAAAGTCTATAATGAAAATTGTGAGAGTCGGAAATGAAGCTTTCTTAAACGAGTAGCAGCACATTATGGAATGAGCTGTCAGAACAATTTATATTTGTCTGTTGCAGTGCTTTTAGATCCCACTACAAATAATTTCTGCATCTGTTCACAGAAGAAATCTACCACCAGCACATAGATACAGAAAAACAAACAAAACATAAGGAGGTTTTATTAATACTGGTTTAAGGTAGAATTCTCGACAAGTTTTTCTTTGGCAGCAATCCAATATATTGATTTAACACTCAGACGGATAAAGTATCTAAATCTGGATACTTATCCAAACAATGATCTAAACCCTTTGATGCTAGTGCTGCTCCTTTTATATTTGAGAGCCTCAAAATCAAAATATCCAGGTTGCTTTCTCCATAAATGCGCGTCAGAAAAACAAATTCCTCATTTCTTTTTTTTTTTCTATAAAATTAGAGAAAATACTTTATTTTTAATGACTTTTCTGTCAAAGTCTATTAGCCATAATGAGTACCTCTGGTTTTCACATCTGCAAACATGAAACTTCAGTGCTTGAGCTTCTGATGGGTCTCTGAAGCAAAAGTGGCACTCCATGGAGGAATTACACTGTATTAGAATAAACATAATGAAATCATTCTTCAAAAGTGTATTAAGTTGCACAAGGCTGAGTTTGCAATATCCTAAAATGAGAAGAAAGATCTATTCAAATATGAATAAGTGAGAGATTATTTGCAAGAGAGGGAGAAGTCTAGCTACAAGCACAGGTGCTTTAAAGCACAAATCCACACCATTAAGCTCTGGCACAGCTGTTTCATAATAAATAAAAAAGAGAAACAAGAGAAACACCCATTAAAGTCTCGTATGATACAACCTACGAAGGAAGAAAAGTCATTTGTTTGTAAACTACTATCACATTAACAATGGAGGCCAATTGAGAAAACCTCCAGATCTGACAGGATGATTTTAAACTAAGCGTGTGGAATTGTTTATTAAGACTTTGAGTGACAGTCTAATATATTAAATCGGTTCAGAAGATTGTAAAATGCATTAGCATTAGCAATTTAATACCTCCAACAAATTTAACTGTCACTCATGAGCATATCTGTCCTTGTTAAAGGAAAAAAAACCTGAAGCGCCATCTTTGTCTGGATGGACAATGAAGTTAGAAAAGGCAAAAGCCTTTCTCTGCACATTGGTGAGGAGAGAGCTGTGTTACATTTATCATAATTAACTTTCACAGTTGGCAGCATTTTTTGGCAAATGTGTTATTTGCTCAAGCTTGTGAAAGAAGTTTTAAGAACTAATCATTGGAGCCAAGCCTTAGCTTGCAGTCGTTTCAGGGCCGGATTTTAATCAATTTAGAAACATAATTACATGCCAAATGTGTACACAGTTACTTTGATTACACACAGAAATTGGGCAGTTTCATAGTCAACTAACTGATTGTAGACAGTTGGGTGCAAAATACCTCATCTGAACGAGCAGTTGTTAATAATCTTGTGTTACAACCATGTGTGGAACAATGTAGCAAACTTCCTTAAAAATCAGGATCTTTAAAGGAAATATTTCCAGTTTTCAGTTTTATTTAGATGGACACATTTCCTAGGCTTTTTATTTTTTATTAAATATTTTAATTGTTGCTATTAATAGAGCGAAAAATAACTTTTTAAAAGCTGAGCAGAAAAAAAAATCAAGTGGAAAAGCAGGTCACTCAAATATGTCATATGATTACTTTGCAGTGCAGTAATGAAAAGGATCCCAAATGTGGTGTCCATCAGACTACAATACAAGGGTTTCAATACAAATAACAGACTACAACCGTTTTGATTTTTGAAGAAGAAGAATTAACAAAATGCCAGACCATTGACATGAATCGCTGAATGAATAAAATGCAGTGTTTAGCTTACTGTAATTAACATGCCTGTGTTATTCAGGAGTGCTTAGATAACTACTGCATGTTTATGAAAGTGTTCCTGAATCCTAATATATGTGTGACATCCAGTATAATTAATTTGACAATTAGCGTCAATTATTTGATGGTCTCACATTTGAAAACTTTTAGATCTCCATTCAGGGAGCAGCAGCAGCAGCCCAGTTCCTTTGGTGACCAGTGATGGAGCACATGAGCAGCAATGAACAGATGAAATGAATAGTTTCCTTAATAATAATTAGGATTGGCAGGTTAATAACAAAGTCACTACCTAAAAAGAAGTCACATTTGTGACTATAATTTGAAACAAATGTTTTAATTGCCTCTTAGGATAAATGGTAGCAATATTGCACATAAACAGAGCCAGAAGAAACAGGTGTCATATTAGTTTACTCAGGATTGTACCTACAGTGTTTTTCTACCAATATGTTCAACCTAGACTCACTTAGGGAAAAATTATATCTTGGGGCATTTTGTAGGTAAAACACAGAGAAGTAGGAGGTGACAAACTGAGTGGCAAGAACAGACACTTAGGACATCAAGCAGTTCTTATTCTTCCTGTGTAGTAAGAAATAATAGGAAGCAGTTCTTACCTGTTCCTGCTTGGTACATGCCCCAGTACAAGTTCTGCAGATGAAGAGTTGTCCCATCCATCTCTGTTTAGTAGGACAGTAGAACAGAGATATTCTTAAAAACAGCTTTTACAACTGAAAATGTTGATGAAATGTTTATATTTTCTTCTTTTCTTTTCTATCAGTAGCTAAACACCAAACAGCAAGTAAAATTGTGAGCTGACAGGTTTTGTTGCTCAATTGTCAGTTAAGAGATCCGTCCAAATCAAGCTGTTTAAAATGACTGCTGAAGCCACTAGCCAGCTGATTGCTGTAAGTCAGCTGGGGATTGAGTCACTCACTGGAAGCTGTTTATCAAAACAAAGGCCACGGTGTACCATTAGACATGATAAAATTCTTGAGATCCAAGCAGCAGCGCTCACAGACGATGACAGATCAGGCTAGGAAGTATTTATCCATTTCTCCCTGAAAACTGTTCCCACTGTTAGATAATGTTCCTAGTGACGGATTCGCAGTGGTGCTGGTGTCGGTAGCACTCAGCTTCCAGCCGGAGAGGCCCAAGCGTCCTCCAGGGCTGCTGGTATCTCACAATTGTTTTGTCCCATTGTCTGAGAAGTCATGAGTAACTTGGTCATGTCAGAGCATGACGTGTTCTCTGTGGGCAGGCTCACGTGGTTGAAGGGTATCCTTCCTTCCTTCCTTGCACTACACGTGCTCTGTGAGGACCCTTCTCCAAGCAAATCCAGCCACCCATTTTGGTGTCTTTTCTCCCTTTGGTAACTAAACCAATTCTTTCAGTGCACACAAGGAGTTTGAGATTGAGTAGTAAAGTGAAATGAGCAACTGGAATAATAATGATTATTATTAATATTATTGACATTGTCACCTCCCTGATCTAAGTGTCCATTTAGTCCCAAAACAGTTGTCCTAGCTCAGCTGAGGGCACAGCATGGGGCCAGGAATCAATGTGTAAGAGCAGAGGAGAGGCTAGGGACAGCCAAAGTCAGCACTTTCCCTGAGCAAAATGCTCATCAATCTTCAGCCTGGAAAGGATAATACAGCAACCATTGTTAATATTGAAGAGTTTAAATTTAGAGCCTTCTCCAGCTGATCTGTTATTCAACTTCCCTGCCATTTTACACCTTGATTATTGGTTTATTTCTCTTTACCACTGTAAGTGCGTTATTCCAATGAAAAAAAGAAATACCATCTCCTTTGCTCATTCCAGCGCCTTTTGGAAGAACTACTCTCTCCAAACCTTCCCATCTCTCATACCATAATTAATTCTCTATACTTTCTTCCCTTTTCTTCTAACACAGTGAAAGGGAAAACTTAAAACGATGGTTTATTTGGAAAACAAAACAACAGCAAGTATCATTTACTGGAATTTAACCCTTTAATCAGTTCACTTCTCTCTCTTTTCTGTCCTGGAATATTGCATTCTGTCCAAGCTTAACAAGGACTGTAGATAATGTCTGTTCAAACTCTGGATAACATTAATCTAGAAAAGAGGTATGACAAACTGAGAATAGGAAATGCTACCTGTAACCTCCTTTTTACCATCAGATTTACGAATTATGTCTCCCCTTTCAGTTATGATTACAGCTTGTCCTTCTTTGAACCGATGATGTTTTTTTCCAAAAGAGCATAACAACACCAGTTTTACCCCTTATTGTAAAACTACCATGCATTGAAAAAGATGTATACTTCCTATGTGATTTTTTAATCAAAACTGTACCATTAAGAGGCAGTTTAGAGAAATGATGACTTTTTATAACTTGATCTTAAAGCTGAGCAAAATCTTCTGCAAAATGTAGATTTACAGACCTGAATAATTCATTTAATCTGTGAAACATGATTGAAACCATGTTTAGAAAGAGATGCCTTGGGCCTCCAAGGCCAAAGGGAAAGTATTACATTTGAATCAGTTTGATTTTGTACTTCCTTGAAACATAAAGTGCCAGCGTGAGTGCTGAGATAATAGCAAACCCTCACAGGGGGTTTGTCAGGATAAAGCCAGGAAGATTGTGAGGTGCTTTGATAGTACAGTAATAGGGGTCAAATAAGCGCCTAAGGTAGGTAGGTGCATCCAGAGCAGAATACTCTTTTAATATTTTTTTAAGCTGTGGAGCATTTATGGGCAAGTGGTGAAATTTCAGGTGGTTGCTTGAGCAGTTGTACTCCAATCACAGGAGCTGAAATTCAGTTTGGACACCAATGTCATGCTGTTTGTTCAAAGGTGTCAGGACCCCCAGGGACAACACCGATAACGACCATTCTACAGTTTTGCTATCGACAATGAATTAAAAACCAGAAGAAAATAATCTCCTTCCTCCAAAATCTAAACAGAATTTAGTGTCAGGGGGCTTTTCCAAGAAAAATATAAATATAAAAAATGTATAAAAGTAATTGTGAGCTATATTCTTTCCCCCTAGCTCCTTTTCCCCTGCTGCAGTTTTAATTCCAGACCAGGCCATGTACAAATAGCTGAGCTTCTCTACACTGCTCCAGTCCATAAGATTCAATCATTCTCTAATTAACAAGTTGGTGGTTGGTGACAGAAAAATATTGAAGTTTATAGAAGTGCTGAGCCTGTTCCTCTTACAACACATTACATTCAATTTGCTTATTCCGGAAGGTAGAAGAAATTGGATGTGCAATGTAATTTGGTCAAGCTCTGGAAAGTGAATATTTAAGTTACACTCAAATGCTGTTCTTTTCAAGACAAGTTAAAATACCAAAAAGCAGCACAAGAATACATTGTTTGTGTTCAGTAAGCAAGTCTTTAAAAAAACGGGGAGGGGGAGAGGGGAAAAGGTACTTACAGTAAAAAGTGAAGTGTGCTGAGGATGCAAGGCAACATATTTTCCAGGCTTGCTGAGCAGTGTAAATCTAACATTAATTAAAGAAAACTGGTGCGCTACAAAGGCTTTCCCTGGTGAGAGGTGATGATTTTTTTTCCTTTTTACTGAAGAGGGCAACCAGAGCAAATGCATTTCCAAATGATCTCTTCTTGAATGGGCTTGCTTTCTTTTTGAGTGGGTTTGTTCTCCTTATATGTATCAGGTGCCTTAAAGAAGAGGAAGTGGTATTCAAACGATATCTAAATTCATCATTACCCACAGAGTGCATTCTGTCATGTTGTTAAATGGGTGCTGAATGCTTCTGCACCCTGAACATTTGAGAACAGTCAGTAATGTCTGGGAGACACTCAAAAATGAGAAAAAGAAAGCTTCAGATTATCAGTAATGCACAATATATGGAGGCACTGAAAAATAGTTTTATGGCTATTCCGTCAGTGTATGAAACCCTCAGAAAAATCTGGCTATTTTGAACAAAAGCAGTATTTATAACCATCAAACATCAGCATACTACAAAGCTACAAAATGCATTTGAAATACAGAATTTAGGTTCACATGATGGAATTCAACAACTCACAGTGTTTGCTATTTCTCTCCACTGGGCTCAGTACTATATTCCCGGGGCGGGGGGGTGGAATTAAAATTGTTCAGTGATACCCTAAAGACAGGAGGTACAGTCATTTATTTTGTACTGCCATGTGTTTTCACTTTAAGCAGTGGAAAAGGCACCCAGTGCATAGGATGTGCACCTAGGGAATATTTTAGCAATCTGAGTAAATGATACAAAATAAATACTGTCATCGCTTCTCCACCTGTGAGGCAGCACACCAGGGCCTGATACTCAACAGTGAATATTTTCTATCAATTTGATGTAGAGTCAAATCCCTTTGCTATAGTCAAATGTTTCTGCGGATGTTTTTGTTTAGATGAAAAGAGATTTTGTTGTTGTTGCAGTAATTTCAAGAAAATAACTTCCAGCTCGGAAAGCCAGTCCACTCTAATACACACTGCAGCAATAGTCTACAAACAGCAGGTCCATGCACAGAATCCTTCGTGTTAACGAAGACCCCTCACAAATACAGCTGGGTTCTTTAGCAGCTCTTTCCAACACCTCCATTTTGAACTGCAACATCTGCTGAAGAAACCTGTGAATTTTTCTGAGACTGTTTATCCTCCCCATGTGCAAAGTTCGTAGTGCAACAGCTTTCTTCCCAAGATCAGCGTGATTTTTAACCACTATTACTGTTTTAAAAGCGTTAAGTGTTCTTCCTGACATGTGGCTGCAGAGAATGATTCCAATTAGATTCTGGTGGCAGTAAATGGCACTATTTTAGTCATACTGACATCTATATATAACTTTTTTTTTTGTTTTTTCCTGGAAGATGACTTCCAGGGAACCACAGGCATTAAAATATAGCAACACAAACAGATATTATGGATCTAATTCAGTGGTTTGAAATATATCAGCCAACGTTAATTCCCACATCCCTTTCCAGTCCATTAAATACTCTATTTTTTAATTGAAGTTATAATATTTATTTGCTCATTCTCACCTGTTTTGGTATGCTACATTTCTTCAGTAATTTCTCTAGTGATTTGTGCTTGGATTAGTTTATTCCTTCCATTATGTCTGATTTAATTGTCCCCTATCATATAGAAAAGGCTGTGTGCCAATTTCAAGTTGATGTTACGTAATTTAGATTCAAATTTGTTTTGAAAGTTTCACAAGCAATGAGTTACTGCTCTTTTTATATAAAATAATAATAACCATACAATTTTATCAAAGAAGCTAGCATCAATAAAGACAAGACCACGATATTTAAAGATCAAACTTTCATTTCAGGAGGTTAGAATTTACTTCTTCCATCAAAAAGGAACTTACTCTTTTTAGTGAAATATATATTACCCACATATTAGAGCAATCGTTCAATATGTTATAAGATATATCACTTAGTGGCTGAAATATTTGTTAGTTGAAAAGTGCATTCAACCTTAACATGATTGGGCTTTGGCTGTAAATCTCTGCTTAATAACAGTCACTGAAGGGAGGAGGTCTGGGTTTATGTATTTTCATTTCACCGATTCTAATTTTTGCATGAATCATGTGAGGCAATTTAAGCTCATAAGTTGATGCTTTAAATTCATTATTTGTTGCAACAGTAATTCAAGTAGGCAGGGCATCTGTATACTGCTCAAAACTCCAGGAAATGCTACAAATTATCAGTTTTTTATTAAGCCAGTTGTGTACAGCAGCCACTTTATGCTCCACCACTAAAAAGCAGTGTGTGAATTACCCAGGGCAAGGCTCGCCTCTGGTGAAGAAGAGAAAACATTAAGGCTGTTGTGTTGTCTCATGCCAGCCGTGCCATGTAAGGAATGTCAATGAGACGAGAAGGAATCTGCAATCGGACCACACCTGGCTGCCGTTTTAGCCCTGTGGTCCTGCTAGCAACTGGAAAATGCTGGAGAGCACTCTCAGTGGCTTTTAAAACCAGCTGTACAACCACAGAGCCAGAGTAGGGCGGAGGAAGCACTTCTGCATGAGCATTCCGAGGTTAAGGTTTTGTAAAATAACGATGCTCCTAGAAAGGCAATCTTTGTTTTATGACCGTCCTAAAAATCAAACTAAAGCTCTGTTTCTGTAGTGAAGCTAGGTTATTTTCAATACTTGGAAAACAAACAGGAATGTCCTCTCCCCCTCAATGCAGTTACCAACAGTCTCTAAGAATATGGCCTGTGGGCAGATTAGATGAAATACAGTTGCACTTTGCAATCTCAGTAATTCACAAGAACTTGAAGTGCTAATAAATTCTGCCATTTGAAATTTATTGCAGAATTTAAATCTTCCGGATGTTGTTCAAATCAAGGGCATTTATACAGATTTCAGTAAAACCTGGGATGAGACTGTAGTATTCACATTAGGGGATGATGTTACAATGAATAGACTTACAAAGAGAAGGTGATTAATTCAAAAAGCAACCAGAAAAAGACACATCATGTATATATACACATCTACAGCAGAAAGTTAGTTTCCTGTGTTTTGACACCCTTTGTAACACAGCTCTGAATAAATCCCCGTATTTCAATAATATGTGTAAATCCAGTAACATTGTAATTCCAAATTGACAGATCAGTCGGAGGCTAAAATAAAATAATAATACCAATTTTAAGAGGGAGACATTATGGAATTGCACCAAATCCAGATTGTAGGCATCACGTTAAGGTAAAGTCTCTGGGCTGGATTCATCAAAGAGATAGCAAGCAGAGTTTCTGGCAGTTTTGAATTTCAATGAAAGAACAATATCCTTATTTGTCATGTGGAGAGGCAGATAAATGCTGAATATTTCCAGCAATAATTAACATAGGCCAGATAACCTCATTAAAAAGCATGAGGAGCTTGGAGGAGTAAACCTGAGTGAGGATCCATTTGCAGACTCCCTTCTAATCCCTCCATCAGAAGTCAAGATTGGACCCTTGAGCCCGGACATGAAATGAAAAAATCCTGCAGGTAATCCATGTCTTTTTGTTGCGGTTCTTGCGAAAACAGACTTCCACTTGTTCGGTCGGGATGACTCCAGTGTATCTCACCTTGATTTCTCATAGAGAACTGTCAAGGTGAAAAGTCATCTGGAAAAGGCCTGGAGTCATAATACTTGTTTTCAGAGATTTCCATCATTGTCATAGGCTCCAGAATGCATCATTTTCCTGATGCAGTTCTTCTTGTGGAATGCAGACAACCCCAGTAAGGTATCCTGATAATGAATGAAGATAAATATCAGAATTTTCTGGACAAGTAAGTTCCAGAGATTTCTCTTACAGAGAATGACCTGCCAGCTGCCATTGCATCGTGTGAAAGTAGGATTGCAGCTCAGGTATTTTACTGTGCTTACCATGGCTGTAGGTCAGCACAAGGACACAAGAAATCACACAGGGCATTAAAGATCAAATCCCAACCCATAGAAATTCTGCTTTCAAATCTTCTGATGACCAGGATTTCTCAAGTTTTTATAGGAAATATTTATTTAGTGCTTAAAATTTTATGTCAGACTAATTGAGACCAGAAAACAAAGAAAAAAACAGCGATGTGGATAACTGTGTATTCAGAAATTTCTGTAAAGATCTGGAGCGTTCTCCTTCATTAAGTCTTAAGATCCAGACTGGATGTTTCTGAAAACTTTTTTACTTCAACCGAAGTGTTGAGACAGAAGGTCAGGCTGATCTAGTGGTTTCTTCAATCTTGAAAATTACAAATCTGAGAAAATATTGTAAGGATTGGTATAAAACATTATTGTCTTTTGGTAATACATGCGATCCCTTTGAAGTCACTTGTGTATAAGTATGTATGTAATGAGTAAGCTAGAAGGGAAGGGAGAATTGGTTTTGATAAATTAGGGAGACCACAGGGAAAGGCAGTAGTGTCAAATTAACGTTGAATGAATGTGTCAGTGGAGGTTATGGGCCAGAAGTTCAGGGGAGACCAGAATTTAGCTGCTTAGGCTGCTATCACAATATTCCCCAAAGCACTGAGTATTTGAAACCACAATGTTGCTGCTGATTAGTGACAAGCGTAACAAAAACAGGAAGACCTTTGAAAGAGAGAGAGAAAAGAAAGGGTTGTTGATGGGTCCTGTAGTCTATATATATTTTCAGTTTAAAACTTAATCTGCATTAATGTATGCTACTTTGTAATAAAACAACAATATTTGGTTAATGCAATACTTTTTTCTCAGCACAGAGACAATTGTAGGTGTTTGTTCTTGTTCTGCAAGCCAGTGCTCTCATGAGATAGATTTTGTGTGGCACTGTAAAGTGATTTATGTGTGTAAGCAAAGTCAGGAGAAAGTCATAGATTTTAGTATTCTCTAGTACTTTCTCTAACTTGAGCAGTACTTTCTGTCCTGTTTCTTTGATGTACTGGATGCTCGATATCGCTAGCAATATAAATCCTTGCTTCAATCTTATTTACATAGACAGAAGTTATGTAGTGACAAGGTCCCTTCAAGGCTTGAATGGTTTGTTAATAACATGTACTAAATAGCATCTGGTATCAATCTTGTCCTACAGACAAGCCTGTAGTGATTTAAAGCTTTCATTCTTTGAATTCAAAATCTAATTTTTAATGCACTTTCTGTCAGCTGTCTTCACAGCTTTTAAATGAGATTCTGTCGTCTTGACATATTCACAGATACATTGAAATTTAACTAGAAAAAATGAAATAAAAACTTCTCATGTCTAAATAAGATGCCTATTCATGCTCATATATATTTTTGATTGCTATTGGCTTTCAGTTATTTACTAATATAGAGATCAATAACATTTTATTTACTGAATGGTAAACCAAAAAGTAAATGCTTGTGTGATTTGGACAGGACCGCTTAATTGTTTTCCCAGATGCTATTATTAGTTAAATAACAAAACAGTCACAAACCTTCATTTTTAGATTAACTTATTTGTAAGGCACTCAATTAACAATTTTACCTGCAAAGCCACACAGCAAAATGCTCCATGAATGCTACGCTTCCTTTGCGTTTTCACTCATCTGCAAAATCCACATGTTTAAAAGCAGAAACGGGGTAACAATAGAGTATCTATCATTGTCGGATGCCTATGGGAAATTGTATTTCAAATGAATACCTTTATCCTCACTGACTCTTCTATCTGAGCAGCCACTTAAAAATCTATTTAATATTCAATGGAGACCACTAGCTAGCGTCAGTTTGGGAAACTCCTGAGATGGAGCATATTGGTAATAACTCTTTAGACCTGTGCAACACAGATGGGTATTAAAAAGAATGCCTTTAGGCACGAATAAACCACTATGAAGACGTCTTTGGCAATGGTGGTGATGAATATTTTTAGTTTTTCCCATCACTAAGCCATGCACATATTTCTTAGACTGAACTGCAACTTTGACTGTACTTAAGGCCAGTTTCAAGGAAAAATGAATACAACATTTACTTAGGGCCAAGCCTTTAGGAAAGGTAAGGAAAAAAAATTCCCGGGTCAAGTAAATTAAATGGCAGTTGTGCAACCTGGTGTGTAAGTGGAAGGAAAGACGTACCTACTTCTTAGTGTTCTTACCCACCCCCAGGTACAACCTGACAGGACACTAATCGGAAGGACAACCAATGAAGCGATTCTCTTCCTTCTTTAGCTGCCTTCTGTGTCTTTTGTCCAGCAAAGATTGATAGCTCCAGAAATGACAACAGTTGACAACTGAGCTCTCTGTGATGCCACTGGGAGGAAGTCTGGGAGGTTCACGCTAGTGCTTCGGTTAGTGGTATAAACAGGGTTGGCCAAATGAGTCACAACCTTGCCAGTCCGGCTGTCATAAGTGACAAAGGACTTCAACACAGTGGTAGTGCCAAGTAGACTTTTCCCTGGAGTTAACCAAGAAGCAGACACATTACAAACTATTGCTGACTATGACTGATGTGACTAGAGAGCTGCCTACAGTCTTGGAATTGGTGATCATATTTAACAGTCTTTCATCACCTTAATATGTCATCCTTCACTGAAGCATATCAAAATGTTTTGCAAACTTTTATTAGGCCTCAAAATATGCTAAGGAACATTATTTTTCCTGTTTTACAGGTGACTGTAAGTAGCTGCTCCGTGGTCACAAGTGGATCAGTGACAGACTCAGAAGTGGAATGTGTAAGTCCCAAATCTCTTCCGTCTTTGATTACTGAAATACACATTTTCACAGTGTTGAAGAAAATGGTAGCATAAATAAGTTTTTGTTCCTACAAGTGACTCCTGGTCTTAACTTTACCTCACTTCACATTACTGTAGCTGTTTGCTTGTTTTGTAGAGCATTAAAACCTAGGCAAAAAAGACTAGAACAGCTGGATATAAGGCTTGAACTGCTAAATGCGTATGATTGAAACTGGCAGAGAATTTAAGAGAAAGATACAAATAAGGCCATTAAGAAATAATGACAAAGTAGTATATATTTTTAAATGAATTTTCACAGGAAAAGCCACAGGGGCCATAAGCCTATTGTAATTAATAGGAAGGATAGTATATGTCAAAGGATCTTGTATGCTTCTTTCCCAGGATTACTTTCATCCATATTGGCTGCCTTTTTTTACTCCATATATAGTCTTTTTTGGATGTCATACCTAATCCGTTACATTTTTTTTTCTGACATGACATTTATAGCTCTTGGGGATAAATTAAATTATGTGTAAACACTTCTGTCTGGAGTAAAACTTTGGTTAGACTTACAGTAAAGGTGGTTAAGCACTGGAATTAGTGAGGTAGTAAAACCTGCGTTACTGTAGACTTTTAGAACAAGTTGGGCAAGTTAAGCATGGCTTCAGACTAGCTTTACCTTGGTAGGGGGCTAAGACATCTCCTCTTATATTCTAGTGCTCTAAAAAGGAGTATGACAAATTATTCTTCACTCATTGAAGTCTGATGAAGATTTCTCTGTAGATTGCCCAGCTCTTACTCATTCTTCAAGAAATATCTCTATTTTCTTGAACTCCATTGTTCAGATCTTCGAGGTATCTTTGCCCTCTTATGATTCCATATATATATATAAATTTCACTGCACAAGGTTCTTCCTCTCCTACACTGTCCTGTCTTCTTTCTTTCATCATCTGACAATAAAGCTTCTACAGTAACAATGTCTTTTATGCTGTTGTGAATTTAAATTCTTTCTTTTCTAGCTTTGATTTCACACACAAATGCCTTCTTCTGTTAACCAGGACTGGTCCATAAAGAAGGCGGGTATGAAGAGTCTATGTCTTCTTATTAAAACGTTGAAATGTAAGTAGAAAATGTGCTTTGTTTTTGGAAAGCCATTAAAAAGTTATAATTTAGAGATCAGCTGCTCAATAAGGAAGGAGATGTTGAATATTTCTCATCTCTCATCAAGTCAATATCAATTGTTATCTCTTCAATATCAATTGTTATCTTTTTTCCCACACATTCCATTTTATGTGTAATTACTGTTCATCATAGTTATGAAGTGTGAATTATGAATTATTCATGAATTAATGAATAGCTTAAAATTTGAAATTTAACATCCAAAATGCATTCCATGTTGCTCATTTGCAACTAGTCCTCTGAATTCTGTACTATTGTTTGTCTCCTGATCATCACACCAATGTCTTGTTCCTTTTGGCTTTGTCATTGGTGTTGCTCAACACAAATAATCCCAAGAAAGGATCCTGAAGGTTTCTTCAGGAATGCTGCGTGCCTTAGTTGAAGTGGGAGAGATTCATTCTGGATACACTTTAAAAATAAATTATGAAAAGAGTTCATGAACCTTAACTCAACAAAAAATGGGAATAATTTTCCACTTGATATTCTTTTTCATGCTTATTTCAATTCAGGATATGCTCATGAAGAGGAAAACCAATCTGCTTTTAACTGTATTTTATCTGGTGGAAAAATTGGAGGATTCAGATTTGATGGAATATTCAGATTTTATTCAAGACCAGGTGAAATATTTAAGTCTTGCAGTCTATATTTAAGATACCCTCACTGTGCATATTAGAGCTGTTTCCTTGGTTTATTTTGCATAGACAGAATTTAGTGATGAAGATTAATTTATCTGATGTGTTGCAGGTAATGCTCACGACAAGCCAAGCATCATTAAGATCTCCAGAGCCTAATCATTAAGTACTCTTCTCATTGTGCTGAGTTCACCATTATGAACTGGCAAAATTCAGTTAGGCTTAATAAAACAACTACATTTGTCCAATTTTGGATCAATAGTTCTTGTTTTGTTCTTTAGCCCAATGGGCATTAATACTTAATCATCTTTAGTCAGGAAATGGTACTATGACTCTCATTTGTCTTTAAAGAACATTCATTATTGGATGTAAAGACTGTTAGATTTTCCTTCAACAGTATATTCCTATGGGAAGGCATGTAGCAAGAAACATTTTTTCAGCAGTTTTATCATTGTGCATCCTTAGATTTAATTGCCACCATGCACCATTTACAGAACTTAAATTTATCATGCTTACAGCTGAGGAACTGTGTTTCTAACTTCTAGACATTTACATTTATAAACTTCACTTTCCAACTGTCTCTTGAGCAATAAGTAAATTTATTAACTTGGACCAGCTTTGGTTAATTTTCACTTACTCATCCATAAGAAAGCACAAACTTTTTTACAGAGAATTTTAGTAGTGGCAATTATCACCATTTTTGATTACTATGAACTTGTATTAGCCTTTTTTCAGTATAAAATGAAATGAAAGCCCTAAGGGATGCACATCTAATATTCAAGATTTTATCACTTTAAAGACTTACTGCAAATTGTGTAAAAGCAAACTCTGCACCTTCTCAAGGCACAGAGTTTTAATCATTTTTATGTTTCTTTTATGAAGAGATTTTCTTTGCATCTAAAATAACCTAAAAGTGTCTCCAGGATCAAAATGACTTACTTTTTGCTTCCCTTTCATAACTATTTTTAATATTGTGTTCTTTTTTTTAATACTGTATTAACTGCAGTTTTACAGGAACCCGGGCTCTTAAGCTCCTTAAGCAGTAACTGTGTATTTGGCCCAGGTAAACCTAGTCAAACATCTTGTTCTGCCTCCCGTTTTAAGGTCAGAGGGTTGTGATTAGTGGCACAGAGTCTAGCTGGAGGTCTGCAACAAGTGGTGTTCCCCAGGGGTCAGTACATTCATCAACGCCCTGGATGAGGGGACAGATCACACCCCCAGCAACTTTGCCGATGACGCAAAACTGGGAGGGGTGGCTGACACACCAGAAGGCCGTGCCACCATTCAGCGAGACCTGGACAGGCTGGAGTGTTGGGAGGACAGGAACCTAATGAAGTTCAACAAGGGCAAGTGCAGGGTCCTGCAGGTAGGGAGGAATAACCCCATGCACCAGGACAGGTTAGGGGTGACCTGCTGGAAAGCAGCTCTGCAGAGAGGGACCTGGGAGACCTGGGGAACAACAAGTGGACCATGAACCAGCAACGTGCCCTTGTGGCCAAGAGGGCCAATGGTCTCCTGGGGTGCATTAAAAAGAGCGTGGCCAGCAGGTTGAGGGAGATCATCCTTGCCCTTGACTCTGTCCCAGTGAGGCCACATCTGGAGTACTGGGTCCAGTTCTGGGCTCCCCAGTTTGAGGACAGGGAACTGCTGGATGGGGGACAGCAAAGGGCTACAGAGATGGTTAGGGGGCTGGAATATCTTTCTTATGAGGAAACGCTGAGAAACCTGTGTCTGTTTAGCCTGGAGAAGAGAAGGCTGAGGGGGGATCTCATCAATGCTCATCAATACTTAAAGGGAGGGTGGTGGGAGGATGGCGCCAGTGTTTTTCACTGTTGCCCAGTGATAGGACAAGGGGCAACAGACACAAGCTGAAACACAGTAAATTCCATCTCAACATGAGGAAAAACTTCTTTATTTTGAGGGTGGCAGGGCACTGGAACAGGCTGCCCAGAGAGGTGGTGGAGTCTCTGACTCTGGAGAAGTTCAAAAACCACCTGGATTCCATCCTGTGCAACCTGCTGTAGGTGGATGTGCTCTGGCAGGGGGGTTGGACCAGATGATCTCCAGAGGTCACTTCCAACCCCGGTGATTCTGTGATACAGATGCCACAAAGCCATTTCCTTTCTCTAGGAAAGAAGGCCCCACAGAATACTGCCTGGCACTACCTTGTATTTTTTATTAGGAAATTTGCCAAAATCAGAGAGGAATTGAAGCTGCACCTTTGTCACTCCTGATCAAGCAACTCAGCTTGTAGATAGTTTGATACCTGTCTCTTTCTTCATCTTTGGATATCATTTAAAATTTTAGTCCTAATTTTGCCTATTATGAGAATCGACCGAGAAAACTGCTAGACTTATAACACAGATCAACTCACTGGCATATTCTACAACACATTTTATTGTTACTTGCGTAGTATTTGTTATGAGAAAAAAATTATATATTAGTGTATTGAAAGAAGTAATTCTAAGTATAAATGGCCTTTTTAAAGAGGTAGCATCATCTTCCTTTCATTGCCTGCCATGCTAATAGGAGTACAGCAGATGCTCAGGCAAGATTCAATTCACCTTAATTCGTTCAAGCTTAATTAGCAGCTGGGATGCATCTGGCAAATAAACATGAAAATAGTGACAGCCTGAGTTAAAGGGAAAAAGTAAAAAGCTTTTGTTCATTAACCACATGTTCTTGGTTGTGAGTATTATGTGCTCAAGGCAAAATCATTTTTAGACTCCTTTTTTTCGTAAAGGATAGAAACCCTCATAGCCATACCTTCATTCCCTGTATTCTTGTGCAGGTGAGTCGGGCAAAAATGGGAGCAGTCCCGCTATGAGATGCTCCTGTGCAGGTAAACGTTTGTACCATCACAGCTTAAATATATGGCTCAAGCTTGTGTAAACAGAAGAGAGTAGTTTCTTCAAGAATTAGGTAGGCAAAATGGAGCCCTTGAGATGTAATTAGGAATTATTTACAACCCTGAATAATGATCATGCAGTATCTTGCACAAAGCAAAATAAGCAAAGCCAATTCTGAAGAGATTCCTGCTGCCATTAAATATGTGACTAACTAGCAAAATGAGGGGCATAACTATAAGAAATGTGCAATGCCTTTGCAGTAGTTTTAGTTCCAATGCTCTTGCCTGTATAAATTCCATATTTGTGTATTAGCCGTTGCTAAGTAAGTGATGAAAGTAGCAGGGTTTTTTGAAAGTGGAACCATTTAAAACATAGGGTTCCTTGGATTCACTGTCAAAGTAAGATTTTATGGACAATAATGAATAAGACAGAAGTGTCAAGATTATACAGTGGTAAAAGTACATGTGAATCAAAGCTGATTCTGTAGACCAGAACAAGGCTTTGGCAGGTGACAGAGAGAGAGAGAGAAAGAGAACTGCATGCTAGCTGTGACTTTCATTTCCTAAATTTATCTGTATTATATACTGAGTTAAAAAAGGAGTTTTTGTTTCTTCTTATTTATGTAAAACCAGCCACAGCATCTTCAGTCTATCAAACATTTGCAATCAAAGTCTAAGACTTCAATCTTCTGTATTATAGAATCTTACAAGAGATGATGTTTTATGGCTCACCAGGACACAGTATATCTTATAACCAGGTCAATGCAACTCTAGTGTTTTCTTGAGAGGAAATAATATGAATTTTGCAATAACAGGTAAAGCTTGTGTAAGAGTGATGACAGTATGGTAGCTATGGGTTGGAAGACGATTGAAAGGTGCTAAAACCTGTTTCAGGAAAACTGTGTAACTGTGGGTAAAATGACAGTAAACTAGCTGCTGGCTGCTCTCAGTTTTTTCAGGTTTTGTTGTCTTCTTCATAGAAAACTCTTTCAAGATTGGTTTAGGCACAGAAGGTTGATAAGAGAGAGTTCATCACAGAGCTACCAGCTGAGGACCTTGTGCCATCTCTGGTACGTACTGCCATATACACTGTTACGCAAACACGTACAGAAGTTTAGAAGATAAACTAATGTAAACATAGCTTTCTTCTGGCCTTAACATGTCCAGGGTAGCTGGCCTGTCCAAAAGCAGTGCTGTTTTCTAGTGTATCAGCTAATCAAATGCATTTAGGGTTTCCACTAGATTTTCCTTTTTTTTTTTTTTTCCCCTCACGACAGGCTGTAATAACCATCTGTGTTTTAGAGGATGTTTCACTTCACTTGGAGTGTAAAGACAAAATGTCTCAATGAATGTATGAGGCTGAAAAGGCATCAGAGAGATTTGATACAGGACATTTTATTAGTGTTTATTGGCTCATGGTAATTTGATAGCTGTGATTTACTAACTTCAGCTGCATTCCATCAATGGCAAATGAGTCAGGGCAAAGCAGATGTGATTAGTGTTCACCCTGGGCATGATGCCCCTCAACAGAGAGTTGAGTGTATGGATACCATCCCTGTCAAATACAGGGCCAACAGTACCACAGGGACAACATTGTGTTGCCCCCTGGGTGACAAAGACTGGGGAAGGAGAGCTTGAGGTCATAATGTGAGGTCTCAAACTGAGATTGATCTGAAATACTTCTCAACCCATTTCCCTGGTACTTACATTTATCATTCTGCAAGTACTATACACAGCTTACAAAAACAACTTTTAAGTTGGCATTTCCATTTAGGTACCAGCCAGCAAAGTGATTCCATTGGCTTGGGTGGGACTAGTAATGTATATAACTAACTGTACATGCAGACCTAAAGGCTGTGTTGGGGTTGATGTTACGTGCTTTATCCCCGTCTGAGAGAAGCTAGGAGCAAAGTTCTCAGCCACTTCAGAGATGCAGAATCAGGCCAACAGTCAATTTTGAGATATAACTGTTTTGTGAGCATAGCAGATGCTGAATGATTAATTATTTATAATGGCACATTCTGGATTATGAATACAGATAAAAACTCAGCAAAAGCTATTGAAAATGAAGTCTAGCTTTTTTTTATAAAGTACCTGGGGATATTGCATTTCAAAAGTGTTCTAGAAGTAAATCTCAGTATTAAAGCCATTTCCATAAGTTTTTGGTGTTAAGACTCTTTAGCTTAACAATGAAAACACTAAACTTCACAGTTTGACAGAGAAGTGTATTAGCAAATGTCATGGAAGGACTATGTCACGCCAGTAATTCATTCTCCTTAGAAAAATTACCCAGCAAAGTCCTTATGATTTATGAGAGGAATTGAACAAAAATGAGCTATCAGATAAGTCATTGGGTATTATTACTTTTAGCCCCATTTTGTTTGAAATATCTGTGAGCACCCCATGGACATGCTAGTGTATTTTTCATCGTATTTTGTGCTTTACTATCTATAAATAGCATGCTGTGGATATTTGAAACTGGATCTATAAAAGATTGATTAATTATGTACTTCTAACCTGATTTTAGTCTCAAGGATCTATATTAGAAGTAACTTAACGTAAAGTCTTTGAATTTATAACAGTGAACAAAGACATCACTGGGTTACACTGGCAAGCAAGTTTTTGTGGGGTTTTAGATGGCTCGTGTGATTCACTAGGTGCTTGCTAATACTAAACAGAGAAGGAACTTGAGGGGTAACTGAGCTAAAGCGACTCAATCAAAGTCATTTAAAGATGGGAGAACTGGGGGGAAAAGACCCCAAACTTTTAGACTTGAAGAAGAACTTTTATGAAACGACTGGGCCAATATCTCAAGTGGCTGTTACTAAATGGATTAGTCTTGCTCTAGGTTTTGCTTTTGTCTAATATTTTAGTGAGACATCGCAGTCCACTACCCTGGCAGAAAACCGCACTGGCCTCTCTCAACAAAGAAATTTTTTCTGGCAAAGCCGATTAGTGCTGCCTTATGAGGTACTGCTGATATTTACTGGGTATAATATCATGTTATGCAAATGTTCCACTGAAATAAATAGGCCTGGTAGTTTAGAACAGAATTTGATGCCAGTACAATCGGACAATGTGGGTCTGATTACATTAAGCACAGGGTTCAAGATCTGTTTCTAGACTGGTGATTTAACAAATGATCTGGTATTGCATATATTGTGATCAGATGTGCAGCCTAGGTTTTGCTTTGGGGGAATGTGAATATTTTAACTTAATACCACATTTTATTAGTACCGGTATTAAGTAAAGCTCAGGCACTTGGGGTGTTCAAGTGAGTCCAAAAATCCAATCAACACAGTGAAACAAAAATGGCCTCTGCAGGTCAGTCTCATCACACCTTTTTTCCTCGCTTCCTGTCACAAGCGTTTCAGCAAGTGAACCCTTTGCCAGATTATTAGAATATCTAAAAGATGGGCTTGTATACTTTTTCTTTCCCCAAGCCTTGTCCATCCAGACTCCTCCTGAGAACAGTGAAGCACACACCTCCCCAGTGCATGGACTCACCTCCAATGGAACTATGCAGTTTACATCAGTTAAAAATCTACTGGGCTGGGCTGCACAAAAAGGGAAGGATTAGGCTTTACGTGGGCAACAGGACTATGCAGCCTCCTGGCAGAGTGAGGAGAGCTGACATTATCAGAAAAAGTCAATGCTCAAGAGAAGTAAAAATAGAATAGGCCACTTTCATCAATTTCTGGTCTGAGAAAAGCATGAGGCTGAAAAGCAAAGCAGCAAATGTTTTCCACAGCTATAGATTAGAGAGTGAAAGTGGATCTAAAAATCTTACTTTTTCAAGGAGATGTTCAATACCTATCCAGTGAGAAGATCACAGACTCTTAAAGGGATTAAACCAATGATTACACTAAAATGGCACTGCCACTTAGAAATAGACTTCTAAATCGTGGAGGCTGAAGGAAGGGCAATAAGGAGCAAACATGAAGAAGGCTGGTGCTAAAGGGCAGCAACAGTAGGGAAGCTGGGGAGGAGTTTTTCCCACCAGCAAGAGAGGCTGCTACATGTAAAGGCTTTGGAATGAGGTTGACAGCTGGTAAGACAGAGATCCTGTTAAGAGGATATTGCATGGGGGGAAGGAAGTGGAAGAACTGTTTGGGTTTTGGTCATAAAGATAAATTTAAAGAGCCTCCCTAAGAATTGTAACAGGTAAATTTAAGTACTTGCTTCCTAAGCTAAGTCGTCAGAGAATACAATGTGATGTATAGGCAGTGTTTTTAGTAAACAGAATAATTAGAATAATATATAGCCTACAGTATGTATAAATATATACATGAAAAATGAAGACACCGTGAGTTTTTAAGCATGGCATTAGAAGTATCTTGACTTTTATGTAATTAAATTGCTTTCTCACTATCTGTGTTTTATTTAGTTTCTGCAGAATGAAATGTTACTTTTTGGATAAACATTTCTGCATTATGTCATTAAGGTTATTGAATGACAAAGAAGAAGGAAGGAAGGAAGATATGATCCTAAGGAGTTTTATTTTATTTTTTTTTTATACTAAGGGACTTTAAATGCCAGAGCAGAGATGGCCTATAAATCTAATTGCCAAAGCCGCTATTAAAGTAAGAAAGGAATTTAGATGGGATTTGTTTAAATGCCGTGTACAGTAGAAGGCAAGTAGAGTCTAATGCGTTGTGGTGATCCTGGTAGGAAATAAAAACACATAGGTCCATAGGATTACTCTATTTTAAGAGGGAGGCAGAAAAGAGGGAAATTACATCTAAATCCATTCATTTGGAAATTAATTGCCTTGGAATGACAACCTTCTTGAAAAGGAGTGACATTCAGAGTCGGATCAAGGACCCACCAAAGTCTGTGACTGCACAGACTTTGTGGGAAGGAAGTTATGGAAATGACCTAAAAGATACTCTTTTTTTTTAAACTTGGAGTCAGTGCTCTGCTACGGTCCAAGGTTTTCCAGCATATGGACACAGAACCTAGACCTACTGTCGCATACTTGAATGTAAATCCTTTTGGGATCTAGAGCACCTTCCTTGGATCATATTTTTCAGCTACCTCAAATGTAGAAAAGGTCTAATATCAGTAGGGCTAAACTCAACTGCAAGCTTGGTCCTAGTTTGTAATGGCCCTTTGGGGCTGTTCCTGACAGGTCACCGAAGAGCTAGTTCATTATTTCCTCCTACGCATGTTGTTTCTGTGGGCACTGTGTACAGTCAGATATGCTCAGGCACACAGCTTAATCATGAACATTATATAAAATTGAATAGCCTCTTGTTAGAAAACTAAGCTCCCTGTATTGTTAGTCATGAAATTGCCCTGTATCGCACATGAAAGATACCGTCGCAACATTTGTTACATTAGAGTTGTCTGAGATTTTTCATGTGGAAAGCTTTCCAATTGAAAGATACAGTGCTGCCAAAAAAGCATTTTTAATGAAAAATGCCGGTTCCAATAGGAAAAAATCAATCATTTAAAAACATTGGAAGATTTTTTTTTCTTTTGATTCAGTTTTTAAGAAAAATGAAAAATGAAGATGAAGCACAGTTATCCACATCCTTGGCACTGTGGAGAACACAGTGCCTCCTAGGTAGACTTGCCCTTTCCCTGTGAAAGGGAAGATGAAAAGGAAGACATTTTTCTCGGGGATGCCACTGACGCTGATGGTTTTCCCCCCAGTCACTGTCAGAACTGCGAGTTACATCCATTTGTAGTGTAACCACAAACATCTACTTGCCAAAAAATAAACACATAAATAGCATTTGGATAGGAAATGTGCCTGTTCAGGTCCTCTGTAAATGTGTTCAGAGGCAGGGTGTTACTTAAAGACCTTTCACAGATGTGTTGCCCAGGGGATTCATGTTCATGAATGATTATGATTGGCATTTGGAAAATATTTTTCCTCTTGAACCCCCTACCAAACACAAGCTGGTTTATACACACTATCCCAGGTAAGTAAGGTAAAACTTTCAATTCCAGTATATGAATGGGGAAACTGAGGAGCAGAAAGGTCTTCATGGTTTTTCCAGGTCCTCACTGTGAACATCTGTGGTGAATCAGTGAAGTTTTTTCACTCCCTGTTCTAGACTAAAATTAGGAGACAATGTTGCTTCTTTATGCCCAAAATGCTCAATAAGCAGCAATGAATTGAGAATGCAGACTTGCGTTTTAAAGCTACTAGCTTAAATAGAGAAGCTTAAAAAGCAATTCTAAACTTAACTGAGGGTGATAACTAATATAAGGATCTGATAGCATAGAAATTATCTGTTAGCTGGTCCCTCAGTTAAGCGTTTCTGTATTAGTTATGTCAATGTTTGATTCAAAGGAATTATAAGGACTGAATTGTGTTTTACAGCCTCAGCATTCTTGAATATGGAGGAAGGTTTGACGCTAAGGTCTTTAGATTTCCTGTAGTTTTCCACCAGCCTAAGAGAGCAGAGACTGCACCCAAAAGGCTTTTTAAACTGGCTGCAGACCGCT
Organism: Chionis minor; assembly: GCA_013398295.1. Lineage (NCBI taxonomy): Eukaryota > Metazoa > Chordata > Aves > Charadriiformes > Chionidae > Chionis > Chionis minor. The sequence continues at coordinate 503,805 of VZSF01001075.1, forward strand.
ACCAACTAAATGCTTGGTTTAATCTGTATGCCAGTATCTGCAAAGTGTCCTGATTTCAAATGGCATGAAAGAAAACTGTGAAAGTGCTGAGAGAGGTGACTAATTAAAGATTATGAAAGAGAGATTAAAATCCTGTGGGCCTTTCTAAACAGTTAAATGGCCAAATGACATATCCTTTCCTGTGAGAGGGCATGGAGTTGAGAAATACACCCTGCAGCTTTCATACTAATCCTAAAGAAAAGCAGTTTTAAGGTGTTTCTAGTTACTTGTCAATGGGGGATCTATACATCCCTTGATCAGTACCATGATTTAAAAGGGATCATGAATTTGCCCTCTTCCCTGGCTTTGGTGCCCCAACACAAACTGTCCTTGAGAGGATCATAGCAATTCACCTCATGCCTTTCTTTTTCTTTCTTTTTTTCTTTTCTTTGTAAGTCTGATGCCAAATGCATTATCTTAAACACATTCAATTTTAAGTAATGAAAAGAGGAGAAACAGCAACTCTGTGGGAATATTTCAAGGGGATTCTCATCCAATATCAAGACAATAGCAGAAGATGCTGATGTGTAAATTGTGGCCAAGAGGTAAAAGAGAGAGAAAGAAAAGAAAGATAAATTGCAAAAAAGGTTTAATATAGCAGAAAACAAAGAACCTCTTTCTAATCTCACACTGCTTTTACTCTGGTGTAATGAGGGCTTATGTGTAAAAGTTAAACAACACAGGAATAATGTTTGCTACTATGCAAAACAAACACTGGTCTTCTGAGAAGAAACAGCAAAACTGAAAGAGGGCAAGTAATAGCATTTCATGTTTCCAAGCTGTCAAGAATTGCCCTTTGATCAGTTTTATCAAAAGCTGTGCTGATTGTCTTCAACTAGGGCTGGTTTTGAAAATATTAACCCTCCAGGGTTTTATTTTGTTTTCTACTAAATCTAAAGGCAGTATAATAAAAGGGTCATTGGAACTGGATGTAGATAACATTTTACATCCTGTGAGATGCTGGATTTTCTCAAGGTAATGTAGTTCAAGGCTTCTTAGCAGTTTTCTTTTAAGAGCTTTAGCTCAGGAAACATGTTTTCAAAATGTTGATCCAATCCATACCTTTCAAGGTATTTAAATGAAATGGCCAGGTTGACTTCCATTCTACCTTTACAAGTTTACAAGAAAAAAAACGCTGTCTGGTTGATTAAGAGGAAAGGTATGTTTCCATCTTCAGGACACTTTGTAGTACTGTTTATCCATCTCAGAAAGGCTAAAATAGAACTAGAGGTACAGAGATGGGTGACAAAGCACAGAATGCCTTGTGTCTGAGGAGAGGTGAAATATATTAATATTTTCAGCACAGAAAAAACACACTGACAGAATAATACAATAAAGACTGTGACAAAATTGCGAATGGTATTGGGAGGAACAGGAAACTGGTATTCACTTCCTTATGATAAGAGAACAAGGCAATGGTAGGAATAAAAAAAATTAAAATTTAAAAAAGGCACTTGGTCACAAAATCAGTGCAACTCTGGAGCTCATTGCTGCAAGACAGTGCAGAGATCAGAACTGTAAGTGGGTTAAAAGGGTATCCAGATGAACTCCTGGATGAAAGACCTGGTAGGACTATTAATACAAGTTATAATTCCCTAATAGCTAGGAAATCGTACTGGAGGAGTATCACTGTATGCTTGTGGTATATATCCATCAAAGCTGGAATCCTGGGTTAGATGTACTTTTGACCCAGTACAGCCACTGGTATGTTCCTAGGAAGAAAATGAACCTAAAGTGCTGCTTGCAACCTATCTGGAATGCCTTCGCTAAAAGGAGCAGACAAGGATGTTCTTAAAACCACTCCTGGCCGCTAAAAGGTGAGACTGTCAGCACACCTACCTGCATATGAAAAAATGTATCATTGTCGTGCCATCAGATTTTTATGTCTTTTCATCCTGCCCGTTACAGTATTTACAGTAGCAATTTGATTAAGACATGTCTTGAGTATTTATGCTGAGCACTGCCAATATTCTTGTACTGTTTTTCTTGAATGTTATATTCTAGGGGAAAAAAAAACCCTCACTGAAGAAGTAGGAGGCAATAACTTTAAAGACTAATGAGGGATTCATATGTATCTTGGCTTTTAATTGTAAGGTGGCTCCTGTATATCTTCTCTGGGCATATAATTTTTTGCAGTTAGCTTGCAGATGGACCAGTTCTTTGGTTTTAAGATGGTTATGTAGTCAGTACAATTCAAGCAGAGGATAAAAATTGGCTTTTCTGTGGGACTAGCAGGTTCTACAGCTGAATCAGTGTATGGTCTTTGGCAAGTTACTTCACGAGTGAGCTGAAAGTTTTGTTCCTGAACGGGAGAGGAGTTTAAGCCCCCATTTGTAGTTACACAAATCCATTTTAAAAGACTTCTTCCACTTTGCCACATCGACTCACCTGCACAGAAATATCTAAAGCATTGGATAAAAGTGCTCTGGGGTGCAGACTTGCCAAGGATTGTGTGCACTAACCCTTCCTTGCATTCCTGGCATGGGACAAGTATCAAATCACTCAAGTTAACCACAAGGGTGCTGTCCCTGCTCCTTACACCGCAGCTGCCTGGGAAATCCATCTTCTCTGGTAATAGGACTTGTCTCATAGTCAAAACCGTGGCAGAACAAGTTCTTCCCGAGGCAAGAAAATTATACTGTAAATTCAAGGCCTCTTATCCATAAAGTGGAAATTTTCAGATGTACTGTGAAATCAGAGGGGTCTCTGGCATGTGTTTCATAGATGAAGTAGCTGAGTGAAGGTTATTCATCCTATGTGGAGAGCCTGGACAAGAACAGCCCCAAAGCAAATGAACTGGGATTTGACCGCCTCTGTCCAGACTTGAAAACAGATGTTCAACAGGATGTCAGGAGAGAAGGGATTGCTAGTTTTATAGTTAGAAAGTGTTTTGGAGAAATTCGGTATGGAGAGGATGCCAGCCTGCAGTCAGAACACTCCTGTCCTCATTGCCATGATTTACACAGACGAGGTTCAGATGAAGTCTCTGGGTCGCAATGGGCAGAGGCTCTTACCATCAGAGCTCCAGCAACAGTCAAGAGAGAGAAGCCAATCACGACATTGAGAAGCTCTTTAAAGGCATATGGGGCTCTTACTGAAGCTGGTCAGTTAATCTTTTTCACTTGCTATTGTGCCTCATCTACAAAGTAACATGCTCACTGCTTGAATCAGAACAACACTACTGGGAACAGCCTGGTTTGGAGGTATGCTTGAGTGAATGCTTGGGAGCTCACGCTGTTAGTTTTGGTTCAGTTAAGTTACACTGAAATCATTCTAACACAGTTTTCAGTTAACCTAGATAGCACGGTGTGGAAACTGTACAAGAATGCTTTTCATGGTAGGCTGTCCTCGGATAAAACTTGCATAGGATAAGGAATCGGGTCTTTACCATAAAAGCTTACACCTTTTTCCTACTGCTTTGCTAACAGGGAGCAGCTGGCTTGTGCTTTTCGGCCAAAGCTACCAGTTCTATATGAAGCCCTGCGCTGCCCGCCCCCCACCTAGCCTGGCCTGCTCAGTGAGGGCACATCTGGTGTTGCTGTCGGAGACAAGACATGCGGAAGTTTTGTATCAGGAAGCTCATTTGGGTAAGTGTTTGGTGACACCTGTTCTGAGGATTGCTACAGCCTTATGCCTGAAGTGCCTTGGTTTCTTCAGGGATCCCGAAACCACTCCCAGCACAAGGTAAGTAAGATAGATGTATATGAAGTGCTTAAGTGTGAAATGTGAAAATGGTGTCTACTGTGCCATGTTTCCCGTGCCTGATGTTACACTTTCTGACAGGGCCTTACCAAGTCACCTTTCAGAGCTCAATTTTCCTTGGGGTTGCTCCAAGATTCCATTCAGGTTCTAATGTAACCCCCTGTGCTCCCAAGGCCTCCTTATTCCCTGAATTTCTTTGTGATTTTCCCGCATTTGTAAATGCTGATGTCCGTTCTGCATGGCCGGTTATGAATCCTTACTACCCAAAGTGATAACGAAAGCTGGGTCACAGCAACCCCAGTGCTTTCATATACTTGCCAGCTGGCCAAAATGCATTTTTCTGCCAATCTGTGTATTGCTTACATTACAGAGAGCTGCTTTTTAGCATCAGGATTAATACATGCAGATTACCGGTTCTATTTGAGATGAAAACCAATGGTCAACAAATACTTTTAAGGATATAACGGGTTTGGTGGCAAATGCCCTTGTCTCTCTCTGGACACCACAGAAAGTAGTTGTTTATTTTAATAATTGGAATTGTGACTCTAATAAGCATCTTCTTTAGTAATTTGTAGAGGGTTCTGTTAGATTGTGGACATGCATTTCTATAAACAGGGATATTTATTCAAGTTAAGCCTAATTAAGAAAGAAATGATGCAAGAGTTATTTGGAGGGCTGTAGGGTAACAGTCTATCCTGATTCATTTTAAAGTATTTCCACTTGGTGGAATGAGACTTGCAATCACTCCAGAAGAAAAAATCCTTTGAGAATTAGATGAGAATGATTAGGATAATGCTAGTGACTTATTACCAATAGTGAATGGCTCATTAAAGTCCCATATGGAAATGGGCCAAATGGACAGAACTAGATTTTTACAAAACCAAGTATTGACCCAAAAGAATAGCATTTAGCATCTCCTAATCTACATTTACTGGTCCTTTATTTATTTTTAAAAGCTTAAAGATTTTTCTTCACCTAAAACCTAACAGGTATTAAGAAATCTGGTCCTCATCTGCAGACTGGGCAATTAGTACTAGTCACAGGACATAATACATAGTATTATAAATAACACTTAGGTTCACAAATATCTTCGTCCTAATGGGTTTTTTTGGGCATGATTTTTTTTGTATCTCAGATCATTTAATGTTTTTTTAACTACACCTTTCTGTTTTTCTCAGGCCTGGGTTTATGCTCTACTTTGAAAACTGCCTCATTTCTTGCCTTCCCTTGGTTTGCCTCCCTAGATGAGCCTAGATACCTTTTTATTGTGCATCAGGAGTCAGAAAGAGTTGGGAAAAATAACTTAAAATACCTGAGATTATTTTGTATCTCACTTATATCTAGTGATGTCATTTCCATCTAACTCACTGTATCAATACTCTTGGTAAAAGCGTGACTCGAGATTATTATCCTTATCCATCAATTAGACTGTCAGAATTATGAGAAGCACCACAATGCAGACACAGCTGAAATACCCGTAATGCTGCTAAAAGATTTATGCCAGTTAAGTATTTGCCTTTCTCTCTGCTTTCCACGCATAAAATGTTGTGGTATTGAAAGCAACCTCAAAGAAACACTCGTCTATTATTGTTGTGTCCCAAAACTCAGTCTTGTAATTTGGTGAATATTTGATAATCTTTTTCAATTCTACATAGTCTTTAGCTGAATTGTTAATTTCTAATTAGATATCAGGGATAAATATTTCTGCACTCGCTGTTCATAATTCTGGAACAAACTTTACAAGAATTTTCAGATTTCCTTTTCAGCTGATCTCCCAGTTCAGATTTCTTGATTAGCTATCCCCAGTGCACCGTGTTTAGCAGTTTTCTGAGAAGGAAGAACTCAGCTGACACAGACTGATGCTACAGCTTGCCGAGAGTTTCTCCCAAGCATGATAACTACCACCAATTTCATTAGGATTTGACGTTATTCAGTGTTTTCCAGACATTCTCAAGAGTCATCCTTTATTTGCGTTGATACCATATTAAAATAAGTATTGTGAGAATTGTAATTCAAGCTCTTGTATAAATATCTGAGAAGTCAGTAATAAATAGTTCTAATTAGTAGACCGAAATAAAGTGCTTTAATCTAAACTACATGAGCACAAGAAACAGATGGGCTTAAGTGCAAATAATTCTCTTTTTTATAACAAGCTCTTTTTTCACTTTTTAATATCTATCACTGCAGTTCAATTTTTTATTTGCCAAACATGTTTTCAGCGAATCGTAACCTACTTGGGAATGCTGCTCAAGTTGTCCTAAAGAAGATGGGGCTCTTGTTAATTAAATTAATCCATTTTAATTAATACCTCTGTACCCAGGAAGTGAAAACCTGAGTTCGCTTTCTTCCTTTATTCCTTTGGGGAATGTGAATTCTGTATATGTAAGGAGGATTTAGCCCTTTGGAACCAAACAAAATTGTTTTTAAACAGATCTACTCATAACACCGTATTAATAGCAGGCATTCGGCGCAGCATTTCTACAACTCATTCATAAATCAAATCTATGCTCTGATTCACTTAGTCCAAAGTGTGTTGGACTACCGCGCGTTTGCTATATAGTGCTATGTACTTGTAAAGTAGGTCATATACTTCAGAAGAGCATCAGACCGATTTAGTGCATAATTGAAATATACAGTATGGCTGCAGAATCCCTGATTTCTATCTAGCAATTGTGCGGCCAGGCTGTAACAGTCTATTCATGTGCACACACTAAATCTGATGCATCTCAAAAATTTCACTTGCACACGCGACCTGGCTGTGCTGTGCAAAAGAAATGAGTTTTCGCTTGGGCAATAAGCTTCTTCCCAGAAGCTTCAGTCTGATTGCACATAACTTCACTTACTGTGTGTGTCTTAACTAAGTCTGCTCAGGTAATCCTGGGAACATATATGACAGACCTAGATTAAGCTATGACTTCTCCAGCAGAAAGTCCAGTCCCCCTGAACTCTGCCTTTTGTACAGCACAATCCCCCTGTCCAACCATTGAGTCAAAGGACTGGGTGAAAAAAAAAAAAAAAAAAGGTTAATTCTGGCATCAGTTTCTCATCCTTCAAGGCAATGAGTCTTGCTCCTCTCACTCTAGCTGTGAGAGCTGGGCAGCATGGGGCTTTTTTATATTCTGAATTGTCACAAATAGCACTTAGTATTCACTAAAAAGCTATTGATCTCTCTCCCTCAAGTCCTAAACCTCCTTGTAAATCAGTACATCTCATTGAGTGAAGCACTGAAAAATAATAAAGCCTGGATCTAACAGTTTCTCTGAAAAGATACTAGACCCCTTACCAGTGACCAGTGCTGTTGACCTAATGTCCCGTCAGTGGTACAGTCCACAGAGAAGGGTCCTGGTTTGATTAAAAGTGTTACCATGTGAAAGATTCAATTTCACCTCATGCTTACATCCAAAATGGGATGATACTGTTCAGTGCTTGACTCCGTTTGAACTCCCATCTGGCTGGTAAACTTCAAAGAACACTGACAACTTTCACAGAGCTGATCCAGAAGCGGATGTCTTACTGCCGTTGTTAGGTAGGCACAGTGGTGGCAAGAGGCATATTTACACAGTTTAGTTTATTTTAGTTTAGGTGCCTAGGTTGGCGTCTGAGATTGCTTGATAGGTGTAACTGAGCTTCCAGGGTAGCTGCTTCTGGAGTCTCCTCCAGCTGCAAAAGAAGCTTGAGGTCCTACTTTCGCAACTATGCGAGGTGCAGGAAGTTAGGTGGTGTGGAACCTCCTTTCTCCTCATCTCATTTTCCTCCAGCAAGATTTTTCCTTTCAGACAGATTCGGCTGTGCTTTCAGAGGCTCTGAGAGGCTGATTCTCCAGATTTGGGATACCTCAGCCAGCTAATAAAACAGTACCATTTTCAGACTTTGTCCTTGTGACAGCATCTTAGGATTCTACAGACGGCTTTGTTTGCTCTGAGAAGCTGATGTAAATGCTGCCTCGCCATCCTGGAAGTACCATGTCCTAGTTCTCACTATCTGCCCTGCCTCCAACTGATCACCCTAAACCCACCCCGGATTAGTGCACTGGCAAAGGGGTTGTTTGATAAGTGCGTGTTTTGGGGTTGCCTGAAATCTGTCAGCGTGGCCAGCGTTATACAAGGAGAAAGCATGAAGTCATCATTTCTGCCTGAAGAGATTTCCCATCAGGAAAAAAAGCACATTTAAGTCGATCTGACCCACTCTCTCTCCCCTCATCTTCTCTCTTCATGGCGTTCAGATTCTGAACCCGTTTCAGCTGGGTGGCTTATAGTAATACATCGCTTACTGATCAACTAGGCTGGCAGGGAAAAATCAAAGAGAATGTCAGAAAACAGTAGCATAATTCTGTTCCCAGCTGGAGAACTCCTCTATCTCGTCAGAGTTACAGAGACACGATATGGGTCACAGAAAACTCGCTATACTGACAGTTGTTACTTTTGGGATTAGATCGATATTTGTCTGTATCCAGGAATTAGTAGAACAACTGCCTGTAGAAATATATTTTAGAGGTGATTTCCTATCCGTGTAGGATGCTTCTGAATTTAATTCTGCTATTCAAGACACCATTTACTTTTCTAATACTTAAAGCCATGTGCACTGCTCACAAGAAATCCTGCAGGTAAAGAGAAAACAGCAAAATGCGTGTTAGAGGATTAGACATAATATGGATTGTGAAGTCTTATGTAAAACAGGAAATCATATTTTTTGAGATGTTTTGCAAAGAAATTTTGCACTTGGCAGGGCATTTAAGTTACCTGTCATTTACACCTTGAAGATCAGCAGAGAAAACCTAATAACGCTTACACTCTTAGGAATGATTGTCTTTGTAAAGCAGCTGTCTTTGCAGCATTATACAAGGCAAAAAAATGTCAGGTTTGTCATCTCCAATAGCTTCCTTATAAAGTGCAAATAGCTTAATTTCAAAAGACCAAGCTGAATAGCATATTTTCTTTCCATTTCTAAATCCTTTTCTGCTACACTCAAAAAAACCAGTGGCCAAATTATTTTATGCTGTTCCACAGTGGATGTTAATTTAAAAAATAAAATAAAGTCTTAAAAACACTGTAAGAAAAAAAATGGGTATCGCCATTATGTCTCAGTGTATGGTGACTACTAGTGTAGGAAGACTCCCAGTAGGAACCATTGCGCCCAGGGTGCAGAACCAGAGGCAAAGCTAGGCGCAGTTCTTTGTTTCTCCTGGGTTGGTCTTCTCTAGGCGCTCCGTTTTTTAAAGATCTTTTGTGGTCTGTCCTTGAAAATTGTTATTAACAGCCTAGTTAAGCAGGCAGAGGATTACTACTTATCTATATTATATTTATTCCAATTTCTGCTTTAAACATTGTTTTATGTAAATTTACCATGGCGTTTAATTCCCTCCATTTATACACTTGACTTATCACATTTTTATAAATACTTATTACAGTTGTTTTGAATATCAGTCTTGCATATTCCCTAGCTACACAGTCATATTTATTATTTCTTTTTCATTCTCATTCATTATAGAAGCTAAAGTAAACCTGTGGAGGCAAGGACAGGTAGATTTGAGCATGGAATGAAGTACTGTGCTCTGATTTTCATCGAGCAGAACCGGGAAGCATTGGAGGAATAATCAATCCAGGAAGAAAAACATGCTGAAGTGTTGCCTTTCTCCTTTGAATGCTCTATGTGCCTGTGTATGCCAGCCTTAAAGCAAGCTGCTTTGGTTGTCGCAAAGTCTGGGTGAATAACACGTTGTGGGCTAATTTAGCTTACTGCTGAGCACTGCTGCCCAGCAGAGCTCAATAGATACATCTTCTGTCAGTCTACAGCTCTGAAAACAAAATTGTCAAGTCACTCCCGCAGTAAATGGTTATTTTCTCTGCACACTTAATGCAGTTGTATAGAACAACTAGGAATCCAGGAACGTAAAAACACAGAGGCTGAAATCTCCCAAAGTATTTAGGCAACAAAATCCTATAGATTTCCCTAGTAGCATGATCTTGCCTGTATTATATTCATATGTGTTGTAATACAAACATACTCTTTCTCACTGTGTCTAGTAGAGGTCATAGCACAGTATGGCTAGATCTTTGTAGTAAAGGAATACTTGCAGTTTCTCAACAGAATCCTTCTAGTAAGAAAATAGATCTGATCACTCTATCCAAGAGACTGAGGCTTGGCTCACAGAGGGATGATAATTCCAAACCAGTGAAGCTAAGTGGAAAGATGTGTAGAATTATTTGAGCACTGAAAAGATGCTGAGAAACTCATGACAATAAATAATCTGTTCCACTTCAGTGATGGAAACTGATTTCAGGCATATCTAGAGAGATAAATATGTTTAACAGAATTTCGGTTTCAAGTCTTTTAGGAATCAAACTTTCAGACTGACTGTCACTGATTGTTTTCAACTTTTTTTTTTTTTTTACGATCTGATTAATGTCATTTTTTTAAAGCAATTTAAATGTTCTTTGCTGAATGGAAACTTACAAGGCTCAGATTCTCCATCACAGAAGCAAATACCTTGGCTGAAGATAAGATGATCTATTAGAGAAGAGCCATATCCAAAGATAGCGGAACAGCTGTACTGAGTTTTTTCTAGCCTAATAGGGAATTGAATCTATTTCAGCCCAGGGACAAAATACTGCATCACTTGTGTTTGAAGAAATGACTGCAGAACATTTGCTACAATTGATCATTTACTGCTCCCTTTTCTGGCTTTAACACTCTTAACGTCCTACTTCTTGAACACGGGCTTGCGTGAACAAAATGCACCCGCGTGAATGGTTGTCTCCAGAACTAGGTCTTGCCAGTACTTTTTGCATGGTGCCCCTTCAGAGTGCACTTAGCATTATGAATACAGAGAGCAAGAAAGGAAAAAATGCTTCTTACTTCCAGTTCTACAGTGTAATCAGAGTTTAAATGTACAATTTATTTTCCAGAAGAAAACAAATGCCAAATTCTAGTGGCCAGGAATCCAAGCACCACAGGTTGAAATTACAATCTTTCTCTCTAGTGCTCCACTTAGAGACTGTGGAAAAGGAATAGTACATTTTCCTGCCACTTCTCAGCCACTTTATCTTTGAATAGGAAGACATTTTTTTTCTTACAAATGCTCAAGTATTAAGGTTACTTGCGTGTGTTTCCCCTATTGATAGCAGGTGATCACAGAGGGCAAAGGTGAACAAATGGATTTAAAACAGTACTGCACAAGTAATGTTGCGTGCACTAATGTTACACGCTTCATTGCATCTTTGGTTATTCATTCTTTACACCAGTCCTCTGGGACAAAATCAATGAGACACTTTATGTTATGCTTCAAAGTCATCATAATTGTTTGTTTTGAAGCAACATTTTTTTTCCCTTTTGTCAACCAAGCAATTTGCTGAAGTACCCAATTTTGCAATAACAGTCAGGAACAGAGCCAGAAGCTTTTTAAAAATAATTTGAGGAGGGGAAAACCCGACAGCAACAAAACCCTATGCTGAAGTGCTGTGTTGTTTATAACACAGTATTCTCCCCAAAGGAGAATCGTAATTGAAAAAAAAAAAAAATCCCCATAGCACTTACTTCAAACACAAGCGTTAAACATTATTTATAATATCTGTGTGACAACAAGGTGTCTTTGCATAATTAAAGCACCTCAGAAGATGTGTACAGCAAGACATCCCACTGTCAATTAGCTGCTTCAGTGGTCAAGTTTCCACATCCAAATTCTGCATATTACTTCTTCAGAGAAGAGCAGCGCTGTACTTGACCTTTTCTGCCTTCCCAAAGGATGTTGCTGGATTATTTTTTGCTTTGTATTGCCTATATCTGAACCTGTGCTTTTTGTAAACGCCTGAGCCATAAGTTAAAAAGTGACTAATTAGTATGATGTTTGTATCTGTATTAACGTGCAAAAGCCCTGACAGAGATTGCAAAGGCAGTGGTTCCAGACATCGTACAAACGCTTGGTAATGAGCTCCTCTAGTGCTTTTCATCAGATGTCAAAACGCTTCACTGTCAGTACTGGCCCGTCTTGTATATTCGGGAACTGAGGCGCACAGCGCCGCTGTGATTCCCTGTAGTCAGCCAGGAGGCTGGTATCAGCCAGGGAAGAAATGAGGCTTGAAAATCAGGCAAGGCTTTGTCCATGCTGGCCCCAAAATCCTACAGCATGAAGCTCAGAAAAGACACCTCAGGTTTCTATCTCTGCGGTCCATGAATCTAAACTCAAGGCCTCCTCACTAATTAGGATTATTCAGGAATGGCTATAACTGAAGCATATTTGGGGGGGGCGGGGAGAAGAGAAAAAGACAGAAGTAGATTGTTAACATCCCTCTGTCACAGTAAGACCCTCTGGGGATGCTACTTGGCTGCTTGTAAGTGTATTTAACATAAAGCAGAGATGATTGAAAAATGTAGCTTGTAGCTCCCCGGGGCGGTTTGCCGTTCGCAGACGGAGGACAGCGAGCAGCGCGGGAAGAGTTGGTGCAGGCAGCCCTACGTGGGATGGCCCCGCAGGCAAGAAGAGGCTTGTGTACTCGAAATACGATTTGATGATTAGAGATCCTTTAGCACTTGTGAAAACCACTTGTTTACAACCCTTATTAAATTTTTTTGCATGCTCTGGTGTAAAATATTTGTTTCTTAAGATTTGATAAGGTGCGCAAACCTGCAATGCATTTTAAGCACTGCATAAAGGCAGAGAGTGGAGCTGTAAGGCCAAATTCATTAGTGGCATTCTATCGAGTTCAGTGGGCTTATCCCATGGATGAATTTTGCATGTATTCTGTAAAATAGGTAAGTATTTGACTAAAATTAGCCAAATCCTCCAGAGCCTAATGGAGCGCTTATGGGCTCTGGCAACTTAACCCAGTGTTTAATTTGCACTAATCTAGCCAAGGCTGCAGAAGCATGAAATATACTCTATGGGGAGAGCGCTGCTCTTTGAAGTTAGTGACTTAATTCCCATTGTCTCTGATGGGAGCAGGACTGGGGTTTATGTGGCATTTACTCCTGTTGTTGTAGACAGAAATCTTTTTACAGATGAATTAATATGGCCTGTATTTGGGGAAATTCCAATCTTCTGAATTTACTAAAATCTTGTTAACTTGCAGGAGAGCCTGCACAGCTGTACTTGTGAGTTCTGCATATTCTCCGTGTAGATATCATGGACTGTGAGAACCTGCTGATTTCCCTTCTCAGTGTGTTTGTGTGTTTGGATCGGTAAGTAGCTAGGGAGCTAATAGTATTGGAAAGAGAAAGGAAGAAAGGAAAATAGCTCTTTGTACAGCAGCATGAAGTCAACTGACATAATACAATCTTCTCTTTTCTTGTGCGGGGGGTAGGGGGATTCTGGAAGTACCAACAATTCAAAATGGATTATTTCATTATTTGTGTTCACCTGCTTCTTTGGGATCCTCCCAGCTTGGAGGTCGCCCTACCCTCTGCGCTGCGATGGGCTCGGGCGAGCACACGGGTGCCACTGCTGGCTGCGGCTCTCAGCTGGGCCGGGGGCTGCAGCCAGCGGTGGGCAGCTGGGAAGCAGCGACAGAGGACTCTGGTGTGCAATTCCTCAGCCAGATAAGTGACTGTTTCGGTTTATCCTTTTGACAAGAGCAGAGGTTTTCTATTTTAGACAGTCACAAAAGGTGAGCACGTAGTGTTTAGGGGGAAGGCAGCTCAAGCAGTGATCTAGGCACAGAGAAATAGGGAAAAGGAAGAAAAAGTGTCTTTGAAATGATCCCACTTAACCGTCAAGTAACTATTACCATGGCACAAACCCAAATTGATATGTTGCCTCCACAACGCTTTGATTCACTCCTGTAGCCAGGTGCTGAGAGTGACTGTAATAATACAGGGTGTTTCAACAGAGCAGCACATAGGGGAGCAGACAGGCAAGACAGTAGTCAGAAAGCAAGCTGTCTACTCTACAGGCAAAGCAGACACTTCAAAGAGTGAGGAAATCTTTTTAAGGAAGTTATTGTCAGAAGGTACACAAGAGTTCCCAGTGATGTTAATGCCCGCTGTTACTATTCTCTCCCACCAAAAAGAATTTTGGTCCTGGTGATGTGACTTTCCCCATGATGGGGTGACAAACAATCTGTGATCCGTTTGGTTTATTCCAGTTACTTGCAGATTCCTGGCTTTTCTAGCCCATGGTCACCGCTTCTCCAACTTGAACGTTCAAAGTGGCAGAGCCACTTGCCTCATTTTACAAGTGCAGAGACACACGAAGAGTTTATTTTAGTCCTAGGAAGCACCGTAGATTCCCACACTTAGATTCTTCCCCTTAATCTATTGGAAACCCCAAACAGCCAGCAGGGCTGTATATAAATAAGAGGGACTGCTGTTTCCTTTGCATCTCAGTTTCAACACTTTCTGCCAGCAGATGCTGACAGCACCCTCCTACTGAAGGAATCACTTCTGCTTTTGGATGCAATTTCCCAAGCCCTGTGCCTCTCGGCTACATTCCGACACACTGATATCGTCTGTTACTCCAGCAGTTTCTGGTATTTACCATAACAGCTCTCATTTCGCATCTGCCTTTCTTATACTTAAGGTGCAGCTTGAGGCAGGTGGATCAAAATCAACACAGAGAAATCCTAAAGCTTCTCCCTGTCCTCGCTCTCATTGCTAACCTGGCATGAGAAGGGTTGCTGTGGAAATGGAAGAGGCAAAATCTCCTTCAGGAAAATACTGGAGGTAGGTGGTAGGGGAGAATGTTAATATATCAGCCCTCTCTCTGACTAGTACAACCCCCCCGTGCACTGAGAAAATTGGTTTGTATTTGATTCTGCTGATGTAGCAAACCAAAACAGCAAGTCAATTTGTGATAGAAGATGGAAAAAAAGAAGTGACCTGGTTTATTAATCCCAGAAGAGACAGGACTACTAACCAAACCTGGAACCTCCAAGACTGAATCAATTTACTTTTGACACTTTTATCTTGATTTTTGACTCTCACATTCTGGATTTGCACATACTGTAAACTTTCATAGTACTCAGATTTCCTTATAGGATTTCCACATGGAAATGGACAGGATTCCAGTCTGTTCCATTAAACCTTCACAGATGATCCATGTTTGAGACAAAGTTTATGGCACACAGTCGGTGTAGCTGACTGATCATTTAGTTACAGTTGCCTATGCCGACGCAGTTACCATGTCTCAAAGCATTTTAAGAGATGGAGTCATTTATCAGAGAACCTTTGAGATGATTATAACTACAGGAGAAGCCCTTTAATTGGGAGATTGCGTCAGATGATATTGTATCCTAAATGCAAAGGAACAAAAAGAACAGAAATAAAGGGAATAACCTGCAAAATGAAAATGTCATGAATAAAAAGGGATCATCACTAGATTATGGTTGTATTTAATCTTAACCTTACCTACATTTAATCTTTATATCACATTTTCAACACTAAAATATTAAGGCTTGGACTTTCTCTGGAACCTCCTCGTGCACATTTTAATTAGATCTGTATAGAATTCAATATAAAATCAGGTTGGCTTGGGATTTCTGGTGTCCACCTCAAAGGACTGAGGTTGCTACAGCCTCGGAGTAACCCCATGGAAGACATGAGGGTGAACCAGTCCTTACCCCTTCCTCTTCCATTCAGATCCAAACAAGAAAGTTGCTTTTAAAAACTTGGAATAAACTTCAGGGGGAAAAACCACAACTTGAACCAACCTGAGTCTGACCTACCGTTAATGGAAGTGTCATGCTACCACGTGCTCCTCAGTTTGGCGCAGTCAAACGCCTGCTCACTAAGACCTCTCCGCACATGTGCGTGACCTCGCCAAAATTGCTGTCTCAAAACAGATTCCAGAGAATACATTTTAGAAAAAAACGTCTTAATTCTACTTGTAAAGGGCAATCTGGACCAGTGTCTACTGACAGCGGAAAATACGCAGTCACTGTCATCGTCCTGAAACAGACACAGAAAATCTCACTTTTATTAGTGCCATGGTTGCTCCTGTGTGACCGTAGCAGGACACTTACCGGTACAACGCTCTGCACTAAATGACCCCTGCTGCTGGGAAGTAGCATTAACATCGTTTTGGTATAAAATGACCCTAGTAATTCCTTGGCTGTTGCTATGAACCAGCGAGTCCTGGAGAGGCTGGCTGTGCTGGGTGACTGACTTTGGACATCAGTGGCAAAAGGCCGGGAGTCTGAGAAAAGCTGAAGATCTCACTGTAAATACAAATGGCGATTTCTGATGGGTTTTGCCCTGCAGTATTTATTGTGACAAAGAGGCTCAGCCGTGCAGATTATTTCTAGGCACCTGAAGACTTTGCTCACCTAAAACCGTTTAGTGCTGCAGATAGAGTAGACAGTTCGGTAGAGTGTTTATTGGTTTAAAATTTTAACATCAGGGAAGTCTCATTTTTCCTTCAGGAGGAGTGAGGTATTATGCCTTATTTTGGGTTGGAGAGGGATTTCACCTGAGGAAAGGTGAAGTGTAGGCTGTGACAGCAGCAGGGGTGACTCAGATGCTATGAAGGCACAAGACGCAGTAAGGCCTGCAGCTGAGATACGCTGGGTCCTTGCCATGAAGCCACGTCACCTGCCAGGTATACTGAGGAGGTGGTTGGACCATGCGTGTGACAGGGAAATTAATTACTACACTAATTTTAAAGAGCACTCCAAAATAAAATGAGACATATTCCTCCTATATTTTGTATTATCCCTAAAGACAAGACAAATACAATCCCTTAGTTTAGCCGTGGGGACACAGGACTTCCTGGTCACTTTAGGGAGCTGATTTCTAGTACCGTAACGACAGAGTGGGATGGTAAAACTTATTGGTGATTACTTTTTTTAATATTTATGTTACTTTCTAGTGTAAAAATTCAATAGTCTATATACATTTATTGCACTGACCATATCAAATATTCTGACTGCTTCCCCTCCCCCCCCCAAAAAAGAGGTATTCCTTAAGTACCCATGCACCCCTTTGTCTGTCACATAAGATAAGAGCAGGAAAGGTCTATTCTTACCAGAGATGGTATTTTACACTTGCATTCAAATGGTAAATATCTCACAAAAGCTTGAGGTAGGTAAGTCTGAACAGAGCCACAAATCTCTGCCATTAAGTCTGTCCTGGTAGCTCAGCCCAAAGTTTGTTCAGAAATTTTCCAGCAGGCCCATCCTTTTGCAACTAATACAAGTTTGATAAATGCCTATTAGCTCTAATTTGCTTTTATTATCATCATCGCCTTTGACAAGCACTGTGTGGCACAGCAGAGAGAATGGATTTCCAAATCCCTAGGTCCTGCGTCATCCGTATGGCACAGCTCTAGGTTTCAGTCATACAAATGCACATGCAAAGCACATTTGAAACCAGTACGGGAAAGTTTTTGATGGCTTTGCGTTAAGTCAGACTTTCAAAATGCTACCATATGGCTTGCGGTATCAATCCCAGCTCACACCTTGTATCAATGGTCACAGTGAATTGTTCACAACCAGGCAAGGAAGTTCAAGAAAAATAACCCTCATATAAATTTTTCTTAAATTAATACCAACAGTCAATTTGGAAATCACAATACATGTAATACTTAACCAGGAAGCAGATCATATCATTCACAAAAATTAACATCTAATGAATATGAACAGCAAAACTGTTCTCAGTCAGTGTGAACAGTCACATTGAGAAATGCATGCTTGAGAAACTTTAGATCTGAAATATCCTTAGCTGCTTTAGCTCTCCTTAAAACAATGCCACACCAAATAGACTAGAATCTGCAATGTTGTTCTAGAACTTTACCTGAATCGGATCATCTGAGGATGTCAGTAGTTGTCACCAGTATTTTGTCCCTGCTTTTCTGTTACCGAAAGCCACAAGAAACAGAAAGTTATAGAGACTGAGACAAAGACTGAAATCACTCCTGTGTCAGCCTTGGCTGCATTATCGTGTTTCAATCTGGAAAAGAAATTACATATCAGTTAAGCCTTTTCAAGATTTGGAAAACACTCGGCACCCATGTTGTCTTCCTTCGTACTTAGTGAGGGTGACAGTGGTGTGCTTTGAAGAAGTTTTTAGGCAGAGGAAAAAAAAAATCTTGTTCTGTATTTTGCTAGTGAAAGTACAGGGTTTTGCAATCCATGAATGCTCAAAAACTGGAAAGGAAAAGGATGCTTTGACCTGTTGAAACATTTGGCAGAATTATATACATTATTTAGGTCTATGTGTGGAAGTGGGACTTAGCTATTTAATGTCTTTTTGAAAAAGTAAGTGAAATACTGGACTCTTGCTTCTTCTAGGTATGGGTTTATTCAGTTCCTGTATATCCCACTGGAACCATTAAAAGAGTATGTTATAGGAATATTTCTTTCATTCCTCAAGTTCTACAAGCCAATAATTAAATGTCGTAAACATCATGCAGAACATATTGACACTTACTATGAAACTTTTCCTAAAAAATTAAGTCTTTTTTTTGATCTGAAGTTTTATACCAAACTGTTTCAGTTTGTTGCTTAAATGAGTGAGAACATTCAAAGTTAGATCATTAGTAGTCTGAGGTGTATTGTTTCGGAGGCTGGTGGAGGCCCTTAATGCAAATAAAGCTTTCCTGAATTTTCTGTTGCATAGAAAGTCTCAGAAGGCAACTATTGGAGCTGGAGTAAAAGATAAATTCAGTACTGCTGAAACTGAACAAGACAGGATACTTGAGCTGGTTGGTCTGTAGAGCAAAAAAGTAGAAAAGTTGGAGGAGCATATGACATTTCTCAACGTATTGTATCAAACGTACCTGTTCTGGAAAGATAAATACCACTTTGTGAGAATACTTAAATGATGGTATTCAGCCCTTTGCCTGCCACCTGTTTCCTTAGCTGTCTTTAAAAAAAAAGAAAATCTTAATAAAGCTTTTCCGTTATTAATTATAGTCATGACTCTGCAAACCAAAATGTTCTGATTAGTGAACTTTTTCATGAAACTTCTGGGAAATCTCAGTGTCCTCCACCAGATACTCTGCCTAATGCCCAGTCCTTTCCAGATTTAGTATTAAGTGATCAAATAGCAGCCCAGAGCCATTCAAGGTAATTGAATCCCATGATTTGGGACCAGGTGTACAAAGATGTTCAAACTAATTATTTAATAATTGAAAACAATAACCAGTGTAGTTAAATCTCTTGCTGATTTTCTAATGTTTATTAATTTAGGCACCTGTGTCTTCTGCACCGCTTTCTTTCAAAATGCTTACAAGGATATGCATAGCATATAAATTTACAATGAATGTGATTACCTCGATACACACTCTAGGCGCTTAAGTGATTAGAAGAGCATTATTATTTTAATTGTTATATAGATTTCATTCTTATGAGTCTGCTTATTAAATAGTTGTTTAAATTCCTAGATAGACATCAAGGTGCAGAATTTTCATTAAACACTCACTCTACTATTTTCCACTACCTTTTTAAATGGCCTGATTTAGGAAGAATCACAGAAAATGTCTCCTTGAAAAACGGGCAGATACAACATTCATTAAAAGTTTAGATAAATAAATGAAAAACAACATCAACACCAGCACCCTTATCAGCAGAAAAATCGTTGCCCCTTCACTAGTTTAATTGTGCTTCATTGTATTGTTTATGCAAATTGCATTGAAGAACCATCTGAAAGAGAGGAGTTTATAATTGTTATGAAAAATCAGCAACATCATCTATTCTAAATCAGTTTGTGTCTTCTTTTCCAAGGGCTTTGTATGGAAAAGCAGATGTTAAACCTCGCACATTACTTTCACCTACCCTTGCCCCACTTAGCTATGTATATTATTTTAATTACCTTCTATACCTTCAAGGCAATTCCCATTATGTTATTTTATTTTTCTAATGCACCTGCTTAAAGAAAGCAAGCTGTAAGTGGGGCACTCGGGAAAGGGTAAAATGGCACCAAGATTAGATTTCTTGGTGTCCTGTCTTTTTCCTTTTTTCCACTCCCTTCACTGTGACTAAACAATAGCTCCTGGAAGGAATAATTTTACAAGAGGGAGTTATCTGTTATTTTTATTTGGTCCCAATACTGCTAATTAACAGCAAATATGAAAGGTCCTGTAAAGGTGTTAAAAATCTAACAAAATCTGGTTTTACCTTCTATTCGTATTCTACAAACAGAATTCTTACGCTACTATGCAATGGGCTGCTTTAGCCTTAAAGTCATAGAAGAGAAGTACAAATATAGCAGAATAACAACACGATTTATCAGCATGAACAAAATAAATGGACAGTATTAACTGTATCATTCCAGCAGTCTACACAGCAGTCCTAATGCCTTAACAGAATGTGTGAACGTAAATGAAATGGCAGCATGATTACACTGATTACAGTGGTTGCAAATACGTTAGGCTATGTTCATGCTTCAGTGGGGCTGTAATTACGCTTCAAAGAAATGCTGTGCGCAGGCTGCTCCCTTCTCACGGCGTCCCTGCTGTTTGTTTCCTCTTATTTTGTTCTTAGCATCGCGGGCCCCGGTCCTGCAGACACTTACTCATAGGTGTAACTCCCTTTGTTTCAGTGCTGGCAAAAAAATATGCACCGTTTGTGCATATCAGTAGTACAGGCTTTAAGCTCTTCCAACTCTTGTCTGCTGCTATGGAAGTGCCATCGAATAATAGGGTTTGGTATGATTTCGTGCCATTCCTAATCTCTTACGGAATAAACCTATTGAGCTTTCATTAAAGTGGTTGGTAAAGAGTGTAGGGAGTATGGCTGCTCGATATCACACAGTTCTCTTCTCCACCTTGCCCTTAGGTATTGGTACTGAACAGACGAAATCCAAACCTTTGTGATTTGTCTTTGATTAGTGCTGCCTCACGCTGCAAGCAGTACTTCGGGAAGAAAGATGAATTTGTTGCTGTTGTTTCTCACTTCCCGTTGGCAATGCATGGCAGCACCTAGCCTAAAGCTGACCATTATGTTTCATTTAAGAAAAGTTATAGAAAAGGAAAGTACATTTTGATGTGTCTGCATTTTGTCTATACTTCAAAGGCACTGACATTTTACAGCAGGTTTTTTTTTCTTTTTTTTCCTCTCAGATAATGATGTGACACCATCGAGGCAGAATACAGACGCAGAATGAGGTAGTGTCTGGGGGTGACTGTCAGGGCTCTGATTTCCCTTCAGTGCCCCTTGCTTTCCTTCAGATACCCGTTGGCAGTGCTAAGGTGGTGTTCCGCTCACTGCCTGGACTTTTTTGGGTGGTTTCTTACCGTGCCACCCTGTGATCTGCAGAACTTTCCCTGCCTCCCCCAGCTGAGCACAGGTCTGAACGCTCCAGCTGTGGACCTCAAGCAAGTCTAGCTCAGCTGCAGGCTCAAAGCGTACCGTGGAGCAAACAGCAAAGTCCGAATCAAAACCAAAGGACCTACCATTAAAAAGAACTACTTATTCATCCATTACCAAGCGAAATCTTAAGCTCTGCTCTCCTTGAGGCTGAAGTGCTACTAGAAAAAAATTTAAGTACTATTGTTGTCATAGAGAAAAGGAGGCTGGGAATGCTGGAACCACAAGAGGGATGAAGAATCAAATCAACAAAACCCCAGAATATTGTTGTGACTTTGTATTTTTGCAGAGACTCAGGAACCAGGAACAGCAGTTGAGAAACAAGCAGTCTATTTCCAGGGGAAGCTGGGACAACCACTATGCTGGAGACACTTTGGCCTCACCGATCCATACTCAGTTCTGGGAACTTCGGCAGGGCTTTACCACCTACTCACAGAGACTTCGCCCGCTCCCGTGCGTGCTGCCTGCTCATGTTTCCACAGAACTGCAGCTTGGACAACAGTAAGGGTTTTCAGTCTCTGCAGGCAGTGGTCAGACCAGGTGAGGCAAACCCAAATCTCCACCTTCCTGAGAGCAAAGCTAAGTGTATCTTAACTGAAAGTTGCTCTCTGCTTGTCAGACAGTGATATATGAAGGTAATTGCTTCCATGTGCGTTTAATTACAGTATTGTAATTAGCAGGTTGCAAGAGCAGATGCAGAGGGTCTTTTCATAGAGCAGACTCTGATAGGCCATGAAAACATCTCAAAAAGAAAAGGGCAGAGCAATGTCACATTGTAAAGCAGCTCTTTGTGCCTGAAAAAGAGGGTTAATTAGCTGATTGCTCCACTCTTCCTCTTCATTTCTTAAGGTGGAGGGAACATGGTAGGGAGGAGACTAATTTATCTTCATGAGTTTTTAAAATTAGCAGATAGCACCAAATCTTTGTCCAGCCCAGCACCGTGGCTTGAGCTCGATGCCGGGGCAGGAGCCAATGAAAAAGGGAACAAAAACTCCCAAGATCTTCATCCTCTCTGGGCAAAAGGAGGGAGAGAGATACAATCTTTGAGTAGAGTTCACCATGGCAACTGGAGCAGTCCTTCCTATCATTTCTCCTCATGAGAGAGCAGTGATGATTCTGGGTTGATGCTGCGTGCAGGGACTTGTAACTCACCTGTACTTCCTCAGCACCTATTAACCAAGTTCATTTTTCAAAGTGTCCCTTAGTGCTTTGTGGCAGCGAATGGCAGCGAGGTTACCCAGATCCGCTCCGTTTCAGCTGTGGGTAACTCTTCCAAGGTGCTGAGGGTCAGTCAAGTTCAGGGCTGTTTGACAGGGAAATTGGGTCACCGCCTAATGACAAGCAAGGTGAGGATTTTACACTAGATGAGACGTGGTTTCGAGTCCTTTAAGAAAGCTGCGGTCTTGGGAGCCGCGGGAAAGGGAATACAGCAGTGCTCATGCTGCAGAGCACATCAAACTTAAATTTAATAGTTCGGGAATTGTTTCTTTTGCTTTAAATAAACAAAGAGATCTACACTAACCTTTTTTCCTATGAGGAAACTTCACATCTTGCTGTGTTCTTTAACTTAGTATCCAACATACCTATTAGATCCTAATAGTCGTATTTATTGAAGTTATCTACTAAAGGGATTAAAGAGCACAGTCCTTTTAATTGTGCTTGCAGAAGTCAGTACAAATTGTACATTTAATTATTGTGTACTTAAAATCTGATAATTGTGGAAAATCAAATACACAGCTTGGTTGATTCAGAAAGTATTTTTAATAGGGCACTATTAAATTATAGAGTTAAACATTATTAGATATATTTATTCATGAGAGATAATTTGATATGTAACAAAATAAGCCAATACATGGTGCAACCCTCTCGCAGTCTAATTTTCATGGATGAGCTCTTGCATATTTAATATCCTTTGAGGATATATTTTAACCTAGACTAATTACTGCTTTCCTCTTATTTCTGTTCAGTTTGTCATCGACGTTTGGCTAAAATAATGTAATATTGTTATTACTGAGCAAATTAAGTAAATCTAGCTTATTTAATTTAGAGCCATTGTTTATACTGTAAATGGCCTGATGTAGGTTATGACAACAAGCGTTGTACACAAACAAAAATAGCTATGAGGAAGACTAATTCATTAAAAGCATCGCTATAAAGAAATTGTATTCCCATTGCATGGTGAACACCATCAGGAATATTTCTGATCTATGAAGCTGCTTTATAATACCTGTTTCTCATCTCATCCTGGTAAATTTATAAGGAGGAGTGAAGGAAGAAATTAATGGCAATATAGGTTATTCTTACATTATTAAGACAATTTAGCTTAAAAGACTACCAGGATAGCTGGGGACCTTGTCAGAAACTTTCAATAGACAGAATACCTGAGCATGGAGATTTTGTACTTTAAAGTAGGTTAATTAATTAATTGAGAGCTCGGGTCATGGCTTTGATATATACATTAATTTTATGTCTGCGAAAATTTTTAATGAGATGTTTTAATTTTGTTCTCAGTGACATCTTAATAAAATGCACCGATAGGTCAGGTTGTATGTTTGTACATTTTGGTATGATGCCAGCAGTGTCAGCTGGCTTAAGCAGATCAGCTTCGCTTTGCTTGGTTCATCAGCCAAACATCTTGCTACATTTTGCTTTCTTTGGTTCATCAATTTTTTAACATACTGAAGTTTTAATAGGTCTTTCTTGTATGAAGATAATTTGCAAAATAATAAATACAAAAAATAGTTAAGGAGGAAACTTACATTCATGTAACTTTAATTTGCAGTTGATTTTACAGTTATCATAAATGTTATAGATGGAAAGTTTTCTAGGTGAGGAGTACAATAAAATAGTTCATCCTTGTCCTGAATCAAGCTTGATTAGTAAAAGCTGAAATTCTCAGTGCTTTTTGTGAGGCTAAGTTCGTTTCGTACGTGTGGCAGCAACTAAAACAAGTAGTGATTTTGACTACATGCAGATCTTTTCTATTTTTCAACCATTTTGATTTTTTCAAAGTTTTTCGACTGTAGATCAGCTAAACTTCAAAACAGGAAAACCATTCTTCACTGAAAAGTCAAAAATTAATTCAAGAAAAGGCATGCTTTGGAGACTTAAAAAAAATTAGAGGTGAGGGTTTGAAACTTTGGGAATCATCTGAACGGACTCTTTCTCAGAGCTGGTTTCAGATTTTAAGACCGTTTTGAGATTCAAGGCATCTTTTAGAGAATTTCTGACCCAGCTGGTTAGAGAGTTGAGGTTAGGAAGTCACAGTCTGGGGAACATTCATTGTTTTAAGCAGAAACTTAGAATGATACACAAAATGAAGGGACTAATGCTAACTAGACAATCACATCAGCAAGGATTTGACTTTGTGCCTATATATATCTCTTGACTAACTCCATTTACACTGATGGGTACTAAATTAGTCAAGTGCGATTAAAAATCAGCCATGTGAGCTCTCTAGAACTTCGGTGATGATCTCATCGTGAACCATGATTTAGGGAAAGTTAACAAAACTATTGGCTTTACAGCTAGTAGTTTAAATAATTGTGCTTGATGGTAAAAAATTACATGAAAGCAGATAGCTTCCTGCTGAAATGAAGTCAAATGAATTTTGGAAGCTCTTAAGGATACACACTTTATCTGTGGAGGTTTCAGAGCAAAGCTCATGAAGAGCTGAGCCAATATACTAACATGAAAAATATAAAATATAGTTAATCGTGTCATAAACCTTCTATAAATTTTTTCAAGCTCTCTTTTGTGGTTTTTTTTTAATTTTAATTTTTTTTCAGCAGTCCTATTACATTGCTATTAGAAGTATTACAGGCGTTACATCTGATAGAGAGGTTTGTGTAATCACTTGGAATGTTATGTTTTACAAATCCTTCTGACAGTCAAAGTCCCATAACAAGACACGGGCAATGAATGTTGTATTCTATCTTTACCAGGATGAGATGTGGACATATTTTGTGCCAAAGCATCAGAGTTCTATCTGGAAATGAGTTTTACGGGCTCATTCAGAATAAAATGTAGTAAGATCTGTGGATTAAGAGAGGAAACATGTTTGCAAAAACTGCCATCGGGTTTCCTCTCAAAATTTTGACGTTGCTCTTCCAGGAACTTCTGCTAGAGAACATGTCCTAAAGAACTAGAATTCAGTAAGTTCAGTAAGTAAATTCAGGTTTTGGATCAGCTCATTCTGAATTTTGCTGTTGTGCTGGGCTATGGCAAATAAGAACCCTGTAGGTGTCTCAGTCAGAGGTATTTTTGATGATAAATGCTGACAAAGTAATTCTTACACCATGGATTATATGTATTTTGAAATGCTCTCTGCTGCCAAGAAAGTGATCAGATTTTTAGAGCAAGGAATACACTGAAAGCTTCCATTATCCCCCATGCTGTATAGAAATTTCTCCTAATAAATGTATAAATCTGATGACTTCCCGAACATGCTGCTCTCATGGAGCCGGATAGGAAAATCACCCACAAATTTGGGGTTCACCCCTCGAATTTTTTGGATTGCTGATGCTCTCGGGTTGCTCTGATTTGCCCCAAATGGTAAAAACCAGAAGATACGAAGTGAATCAGCTGCCCAGAGTTCAGGATTGACTAGGCTGGGGGCTGAGGCCAGTGTACTGACAGAAATGTCACTGCCACGGTGGGAGTAACCAAACCAGCTTTATGCCGTTTTTTCATGGATCCACTCATTAACATCAGCACTTGCGTAAATCTGCTTCTTGTTTTAAATTGAAGAATCCTTCCCCATTAACTCAAATGTATTTAATAAAATATCTCATAATCTTCTGGCTGAGAAAGAGACTTATTTGACCTTACCTGACACCATCCATCTGTAGAGGTC
Organism: Chionis minor; assembly: GCA_013398295.1. Lineage (NCBI taxonomy): Eukaryota > Metazoa > Chordata > Aves > Charadriiformes > Chionidae > Chionis > Chionis minor. The sequence goes on from VZSF01001075.1 coordinate 529,635, forward strand.
GCCTGGCAGAAGAGGGGTCTGTGCTTCTAGTGCCTCTCATCCAGAAACACATGCTGAGCTTCATGTAAACTCACTTGGCTCAGAGCTATGAACTGATACCAAAACCAAATATTTTTTCCCCTCTATCAGCTACCAAGAAAGTAAAATTGCTTCTAATCAAAAGGATGGCCCTCCCTTTGCAAACGTTTGCTCAACTATTTTTCTGACTGGTCTGCTCGATGGGCAAATGTGCAAGGAGATGGAAAACTTAATCTTTCAACATGAAAGAATACCAATGCACTGTGAAGAACTGTTTCTAGCTCACTTCTCTCATGTGGATTCACATTGCTGCTAATTTCCTAAAATTGGCTACCAGGTTAGCTTCTAATTTGTTTGATGATGCATGTCATGGTATCTGGGAACGCCCAGCAACATGCCAGAGGCATTACAGGATTTACTAAACCAAGGACTTTCCTGCAACTAAATTAAATCACATATCAACAATATGTCAAAGTTTTAGAAACTTAGTATCACTCTGTTTTCGTTACCTGTACGCCTCGTTAAAAGAGTGCACACACTATTTCTTCCCAATGCAACCAATCTAGTAATATACACGTTACTCAGCGTGCATCTTTTGGGACCAGGTAATCAGCCATTAAAGACAGAAAACCAAAGCGTATTATACTTCATTTTGCTGACACCTTGCATGAAGCAAAGTCAAAATATGGGCATATTTGGTAACCTTTTCTTGTGGGTATTTGGCACCTGGTTTTATGAATTAGTATACTTAGCAAGTCATTTTTCCTCACATCTACTAAAAATAACAACATGAACTCTAAGAGGTTGTCAACGTATTACTTCCCAAGGGAGAATTTTGCTCTTCTCTCTCATTTATCTAGGCATGTGTAGAGGCTTTTGACCCATTTAGCATAGATAAATGACCCATGATGTGAGATTTCCCAACAGTTTAATAATGCATTTAACTCAAAGTGACACTTGCTTGCAGCTGCCTTAAAGCGGTTTCCAGGCTATATATGTCTCTTTGAAATGATGTATGACAAGTAGGAAAGCTTCCTTGATAGAACCCCAAATCCCATGGGTGAGTAACAAGAAAATCCTTTTTAGATTGCCAGCAGCAAATTTATACTTCGCAAGTCTTTATTTAATTTTATCTGTTTCTCAATATCATTTACAGTTATGACCATTAGTCTACAGCTCACAGTAACTTCTATACAAATTATTTTTTCCTCCCAGTAATGCATTGTAAAGGCTGTTATTGATCAATTTTTTCCCCAAAATACCTGAAGTAAACCCCTTGTATTATCACTGAAAATGTTTTTGTACTCCGTGTACTAACTTAGCTGTATCAAAATTCTATGACTTCTGAAACGCAAGTAGTGAAATGGAGAACTACATTGTGTGTAAGTTTAGAATCAGGAAACTTCCTTACTGAAGACATGAGTCTGAATGATACCTCTTAATTTTTGCTTGCATAGTTTTAAAGCAGTTGTTGACTGTGTGGAAAGATTTTCATTAAATCTGCTTCTGGTGTTGTGAGCAATTTCCTATGACATGTCGTATTATTAGCAAGAAACATCTCAGAAAGCAAGAAGTAAACATTAGATTTGAGGAGACAAACACTTCTAAATAGACAATCAAAATTATTATTTAATAACATTTATTTCCAATATTAAAATAGAAGTCAAATAACCAAAATCAGATCCTGCAGTGTCCTGAATAATTTAGAATAGATAAACGGTGTAGGGTCCGCAAAGTCTACAAACAGAAAACCCAGTTTCTGGCAAATAATAATAAAGAACCCCCAAACAAAACCATAAAAATAAACCAGAAAAACAATCCTGTTCACAAGAAAAGGTTAATGTGGGCAGAGAGAGAAGAGAAGAAAAAAACCCTGAGACAGCCACAAGCCAGATGATTAGGACAGAAACAGCGAGTTCACAGGATGTTTGTTACCTAGGTCTCTGATCATTTTTCATCTCCGTCGCTTCCTTTTCCCTCCAACTTTCATCTGTCTTAAGTTTCTCAGCCAGGGCGACATTCCCCTTGCTTAGTTTCCCTTGCAGGATCCGCAGACTCATCAAGGTCCCAGCTGTTTAGTGGTAATTTTTGGTGTGTGTTCGTACAGCACGCGGGAGAATTGGACCCAGGCCCCACTTTGTAATACAGGTATGAAAAGATGGGATTTGGAGGGCTACTCCAGCTGCCCCAACTAAGTCTGGAAAACGACACTGGAACAATATCCCAGAGAAGAGCTAGCTCCTATGTGTGGCACAAAGGCTGTTCTGCTGCTTGCTGCTTTCCTATTCATAGCAGTTTAAGCCCGTCTCCTCTGCTCCATTTCAGTGTAAAGCCAAAGAAGCGAGCTTAAATGACAGAGTGGTTTTGATCTAGATCTAAATATGGCTCATAGTGGAGCTCTGCTGGCTCCCATGCTGTGAGGCCCGAGACGCAGCCCACCTGAAGTTCTTTCAGAGAGGATGGTACGCTCAGAAGTGTGTGAGCATGGCTACGTTAGGCCTCTCACAATACCAGCAAAATGATTGGGTACAAATTGCATGAGCTAACTTTACCTGTCTAACCAAAGTTAGATACCTGTGCCCTTTGGTTTGGGGAAGGGGAATGGCATTCCGGAGAGGAATTCGCTCACCCTGGATTTGGCCATCTGTGTTTGAATGAGATGAACCAGATTTTGGAGGGTCCTCTCTTTTGTTACTGACTACAAAAGAATCCTTCTGTTAGACCTGTAACTGTTAGCCAAAGTGACTACCACAACCTAGGAAAAGAGGGAATTCCTCCCTAAAGCAAATGAACTCTAAAGGGCAAAGAAACCCTATCCCACTGATGATGCAACTTAATTTATTCAGGCAACAAGATAACGTTTAGAAGTCTTATTGCCAAAAACCCCGGATTTGTTGACATGAAATGCGCGTTGACCGGAGGAGAATCACAGAGACTAATTCTTTCTTGCCTCGACAAGGTCCGTATCCCCATTAACAGCACTAGTTGCCGGCTCCCTGTGCTCCACTGGCCAGTGGGAGTTGACTGCATCGTGCCTCACCTTTGATACAGAGTGATTCTTCCTAGTTGGGGATGAGAACAGCTTTTACAGTGTGAGCTTGGATAAGCCTACTAAAAGGGTGAAGCTGCCGACTACCCTGTAAAAAGATAAGCACAAGAAACAGCAGAAGTGAGGCAGGGAGCCTATATCAAAGTTAATGAAGAAGGCACAGGGTCTAAGGAAAGGAGGAAATTCTTCTAGGAGTTTGGGTTTGTATGAACTTGGAGAGATCAATTTGCTGCTGAACCATTTGAACTGAGCGACAGAGTTCATTTTGAGAAAGACATACAAACCAGAGCCTGCACAGCTAGTGCCTCAGATCAGAGTGACCTGATGAGCTGTGCTCGGCGAGAGTGTAGCTCTGAGGCTGCAATACACTTCGAGCTCCGGTGGCAGGAAGCAATCTCGTTTTGTAACATGTCTGCTTTTGAGAAAGCTTGTTTAGAAATTTACTTCGTAGATGAATTAATTAGAAATAACATATTTACTAGGAAAGGAGATAGATGCCAAGTCATCTTCTTTTTTGAAATATAAAGGAAATAAGTGATATTTACAGTTTAGCTTCCTCCTCATAACTCCAGATACTGGATTTATAAACACGAATGCATTTGAAAGACATTATTACAACTTTTCTCAGAAATAATATCTGGTTTTAAATACTTGTGCCTACACACTTGCCCAAAATAAATAAAATCAAGCATCCCAAAGAATATTTTTTGCAAGCTGCTTCTCTGAAGTGCAAGTTTATTTAAGCTTCTTCACCAGTCATTGTTAATGAATAATTATTCAGTATTTCAAACTGAAACAGCTTCATTTAGTGTGATTAATGCTGATGTACAAACTCATTTGCATAATTACTAAATATAATAAAATAAATTCCAAATAAAAATCTTTGTTACTTGTGTTACCAAAGGCCTGAAAAAAGACATTTTGTTTCAAAACTATCTTAAGATGCAGTTATAATACTCTGTGACTAAAATTGAAAGGTAAAATTACTTTTCATCGCCATGCATTACAAGGCTTTGGCAAAATAGAACTTGTATCTCCAAGACAGATAGAATTAATTTACTAGAAGTATGTATCTGCTGAAACAGATATTCTTTCCCTACTTTTAAATATTTGGAGCTGTTTTATGTTAAAATTAATTAAGATTCTTCATGGAAACAGCATTTGGCTTTTTAGACCATATGGAATACTTTTTACTTCTTGAAAGCTTTAACAAGCCTCGTTTCTTCTGCCTCGTTTCTTCTGCAAGTTTTTGAGTGCTTTTTCCTGCTCTAAGGAGAAAGCTCACTTTCTATTCTGCATGCCTCTATTTCAACAGGCTCATGAAGGCAGAGCAGACTTGAGAATGCAGCCCTTGGTACAGTTTACAGTTAACAGCCGGGTTCCTGTTTCTGAATTTATGGTTTTGATTTCAGCTAAACTGATGTGACATCAGAGTGATTACTACTGGAAGTTGCCTCCTGCACCTTGCGTCCTAGGAGCTGTATTGAAAACAGGTGGTATTACTCCTACCTCCAAATAAACCAGAGTTAACAGTTCAGTTTCAGTCTTAGGAGAAAAAGGCTGAGGAAACACTGTCTGGAGAATCAGGATCTCAAGGAAATTCCATGGTCCTGAGGCTGCTTCTTTAGTTTTTACTTGCAGTTCCTGAAATCAATACAGTCATTTAGCCAGTAATTAGCCAATAGTTTTTCTAAGGAAGTAGGAGAGAGAACCTCAAACAGGGGGGCAACATAAGTGAGCAAATGAATTAATGGCCATGGCAATAGAGAGCACAAGCAAGCACAGTTCTGAAAAGGCTTGAAAACATGTAGATAATATATGTAAGCGGAATGCAGCTGATTTGTTCCAACCTTGAAAAATGGCTAAGTGTCCTTTTATGCTTGCTCTGGTGTAAGTCAAATATGAGGGGATCTGTTGTATCTCTCTCTGTAGATGACTTGAGGTTTTTCATCTCCATGCTGTCAATTTGCGCTTTCCAGTAGCATTTAAAGATATAACATTATTTTGATTTGCCAACATCTATAGCTCCATAGAGCCACTCTTCTGCAATAAGGAATGTTTGATTTTTCCAAGCTATTATGTCTGAATTAATTAGCTGAAATGTTTCGGTAGTTAACATATTGAAGAATTCACAGAGGCAAATTGTGTCAGTCCCTGCATGTACATATGTGACCTTGCATAGGGAGAGAGGGACTCTGCCTTTGTATTACACTATTTGGCAGGGCTCATACACAGTGCTAATCATTGCACCTAGAGAGTAAGGGATTATTCAAGGCTAGTTTAAACTCAAGTACATGACAAACAAAGTAGGATCGTACACAGACTAGTGGATATAGTTCCATATGCTATTCAGAAGAGAAGATATACCAGAATGTGCAAGATATAGCTAAGTGAATTGCAGAGGGAGGGAAGAGAATGAAAGTAAGTTGAAACGTGTCTGAATCTGCCTTGCAGTTTGAATACCGTCTCTTCTGAGAAGTGGAATAGCGTAGGTGGGTGCCCACGAGTGCTCAGGACAGTGGATTTATATCCTCACAGAGTAAGTGCTTCCTAATACCTGTCTTTTGTGAAGGTAAATTATTAAGCAGGGACTCAATTTGAATCCTGAATCTCCAGCAATTTTCCCTCCTTTGAAGTAGATCTAACCAGCACCCAATATTCTAATGAGTCTTATTTGTAACATCTGATTAGCACTTTTATGGCTGGCTGATTGTGACAGGGTAGGTGCAAGCACTGTGAAGAGATTTGTATCAAGGCTTTTATTAAAAAGGTGAAACTTGCACAGACTTTTTGGTGGTGAGACAGATAAACGCATACGGAGATGAGGTCCTACAAATGCCATATGGGCTCAGAGCAGGTTAACAATGGCCAATTAACCCTGTCTTGCTACAGGCATCAAGGCCAGCGAGAGTCTAGCTCAGCTGCCTGCTGAAAAGAAGGGACAAAGGAAAAATCTCCATGGTAGCTGGGGTCTGGAAACAGCTGGATGGTTATGTGAGCCTCCCATCAGATGGCTGAGCTCTGGGGAGACAGGCTAAATAACCATTAAATAGAAAACAGGCCTTGGGACCACTCCTTTAAAAATATTTGCTGGATGACTATTTTTAATTATTTTGTTTACTTGTTTGTTTTGTTCATGTTTTTGAACTCTGATCACTCAGGAGAAGTGGAACTAAAGAGTGTCTGAGAAAGACAGACACAGGAGAACAGCATCCTTCTCTATATGGAGATATTATTTCATGCAAGTCTGACATTAAGCTTGCAAACTACTCACCAGTGATTATGAGATTAAAATCCATCACTAAAAACAGGCTGAAAAATAGGAGCTACCTATATGCCTCATCTCTGTTGGAAAAATGAGTGTGATTGTGATGAATGTGTATGGATTTCTAAAACAAAATGACTTGTATAAAATGGTAATGCTAGAATGAAGTTAAGTGATGAGCCACATGCCCTTTTTTTCCCTACTGAGTGCTGCTCATAATTTGAATTCGGTGCTGAGAAAAGGATGGGAAGAGATTATAATGTAAAAAATGTGAATGAAAACAGGGAAAACAATTTTAAAAGCATTTTGAATCCATATTGGTTTATTGTCAGATCTGATCAGTCCTTCACATCACCTACAAAAGCCAGTGTGTGCTGCGAGAGCTACAGCACAGCCCTTTCTGTGTTCTGGTAATGGAGTCCTAAGGACTGAGCTGGCAGAGTCAGCAGTTCTGTAATTGAGCTATGGGTCACGCCACATTTCTCATTGGATTGATACAGCAGCTTCTCACCTGCAGTTACTGGCAGCCGTCACGTCCCGAATCCTAGTTCAATGGCCACCTCTCTATGGAGAGAAAGTGTGGCCATTACTTGCATCGAGGCCACGAGGCAGGAGGTAAGATTCATTTCACCTTTGGTTTGCTACTTGTTGTGTTGTGTGATTCCATTAAGTTTCCACTGACTTTCTTCCATGGAAAGTTGTCACTTCTGTTGAAGCTGAAAGCCTGTCTGTGTAAAATCCTCTTCAGTATTGTATACTTGATAAGTATTATATTTTCTTGAAAAAAAACCCAGAAGATATTAAAAAGTCACTTATTTTCTCTTGTGCTTATACAGCTTAATCATATGAATGCCAGTGACCTGATATTTAAACTAAATTATTTTAAAGACAAGTGTACAGCATAAGCAATTGGAAGTGGAGAAACTCAGTTGATTATAGTTGAGATGGTATTATTAATCTTCCAAGTTCAAAAAGTGAGCTGCAGACCTCACTGCACTATTTACTATCATCCCAAAACTATGAATGCAAGCGCAGGTAGCTGTTCTGGGGAAATCTGTAACATAACTGCCAGAATATCACCTTTTAGAGGCAGAATGTTAAACACTATTAAAGCAGGCCAGTCCCCACTTTATTTTTTAACTTTTTTTTTTTAAAGTGTGTTTATTTAGCACAGGTATTTTGAGCCTGAATAGGCCCAAAAGGTACGGAGAGTTCCTAATTGGGCATTTGCCTATAAAAACGATTAACTAAACTAAATGTGGATTGAGCCTTTGAGATTAAATTGCAAGTATGGAGATCAAATCTCCACAGGCAAGTTAAAATCTACCAATTATTTAAAGGGTTTAATTAAGTGCAGATCTTTCTGTAGGCTGATTTAAAAGGACATAACCTAACATTTGTAGCCAATAAAATGTAAGGAATAAAAGACTACTTTTTCCATTTATTTCTACCATAAAATGTATGCTGTAAACTATGAGGAACATCTGAAGATATTTCACAAGTAGCACCATCTGTCTCTTGGCAGACTATGCAGGCAGTGTGGGTGGCTTAGTTACTTGCTTCTTAATCTATAGCATCACTTGCTTAGTCTGCTGGATGGGGCTGCCCCTTCCTTGTTTGGCATGATTTCAAAATCTCTGTTTTGGTTCCATAAAACAATTCTCTTTTTATGTAGCTGCTCTGTGCGCCTCTCTAAACTAGCTGGCGATTTGCTTAGGGGATGCTTACGTATAAAGGTGAATCTCTTGAGCCTCATGAAGAGAGTAATTATTGCATGTGGATATTTTTCTGGGTAAATCTCTGCAAGTTTTTAAAGTTTATTCACTTATGTCAGTTTCTAAGTACATCAGGACTATAACTGGCACCAGTACAGAAAAGTGTTTCTTTTCCTTTCATCCTATGGAGAAACATCTCTCTGGAGATGTTTGATATTAAGCTCTAACGTTGAACATTTTTTTCATTATTAACTTAAGTTACCAAATATTTGATTGGTCCAAAAATTTAAGACAGGCTCAACACCACTGACTGCAGTAATGTGTGTGTATAGCAGAAAAATTGCACCTGAGGCATCGCTCAGTAAGCTGGTAACAGCCTTTGAGGAAAAGAATTAAAGCAAAGAAATGCTGTATGTCTTAGCAAGAAAAGAATGGTGTAGGAGATGTATTCTTATTTAATAAGTTCACTTATTAGTCAAACTACACAATTCTAAGTATGTCTTCTTGCTCTTGTGTGTTGTTTCTGTATAATATTGTAGTCGCTTGATAACAAAGTTTTAAGCTGTTCATCTTGGCTTTAAAAAACAGCCCAAAACAGAGAAGAGAGCATTATCTGTATATTGATCTGCATATTGAGAAGAATATAAAAGATCTGATGGCATCATTTTGCAGACAAAGAACAAATAAGTATTTTCAGGCTGACTGCCTTTTCTTAACCGAATGCCAGAAAATAGTAAACAAGGTAGAGCAGAATTCCAATGTTTCTTAAAAAGAGCTCTGTTTCAGCTGGCTTCCATGTTATGGGGCGGCACAAACTGTACTCCCAAGAGTACAGAAAACCTAGCAGTTCCTCCACTGCAAGGATTAGAGTTAGTGTGTTAAAGAATATACCTAAATTTACTATTTCTTGAAAGGACACCCAATAGCAATGTGAAGGAAACTGACAGCAGTGTGTAGCCTTCAATGTTATAAACGTTTACCAGTAAGAGCTAGTAATTACTCCAAATTCTCCTATTATCTAACAACAGAAAACTTCTGCATTTATTAGTAAATTTCTGTTTTATTTCTTGCTCATAATGTGAGGTCACTTTCCTGACTTTTTTTGAAGGAGAGATAGTTTTTGATAACCAGGTGACATTTTTCATGTGACTTAGTGAACTTATGCACCGTGTACGTGTGCAAGTGTCTCATATGCTGTTGTGGTAAGGGCAGTTAATGTTACTTACTTTTTATGTCCTAACGTTTAGGGCATTTGTCTTTTTCTACACACACCTTATTAGTCTCTCACCTTGTGTTTCTAATATGAAAGAAGACAGTCCTGTTGGCTGCAGTGAGTTTTAAACTGTATTGAGAGAGTACCTTTGTGTGCACTTTTGCATATTGGAGTTCAATTTCTGTCATGGCTGGTGAGATACCAAAGTTGAAGTTTTGTGTGTATTACTTCTAGGACAAAACACCCCTGAATCTTCAGCACTTACCTGCAGAACAAACAGCATTTTTTCTCTATATCTTTCAATATATTCAGCTAGGTAGAAATAGTGCTAAAAGTTACATGCTACTGTAGCAGAAATTTGCTTTATGGCACATGCTGTCTTTCTCTATGTTAAACTAACAAAGCAGACCAAAGAGGTTTTATTCCTTGCCCACTTATTGTTGCTGAGATTTTTTTGTAATGTTTTTTTTCAAATAGGAACGAGGTTGAGTTTTGCAACAACAGCTGGTTGCCTTTACAAATAAATTACTCCTAAGGTAAGAACAGAATTTGTTCTTTTCTCAGGAGTGTTTTTGAGTCCTAGTAAATACTCATCAAGAATCTTCTCAATGACAAGAATGTCCTAATGATATCTCTCTGTCAAGTAGAACCAGATTCAAGCTCCCAGCTGCACCCTGAGGGAAGGCAGATTGAATAAAATCCTCCTCACATGTCTGGATTACCCACATCGATACAAAGATGATCATCTTGGTAGATAAATTATAATATTCTCCTAGTCATCCTAGGCAACAGCACTATCATGTTGTTGTCACTTCACCGAGATATGTAACTCTATCGAGATATAAATGACAATTCAGATGGCAATGACATGCCCTCTACTATCAGCTACCCTAGATATTATTGCTTTATTCAGTCAAGCAGAGTTTCTCCTCCACTGGCTAATGCCTGCCCAATCTTGGATTCAGCGGTAGTGTAACATTCAGACTCTGCTTTCCAGATACTTCCCCCTGTGAAGGAATTGGCAGAGAATGGGCATAGAATTGGCTCCACACCACTGCTTACTAATGATCAGAATAGCTGGCCAGGCATGAAGAGGAAAGTCAGCCGCAATCATTTATTTCCTTCCCTGGAGCGGGAGAGGAGCAGTGCAGGCCTGGGAGGAGTGTGGCTTGGAGAGGCAACGTCTCCCTAGGCTTCTTGAGGAACGGGGCGGCTTCCTGAGAACCCCTTGCTCGGGGCCCTGCCTAAAGGCACAGTCTAGCATTATCTGAATTGCAGACACTTTGAGTTGCTACTTTATATGCAACGTTGACATTCCTTTCATTGCACATGCAGTGTTCATCAGGCATTTGAATCTGGGTAATGAGAAGAATGCATAATCCAACTGCAGCTCTTCATTTTATTTCCTCTCATGGCTGACACATTGCTCCAGTCATTCCCAAAGATTATCTGATTAGCATTGCAACTCCGCTTCTCAGGCGAGGAACCTAGCAGGAATGGGCAGTTGAAAGAGTACCAGGTGTTTTTTTTTTCTTTAATCCTGCCTTTAACAGAAATGACTAAATATTTGTCATTTCAGAATGGGAGGAAACTGGTATGCCACTTACTTCACTAACTGTTTCATTTGAAATTAAAATGATAATAAAAAGAAAGGAGAGGATATGTGCAAAACCAAATTCCCACTACTCTAAGGACTGGTTTTAATTTATTGGAAACTTACCCTGACACCGGCATCTGCCAGATCTTTTAAGTTTGTCCTGACATCAGCTTTCCTTTCAACCTAAGTTTATGCTTTCAGTGTAATCAAAAAAGTCTAACTATTGCATTTTGATGTTGCGCAGCCTTACTACCCATCACTGAGTGTATTTATATAGTAAGGGGCCTTTTGGTGTCAAGTATCATAACCTGGCCAAATGCTACATTCCCACCAAGACAGGTATTTCTTGGCTGCTCTAAATGGCTTGTAAAACGTATGGAATGAATCAGGAGTCATTTAGGGGAAACTCACATCCCTCCTACTTCAGACTTTGTGAAAACATCAGCAGTACTTTCTCAATTCCTTCCACCACAGCACATATTAAGATACGCCTTTGATGAAAATATATATCATTAACCACACAGGCCGTGTCAAGCTCAGTCAAACAAAATAGTTTCTGCAGCTGTAAAAGAGTGAGTTTGGATTAAAAAATAAATCAAAAGAATATTTATTAGCACATATTCTGGTAGATATTCATCTTATTCTTCCTGCTGCTCTTTTGCCGATTGGTTAACAATAGTACAAAACCTGACCCAATCTGGATTTTTTTCCCCCCACTAGACTCCTTTTTTTCATTTGTGACTGTCCATTGGATAGTCACTGTCTCTTTTTTAGTGCCTCTAACTTCTCTCGCTAGTGAAAAATATATTCTGTGACCTGTACTTCTTGAAAGTCCCAATTCTTTCTGAGCACAGTGGAAGCCATTAGAAGAAGGAATTTGTCTTGAATACTTTGAACGCCTAGCCCTCCCCAAGGAATCCTTGAATTAGTGCTGCTTTGGGAAAAGAATGAGGGCTGATGAGACAGAGTTGGATCTGACTGGTTTGGTTTTAATTAGCTTTTTTTTTTTTTTTTAAATTAGCTTTTACTCTATATTTGCTTTCTTGTGTGTGGAACCAAGGCCATTATAACTTACGGTTATTACAAACACCCATTATCAATATGGTGTCTTTTGCATGTACTCCATTTTCTTTCACAGATCTGTTTAAATTTATCATGTTTGTTCAGTGGTCTTGCTTATCCCTGAGCATCTTTTGTAATACGTTTCCTAAGAAATGGCAGTCCACAGCTCTTCCGCCCCAAGGTGATTAAGCACTTTATTTCAAATGAAGTATGGAAACTCTGGACGAAAGACTGAAGTGACTGTGGACCATCGTATTCCTTCAGTAGTTCCTTGAATGTTCCTATGAGGACTTCACTGTCCAGCATAGATTAAAAAGATGCTGTTAGCTCACAGAGTATAGGAAAACCTGCCTAATCTATTACAATAGGGAAGTTAATGACCTTTGACAATGTATGAAATGTATGGCTGAAATGAAGCATTCACTGCTTAGAAGTGTTTTTACAGTTAGAAGCAGTTTTACGCTGCTACTAACACCTATTTGAATCCATGTATAGACAGTGAGACATCTCTGAAATTTTCAAAAATGCATCAGATTCAGCAGAAGCTTCAAACCCACTTAAAACGCGGTGAGTTTAGAATGTTTTTGACAGAACCAAATGATATCTTTAGTACCCATGAATTAAAAATCTGGCGGGAGACAAATGAGCTCATAGAGCACAGAAGTCAGCTGTTCTCTCAAGACCAAGTGGAGTAGATTGAGACTGTTTTCCAAAGTTTAACAACTAGGTATCTAGTTAGAACAGATCAATTAGCTAAGCTAGGATTTTTTTTCTGCTCATCGTACTGCAATCAGAGCTTAAACCCAGAACCTGCAAGACCTAAGTCTTTGTTTAGTACAAGGATCTAAGAGCTACTGGGATGGATTATGGCTGCTCTGGTTCTCTTCACCTGTTCAGCTGAGGCTTAACCTTAACTAGGAATTTAATGGGGATTTCTGTACTACTAAAGAAATGCTCTAAGAGCTATGATACGCAGTAAAGTATTCCTCTTCTCTGTTCTTAAGCTGCTGAATTTTGAAGTATTTTCTGTTCAGATACGTACTTTTGACAGGTTGTCACCTGACTTGATAGCGAGGGCACTCTCCTAAAAGCAAGAGTTTTGAGTGACCTCTCTCGTAAGTAGTATGTTTATCTTGCTGCTTTTGCAATTAAGGAAGCATGTGGGAAGGCTCCTTCTGCCATTATCCCTCTGGGAAGGGAGGAGGAATATAGGGAAGGAGACACAGGTACCTTTATTTAGGAGCAATTTCTGGGCTTTGGATCCTAGACAAATCAAGGCAACTCCCTAAAGCCTTTAATAAACTCCCTGTGCTCAGGGTTATCCTGTACATTTCACTGGGTACTTGCAATTTGTTCTGGCTGTCTTGGATAGTACCCTGAATTTTTTGTCATCCTGTGTCCTATGTGAGGACATGCCTCTGAACTGAGGCATTTAAATCTGTTCTCCAGTCCAGGGATTGGTAACTAAAATGTGGATACTGCAAGGCCTGACTTTAAGGACCTTCAGTCCTCATTCCGATTTTGGTATATGTGGGCACTAATTGAAGAGACCTGCTGTTGTAAAATCAATCGGTGATTTCTAGTGTGGTATTTTTCAATATAATACTGGGGTTTTTGGAAGCTGCGTGCTTAAGAGTTAGGAAGAAGAATTGTGAAGGTGACTGTTAAGTTCAGAAGGTAGCTTTTCCTATAACAAAACCCTCCTCCAGCAGCTTTCATTCATCAGGTGCTTAAAACACATATTAAAAAATAAAGGTGGAATAGAGCACTAGCAGAAAAGAAAAAAAATCAAACAGTGGGATTGTATACAGCTAGGATGGAAAACAAGATAAATGAGATGGAAGTAGTTCAACAAACGGGCAAAAGTATTGATATTCTTAAAATCTCCTAAAACTGTTGATTGAGGTATACTGGAAATGCTAACATTGCTGATTTGATTTCTGCTCTAACATAAGACTATTAGTATATGGGTCTACCACAAAGCGAGTGAGTAATACTAGACTTAGGATTAAATAATACATCAGGCATGATTGATTATAAATGTGAAAGGAAAACTGAGAACCAGTAAATATATTTTTATTAGGTCAAATGTGAAGACAAGAATGAAAATTAAGGGTAGAAATCTAAGAACATCAATCTTGAGAGAGTCAGACCCTACCATATATGAGTCTAGTCAAACTGGGATGAAATAGTGCAGGCAGCTAACTCAAAAGGAAATGAAAGGTGCTCAGGGTGAAATATCCCAAGCAGACAGGCCAAGACAAGGCCTGATCCAACACTACATATTTGGAATGGGGAAGTTTAGATGATAAACAGAACCTGCTTTCCCTTGGGTCTGTCTTGGAGACAAACACATTATTGCTCTTCATAAGCATCCGAAGACTGTGATGCTTATTGAACCCAATTAAACCTTTCTCTGGTTCAGCAACCGCTAGATAGTGGAATTTACATTCCCTTGTCAAAACAACAAGGTATTGGCAAAATACAGCAGCAGAACTTTCGCTGAGCAGCTTCAGGGAAGGAATGGAAAGTGAGTGACACAGATGATTAATGAGCCTATTAAAGCTGAAAGTCTGACACTGTAAAGATAAGCTGGCAGTGAAAATGACTCCTACCGTATATGTATCAAGGGCATCAGAAAGAATACCCTCCATATAATAGCTACCCGCCATCATTAGTGGCAGGACATACATATCTCGCATGTGTTGCCTCATTGCTATTTAGTCTGTTCAAGTATTTTGAGGTGAAGGGCCTTGAGCAATAGTGTGAAGTCTCAGCCAAGTTGCATGAGGCTTTCTAAGGTCTGATTAGAAAGGACACCCGCGCATCATTCAGGAGGGACCAGATCAAAGAAAGCAGGCAGGTGACAGAGAAAAAGAAACAATAGACCAATATGGTTTTGTAAATATGCAGCGGCAGAGCAGGAGGCATAAGAATGATGAGGGAAAGGTTTGATGTAAAGGAGAAAAAGACTAAATGCACGCTGACCTTAGGAATCATACTGCCATTCTATTAAAAATTGTGTGTTTGTGTGGTGACGGTGGTGGACTGAAACTTTGCCTCCATTCCTCTGCCTCTGACTTCCAGTAAAACACATTACCTCACTTAGATACTCAGAACATCTTTAAGCACCGGATTTTCCTAGCAAAAATCCGCCCTTGTGTTATACATGTGTATGCATACTGAGTCCACCGTTCCTGGAAAGTGTCAGATGTGCCACTGTTGCACCGCACAGATGGCCCGTGCATGCGCACTGAGTCATGCATTCACAATCCATCAGGTTTAGCAGAAACATGCAGACCATCTGTGCAGCGTGTATACAAAAACCCCCAGTGCTTGCTTGCAGAACTTACAGACTTGCTACGTAAATGCTGCAGAGTTGTGCTGTACAGACTCCCTGGAAGTATGTCTGGGATTTCTAGGCTGCGAGCAGCTAGGCCAGGTGCTCTGAAATCTTAGAAAAAATTTTGTGCTGTCTTCAAACTTCACCCAAACAAAATTTCTGGATGCAATCCCTAGATATTCTAGAAAAAACAGAGTTTATTTTAGCTACAGTTCGTGGCAGTTATTTTGTGCCAGCTTTCCTTAAAATTTTAACTTCATTTGTCCATCTCTAAAGTATACCTATCAATATCATACCTATGTTGTGCTTACTTAGACGATCAATTATTTACAAAAGTGGATCTGGAAGTTTCATACTGGAGATGGGTAGAAGCAGTTCAATACGAGCAATAAATATTATATTTTGGTCTTATACAGGCAGGTGGAACAAAAGGATTCTCAGCCTGCAAATTCGGCAGTGGATATTGTCATATGAAAGCAAACTCTACCAGTGCAGTATTACTAGAGCGTCTGTTTGCCAGAGTTGCTGCTTGAATGCTTGATTTGTTTCTGCTCCAGTGTTAACTTTTATTGTCACAGTTTACAAATATATCCATCCTCTTCCAGCCTGTCACTGTCGTTATTTCCTTTCACCCTCGGAAGAGAAAAACATCTTATTTTTTGAGTAGATCCCTATGGTAATCTTTGTTTGGCAGTGCTGTTATGCGCTTTTGCTCCTGGGGACTGAAACAAATAAAGCACTAAGTCCTCAAAAAAATATTCGATAAGTCTGGCAGATGCAGCCCAAATGGACAGGAATTATTGTGTCATAAAGAGGTCCATTAGACTGATTCTAACCAGCACACAATTTTAAGAGGTATAACCTGAAGGTTGAATTTGGCTTTTTTTGCTGCAGTGATGCCACGGTACTGTCAATGGGGTGATGATAAATCACCAATAATATCCATGGTCCTTTGAGATACCTAGTACAATGAAAAAATAGTATAATTAGGTGTGGATAAGAGCAGAGATGTTTTGCAGTTTCAGTATTGCTTTTTTTAACCTTGCATGATGAAAGACATGTCCAACAAAACAAACAACTCCAAAATGCTGTATTCTGTTTGATCCTTTTTTTTAATTCCTCTTTTTTGCCAATCAATCTTGTGGGATAAAACTCACAAGGAATATCCATATTAATGTGTTGTAACTTTACATTTCAGCAAAATAATCACAAAAGTTAATTCTTGAAAATTAAAGACACTGGGTGAGTGATACTCCTATTTGATTTAGGCCCTCTAAAAAGCTCGTATTTCACGCAAAGGCTTGTTTAAGGACAAAATGAATCTTGCAATCTGAAATGACTATTGAAATGTATATTGATAGATATCATCTGATTTATTTATTTCTTTTTCTTGGTGGAACCATGCTAGAATTTTGTAGCTTAACTGACTATGTAAGAAGCAAAGAGCAACTACGGTTGTCTCTATCTGGTGAGACTAAAGGCTGAGCAGAAACATTCTGACTTCACACATAAAGCTCCTGGAATGTCATCCCCATGGTTTCCTTGAGAAGGAAGTGTAGAGCTCCAGACCAAAATAAAATCAGAGCAATTCAAGCAGATTGAATTGATTGATTGCCTGCAAGAGATGATCAGAAGACAAGAAAACTCAGCGTGCACTTGTCATGCAGTTGAGACTGTGCTTACAAGATTGCTCTGTCCTGGATGCTGAAAGCAAAATTGATCTGATGATGTGGAATTTGGAGCCAGCAAAGGGTAAACTGACAACACAGTACAAGCATTTTTATTAGAGGACATAGTAGAATCTCCATCACTGCATGTAGGTTTTCTGTCGGTTTGTGTTCTCTTTATAAAGCTATGCCATTACACAATGGAGTGAGTTCAGAATTGCCTAAATTACCACTGACCTAAGTTAGTCAGTCAACATAGTGAGAAGCCATACAAACATTAGTTTGGATCTACAAACCGTATAGGTAACCAGAACAACTTCCAGCCTCCCTGCTCGTTCTGAAAGTGCATGTCTTCCTACCTACCCTGGATTTATTACATATAAGCTACAAATAGAAATATATGTAGTCCAGGGCTTTGGATGTTTTGTTTTTGGGTTTTTTTTCCTTTTGAAGCAGTTTTCACCCAAAACCATTCCTGTTTTTAGAAGCTGTTTTTAAAAACTGCTTCCAAAAGCCAAATCGGTTTTCAGGCATTTTGTTGCAGTGGAAAAAAAAAAAAAACAAAAAAAAAAAACAACCAGAAACAAACAAATAAAAAAACCACCACACAATTTTTAACCGGGTCTCAGTACTGCAGGATTCTTCAATAACAGTAAGATTGTATTTGCAGAATGAAAAACTTGCTAGACCAGATCCTCATATCTTACAAAGAATATTAAATAGCTGTACCCTATTAATGGAATTCATCAGTTTTTGCTGTTCAACAATAAAATACTGCTAATATACCAGTAACTCAGGTCTTGCTATAAAAAAGGGAATGCTACCCAGGCCACTTCATAGAATTTTGGTTTCAACTATGAGCTTGATTCTGCCTTACAAGTTCATTTCAGTTCAAGAAAACTTGGAAAGAACCGAAGGCCTCTACGTAACGCGTTTGGAAGAAGTGTCCCAAATGGATACTTTGCTGAATTTCCACCAGGATGGAAGCAATGCCTCTTCACCACGTCCCACTCATGAGTTTTCTCCAGGGCGTGACACTTGCCTGGTGCTCTTCAGCAACACTGAAAGCACAGCACCAGTAAATTGGGCCTTCTTGCTTAGCAAGAATAAAATTAATAGATACATTATAAAAGATTTTTTGTTTATTTCATGCCTTGAGATCAGGACACTGAAAATCTATGTTGCTGTGATAGTACTTTTCTGAAAGCAATAAAAAAGTATTTTAATTGTTTTAATTTAATATGCGAGAGTACAAAATGTTCACACTGCCTCCATTAAAAAAGACACTGAATTTATATTAATTGGATCTAATCTAGGAATATTTACTATATAAAGACATATAAAACAAGTCATCCAGTATACAAATGTTCTAAACCACATGATTAATAAAAATATTTTTACTTTTATAATCCTTTGGTTTCTGTGCAAATGCATAGTCTCAATAATACATATATAAAAGAAATCTTGTTACAGAAAGTAGTAGCTATTTCACAGCAGTACTGCAATATAACAATTCAGACTTAATGAAACATTTAAAATATGCTATTACTGATATTGTTCATTTAAATATGCTATTACTGATATTGTTTCATTATACATTTTCTTGTACACTGTTTTCATGCTTAAGTGACCTCTAAATTGGACTATTGCAAATCACTACTAATGGGTTTGCAATGAAATACTTGGTACGGGTTTCTATTGGGACAAAATGTGGCTGAGAAGGTCCCCTTGTCTCTATTACACTTCACAAGGCCTTTTGGAAATCAGCAGTATGTGCAGAGTTTCTTAAAGCAGGGACCCAGCTCCATTTCTGAGTAGCAAACTAAGAATGGTGACATGGGAGGGAGGGGGCTTGGCTTGCTGCTGATGGATGAGACAGGTTAGAGGGGGGAGAACTGTTTCCACGGCAAATACTGTAGGTATTCTTAAATGTTTAATGAGGACTGTAATATGTATTACTAGCAGATTATATTTATGGTACTGAATGTATCTCATGATTTGCTATAAACATCATACTGTAATACTGGGGAGAAAAATTCCATTGTTTTCCGCAAAGAAAAATATCACTTGCTAGTTACTGCAATTTAAACATTCAGTCACTGACAACTTGGAGGTACAATATAATGTTTTATTGTAATTTATTAGCCTCCCTCCTTGGAACTGTAGTGAAAATCTGACTTGAATGCACTCTGGTGAGGCACAGAAAAGTCTTGGCATGAGCTCTGAATTTCTGATAAATAGTATAAAACAAATAGCGTATACAGCCATTAAAACTGTACAGCAGGACGTCTCTTCAACTTTTCATTCCCAGAGAACAATTGGCCTCTCTGCATTTTTGTAAAGAAAAAGATGCCTTAGAAGGAAGTTCTAGTTGCTTCCATGCAGCTCCCTTGCCACGGAGATGGAGAGGGAAGGCAAAAGTTAGCCTTGCCTTTCTTAACGTCTGACAGAAATTTTCCAAGTATAATGAAAAAAAGAAAAGTAGAGGCACATTTAACAGTCATACAGAGGCAGTAGCCATCTCTCTGGTCTGCTTCCTTCACCACCGCTATCGGAGCAGCAAGCCAGCGTACCCTGCATCAGCTGAATCAGGGCCACTGATTCATTCACCATTCATGATGATGATGTATTTAAGTCAGGAGGAACTTTGGTGAATTAATGCAAAGAAGAGTCACACCACTTCTGATGATCACAACAACCAAGTTTAATTATCAGGAAAGTGTAGTGCCCTGATAAACCTGAATTCACTAGCCCACAGGAACATGTGCTGCCCAGAATAGGTAAGCAGTGATTCCTTGATCTGAATGGAAATATACCATGAATTATCATTGCTGTCACTGTAAGTTTATAAAGCATTTTACAAAGACATAGAAAGACATATTCCCTTACTCAAAGATCTTATAATCTGATATGAGACAAAAAAAAGACAAGACAAGAAGCAACAGTTCAGGAGAGATCACTGATTGTAGATAAAGGGTAGAAATAATTGTCTGAAGAAATGTTTCGGCAAGGAATTCAAAGGAAGAGAGAGGGTGTCTGCATATGAGATCAGAGGGATCGTTCCAGGCACACACGGCTGAAAATCAAGAGAATGTGATTATAGGATTGGAAAGAGCAGAGGGACAAGAGGCAGGAGGGAACATGATAGTGCCAAGCTACTAGAGGCAAAATTGCACACAGCTCTGCAGTCACTCGTTAGTGTAGCTCTACTGGATGTTAGCAAAATATCCACAACAGCAATTCCTAAGAGTAGGAATGAGGACAGTTTAATTTAAAAGAGTTTCCACAATGAGGTAAGTGATAGATGATTCAAACATAGAGAAGAAGGCCTAAGTGTTTTTGGGGTTTTTTTAATATATTGCAGTAATAGATGTATGAAATAGATGTGATTTCGTTAACAGCTCTGGTCAGCCCACACATGCAGTTTCCTAGAAATAAAAACTCTGACATAAACATTTTACCAGTTCCACTTGCTGATCTAAAAAAAAAAAAAATTACAATAAAAAGAAAAAAAAAACCTTTCTGGGCTCTATCAGATCCATCTAACTATCAGAACAAATGAGAAGAAACCCCTCCAGTGAAAGTGAACCACCAAGCTGATGACAGTAATCATCATGTTATGAGGGACCTTTATTTTCTCCTCCAAGACAGCTAAATAAATCCGAAGGTGAATAGAAACCAATATCTGCTGGTGCCAGACTAGCTTCAGAAATTTGACCAAATTAACTGGTCTTTTACCTTAGAAGCTACACAGGATAATATACAGTTAGTATCCGACTGGAGATCTTATATAAATGGAGCTGCTATTCACCTTGATCGACCAATACATAGTGAAAGGTCAGGACTGGTTTCTCATATGCCCAGAATGTCACAGGCTTTTTTCATGCAGGCATTTTCTGTCAGATTTTTATAATGGCTGTGTGAGAATTTTCAAAAACTAATTTAATATCTGCTATGATGTGTATGAGTGTAACCCTGTAAGTATAGAGTAGTATTTGTTGTAGGGCTGTGTAGATATATGCAGAAAAATCTTACTACAAAGTCGTATGTGAGCAGAGGTGGTTACTGAGTATGTCGTTGGCTTGTATAACGCTGAATAAATTCTGACTACTGTAGACATAGACCTACCACTTGAAATGGCTGAAGAGAAATCCTATTTTCTGCCAACATGTAGTCATTCTTCAGTGATTATTTCAATCTACCTCAGCCCCCACCAAAAATTAAAAGGCAAACATGAACTCTGCCAGTGACTAGTAAATTTATTCTGCCAAGAGCTACTATTTAACTGAGGCAAGATTCACATTTCTATTTTTTTCACATTAAGTGTAAACATTAAGTGTTTTTCTTACATACTATCTGGCCATACATAATTTACAGCATTTGAAATCCTGTTCTCCTCCTGAAGGAGAATGCAAAGTCCTCTCTCCCTGTGGATGTTTTACAAGGTTGAAGATTTGCATTCTTTAATATACTTACTGAGTTGTTGTAGGGTGATGTACAATTTCTGAATTCTCATCAGCGCAGAAAACAAAGTTTATCTCAAAGTGTCAAAATAACATGTTCCTTTAGTTTTGATCAGCAGAGTTCCCTTACTTTTGATCATTGCAAAAACTGAACATGGCATACACATAGAAAGGATTCTGGGAACTATTAGCAGCTAAGCTTTTTTGGATTAACAGATTTCAAAAAATTACCTCCTTATCTTTTGATCAGAAATGAAGAGTTGTTGAAAGGTAACAACTGTTACACTCACTCCTATTTGGCAAAGGAATTGTCTTGTTTTGTGGCAAAGCAGCATGTTATAAAACAACTAGTCAAAACTGTTACATTGATTTAGGAGCTGACAGCATTTCTGTTCATTTCTCATCAATGACCTTGTCCGAAGGAAAACCATGGTATATTCCTCATAGTGTTTCCCCAAGAGGTAAGAAACATTTCCAGCATGAAGAATGATTTTGATAATTTCTTACCACGTTGACTTTATGACTGTGAAAATCTGCAATGGGAGTGGGTATGTATGTGTATGAACAAGAAGTATGGCACAGGAAGGCTTTTACTAAAAGCACGAGTTGGCACAAAGGGTTTGCAAAGGTAGCTGGAAATCATCAGCTAAAAATTACTGGTGTGAGTCACAGGGGAGTAAGAACAGGCTGACACACCTGCAGTTGTGGCACAGAAACCCTGATGTGACTTCCAGTTACATGGGAGGTTTTAGCTAGACTGAGATTAGTGCTCAGCTCTCTCAAGTTGCAAATCAGTTCTTTGATTTCTCTCCTCTCAGTTGCCTTCATGAGGAAACAAAGAGCCCCATTAAGTGTGAAAAATCACACTTGTTCAGACAGAACAATTAGACATATTTACACAGAAATATGTCTGAATCTTTATATGCAATTTAACACCAATATATGCTTTGAGAGAGTTTTTAGGAGATGGCAAAACCAAACATGCAAGAGAAACCCAAGTACAGAGGAAGAGATTTATTCACTCAGTCCAGACTTCTCTCTCTCTCCCACATCTAGGCTGAAATGGTTACAATTAATTCTCAAAAATTAAGGAGAAGTGACAAAGAATGACTGCTGAGACAGAGGAATGGAAGAGTCTCTTCAAATATTCTTCTTTCGGGGCAAGTTTGTATAAATAACCCAATTTCTGTCCTGACTCTTCAGAATGCGTACAGAGAACACAAATAGTGTGATATAAATAAGATTCAAAGGATGCACAGCTATCTCCTGCTTCACTGTTAAAATTGCCCACACTAATTACCGTCTAGTGTGTAGCTAGGCTGTCATACCAAAACTCAAACCCAAATGGAACTTTTCCCATGGGGAGTTTTGTTACAAAGAGCAAATTCACTGGCAGGCTGGTGACGGGGTGTGAACTGCCCAGATGTGTTCTAGTGTGACTGGGCTCGGTTTGTGTTCCAAGCAAGGCAGGACTTGCTCGTCACCCAGGGCGAATATCTGGCTAGAGCTACAAAGGGGATGGAGCACTTCCAACTGAGTTGTCTCTGGAGCTTTTTGCATCCATTTGCATCTAGAACTCAGACTGATAGTCAGGGGAATATGAATCCATTCCAGTTAACATAACAGCCTCTCAAAGTGAAAACATCTACGCTTTCCTGATTTCCAGTAAGAAAAAAGCAGGAAGTTTGTTTCTATCAGAGCACCTCTGAAATATCAAATACTCTTTTGCAAAATCAGAGAAGTGGCAATTCATACTTCTATCAAAAAAATGCAGCTCCTGGCAAAAAATGAAAAATCATTATATTAATTGCTTGCAGCATGGGTTTGTTCTGTCCCATTATTCAGAAAACATACAGTAACTTTTCAAGTTATACCCACAGTTACGGAAGAAGGACAGTGGAGGACAGTATAATAGAGAGGAACCTGGGATTTATCAAGTGCTGTAAACTTTTCAATTATATTTCCCTTTAAAACAGCAGATTAATCTCTGGTTTAAAGCTTCAAGCCTCTTCAAGTGTTTTCCAACTTTTTATTTGTTCATTCTGTTTATTTCGTGGTCCAGATATGCCATGAAACACCGCTGAAGTCTTTTAACAATATTCACCTGTTCTCAAAACTGCTATAGCCCATAAATCTGCCTACCATCCAGTTGTATAGCCTCTGTTTTGTGCTTCTAATCAATTAATTCATTTTGACAATCTCCCCATTATTTGGGAGAGTACTGCAGCTAAGAACAGTTAAGCAGCTTGTCCAGGATCATATAAAAGCGAACTTACGTTGCTTAGGCTGGAATTATTACTAGGATAAACCAAAGCAATGTCATTTAAAAAACAGGAGTAAATAGTTACTTAAGAAATTCTCAAATACTGCTGTATTTCACATTTACGATTTTGCAATAATTATAGAAGCTTAAAAGTATATCAACATTGCAGTTGGCCAAAATACAATCTTTGTGTAAAAATAACTGGCTGGTCACCAGGAGGCAAACTACCCCTTTGCGTCTTCTTTCATACTCACCTTACCATGCACAGACAGAAAAACATGGGAAGAGAGGGGACTAGTGAGCCTAGATACCAAATGAGCGCTATAGACTTCTGGCTTAGTCGTCTGTGTCTCAGTAATAGCACTCATTAATGTTTCCTAAGCAGGTAGAAAGCATTGCGTAGAGGTCTACTGCTCCTTCTTGTTAATTACGTCCTTAACTGAATATAAATGAAACAAATACTATGGTGTTGCTGTGTAGTCCCTCTGACCTACACATCTTTTCTGTTTTACTAGTATAACTGTAAATGCAGAAAATTGGTTTCTTTTGATTGACTCAATCTTAATGAAAACTAGTCTAAAACTTTGGCTTAAAAAAATTAAGCAACTTATCTTGGAATCCGACAGGACAAAAAACCTAAGAATGTCTGGTTTAATGTAGGTTGCCTTCTATAATGGATTTTTTTCTTTCCAAAAAGATTTTCCCAGTTTACTGTCATTGTTGTTTGTTTGTTTTGGGCTTCTTTCCCCTGAATTATCTCTATTTATTTTGCATGGATTATTTCCCAAGGAATTTTTTGTCATTTCTTCTATATAAAGTGAACTTCAAGGTCTTCTGATGAAAAATCAAATCACAGTAAAAATGTTCCTGTATAATACATCCATAATAAATAAGCATTGATATTGTAAGCTTAAGAGAGAATTCATTAAGAATCAAATAACAAAAAAGAAACTCGGAAAATAAAATATGAAAAATTAATGGGCTTATTGTACAGGAAAGGAGAGCAAAGAGAATAAAACAAGAGAGCTTACTGTAGGCAAGTATGTTTAATGTTTATTTAAGTAAAAACAAAATGTAAAGAAAGTTAGATTAGTGGGTAGATGAAAAAGATACCCAATGAAGCTAAGAAATAGGAAAATAATAATGCCTATTGAATTTTCACAAAATTTCAAATTTCTCTCATTTCCCTTTGTCATTTGTTTTCTCATTTGGAAAAAAAAAAATTAGCAGTGATCAGAGGATCCATGTTAGAGTCCTCTGTAAAAAGAGGGGAAAAACATAGTTTGATGATTTTAAAGAATTCAAATATATTTTATATGAAAAATTAAGACACTCCATAGAAGTAAAGATCAGAAAAACAGTATTCTTTCTGTTACTATTTTCAGGATTTTCACAAAGTATGCTTTTACTGCCAAAACATATCACTTGCTTAGCATTACATCAAGATATTTCAGGTCTGCTAAATAACTGCCTCCTGAAACTCTACCCACTCAGCACTCAGCTTTTTGGGCATAAACACTGCTGTTTCATTTTGATGTGTACAAATGTATAAATCAAAGCAGTGCTGTTTTCTTGGAAGTTTTCTTGGACAAGAAAAGACAATATATTTGAAAATGGACTTCTTAATTTCACACCTATACACTTGATTAAACTAAATAGGATACTACAGTGTTGGGAGCGTGTCATTGATTGGGCAAGGTACAAGTACTGAGCTGATGTGTCACGTAACAGGGTTTTTTTAAATGCTGATATGTATTACAACCTAAGTTTCTGGATCTGTGGGAGGAAAACTACTTGCAGGTTATTTATTTGTACATGTAACATATCTGCATATGCGATCATGCTAAATAAAGCTAATAAAGGGCGGTTTGATATGCCCGTCTCTCTTCCAGAATGGCAGGAGTACGGGCCGTGGTTCAGTAAAGGACGGGGCCTCATTTACCCTCTGCAGGCTAAGCAGTGCTGCTCAGCCCTCGCGCTTCTTTTGGTTTTACCCTTAGGATATCAAGAGAGGAGAAAGGTGATCTTCCGGCTATAACGGACCTAAAGACAAGGTCACGAATTACATAGGCATTTCACAGACACCTGGGAGTTAAAAGGCAATCTGCAAACCTGGACTCCACCAAAAAAACATACCCCGTACGAGGGGACCTGGTAGTGGTCCCCTTCTGTTGGTGCAAGTGGGCAGGAAATGGGTTTTTGGCCAATGTGGTTACAGATCGCCACTGAGATTCACAGCCCGTTCAAATGCCCAGGCTATCTCTACCGGGCACTTTGCTGGAGAACCCAACAAAACCCTTAGGTTTGTCTATATAAAAAAATAAGTTCTCTGAGTTTAGTGTGTCTAATGTAAAAAATGTTGCTTTAGGAAAAGATTGTGGTTAATATGTTGGGTTGCTACAGTCTGAGGAGGATGTTAATTGGTGCTATGGAAAGGGTGAAAACCAAGCAAATTTCAGCATTTCTATTGCATCTGAGTTCTTTTAGCAGTTCACATCAGCTGGAATATCAGGCAGGTATTGTATCATCTAAGAGCAGCAGAGCCTTTCCCTAGCACACAGAGCACTAGCTAATTTAAATATAAAACAAATGAATAACCCTGCTAAATGCACCCAAAGTGCTAACATCTCTTTGATAATCAAGGCTTGAAAAAAATGTGTTTTGACTTTTTTGTAAAAACTAACTTTTTTTTTTTTTTAATCTCCTGGATGAGGATATTTATTGCTCATTTGTTTATAGACTAAATTGTTCACATCACTGTAAATAACTTCTGAAATGTTCTCTCAACTGTGCGAAGCTTTAATATAGCATAGTAATGAGTGGGATGTGCAACTTCTGCTTATCTACTCTATTTTGGACAATGCCAGTGGCTCATGTTTATTAAGAAAGTTGGCAGTGAAACTGAATCTCTGGTTTCCCCCTGGTAGATAAACTGTCTGAGCTAACATTCATGAGGATCTTGGAAGACTCATTTAAATACAATGCCTAAGGCTACACATTTTTTTCCTGGATTCCAGAACAGCACATAAAGCTTTTACTTTTCTGATGTTCTTTTGGAACTGATGCTTATATATTACAAAGTTTGGCCAGGATTTTGTAGAAAGTACCAAGAGTATATGACTGAACCGAGTGTTCAGGTATTTTTGCATGTTGTTATCACCATTGCAAGGAAGACACGTTTTTTTGGAAGACTTAAAGCAAAAGATAAGTTCCATCTTGCCAGTATATTTGTATTTGTATTGTGAGATTGTAGGGAAACTAAGCAAGTATTTTTCCTCCTTTGTCGGGGGCCATGGATGTCAGCCATTCACAAATACGTAATGTCTCTTTCATGCCATACTAACCTAAGAAGTTTCTTCACTTAATCCAGACATTTATTTTAAATGTCAATTCTGCATGATTGTTCAAATAAGATCTTCCTCAGTCTAACAGTATAATCCGGACCTTTCCTACAGTTAAAAGAGGTATCATATTTGTCAGGTGATAATATTTCATATTATCTCTGTGCTGTACTTCAGATGCACTGAGAACGTCTGAATATGTTTGGCTATCTTAGAATAGAAAAAAGTTGAAAAAATTAATAGTTCAGATATTTGCCTGTTTATGGCATCAGTAGTTAACGGCATCGTTACTTAATACTGCAAGTGTTGCTATGCTTCCCTAACTGTCATCTAAGCATCACAAAAACCAAAACAAAATAGCCCATGGAAAAGTGGCAACTTTCACCACTACAGGATATTTTGAAAGGATCAAAGCTTCCTGGAATATTCATGAGGTGGAGGGGCTTTTCAGTAAAAGTAACATAAGATTTTCTAAGAATAACTGGTGGTTCTGTCTCCTTGGTGCCTATACCATTTTCTGTATGTCTGGACACACTTAGGTTTTTTATACAAAAATTTTGTGGGTCTGAACTACAGCAAATGAACACATCTGCTCTTTTGAAAATCTGGATCATATATTAGCAAAGAAAAAGAAATTTACAATTATATTGCAAGGCCTTAAAAAAAAAAAAAGCAACAAACAAAACCAAACAAAAAATGCAGAAAGTCCCAACTGAAACGTACTGCCATGAATATGAGAAATGACAGTCTGGATGCCATGTGGGATGTGAGGGCTCAGTGCTGCAGTGGCTGTCCTCCAAGGTCCACTGAGTGGAATCCAGAATCTTATCTTATGGAAGAGAGCTCCTACCTCCTTCATCAGGTGCTGTGTGCAGCCTAAGGGAGGCTTAACTCTTGCACACTGGAACTGAAGTAGCCAGCAGGCTGAACAGGGATCCGCTTTTAGTCAATCAACAGGTATCCTATAGTGAGTTAAACCACTAAATATTAATCTACTCTGGGTCTTAGTCCTCTCCAAGAACTTCAGATCTTTAGTAAGCATCCCTTGCTGAAAGCAGGGACCTAGTCTGTGAGCAGTATTTGTATTTTTCTTTTAAAACAGCTGAAGAAGGAGATACCGAGTCTTTCTTTTCTGTACAATAGCCAAGTAGTAAGAATGCTTGCCCTGTAAAAGGCAAGCACAGATTCAATTCCCCCTTCTCTGAACTTCAAACCTAATCTTTTATCTTCCAGATGAGTGCCCAAAACACAAGGCTTGCAAGACACAAGGCTACTCGGGAGGTGGGGAATGTTGTTGTTCTTTTAGAGCTGCACCTTGTGCAGGAAAAAAGCTCAAAATTCACAAGGTCAGAAAAGATGGATAACTCAGCAGTTCGGTGTTTAAGGCGCTCAATACATTTGGTCCCTGCTCCAAGGCCTGTTTCTCCTTTCTGTTTTTTAATGCAATTTCTGTATAATGTAAAGTTCAGTTACATTTTGTATACAGGAGGAGAGTAAGTCCAGACCTACTTCCAAACGAGTACTTTAACTCCTCGGTGAAAGAACTCCCCAGCCCTCAACCCAGGGCTCATACCTATCTACATAGGCTAATAATTAAATTAATATATACTGAGAAAAGAAGCTAGTGGCTTGAACAACAGCAGCCAGGTTTTAAGGGAAGTGGAAATAGCCATTGGTTAGAAGCAGTTTCCTGTTTGGGAGTTGTAGGCAAGCTAAAAAAAATAAATCTCCAGGGGAAGGAAGATATATGGAGTTGCATCTCAACTGAGCCGTGCTATCAGCCTTGTCAAGAGTGATGTAATTTGGGGGCTTATTCAGGGGTGACTGTAAAGCTTCAAGGTCAAACAGTAACTTCCCCTGAAGTTTAGGTTTCTGTAGTTTAAGTGACAGCCCAGTGGAGGTTTCTGGACAGCGATTTTAGACCCAAATGTTGTTTCATATTTCATACTTAATGCTCTTCCTAGGAAAATCACAACTCGTATGCAAGCACCTTAACCATAAGCCTGGTCAAACCCCTAAGTTAGAGTGCTAGAGAGATTTGAACTGAATTTCTAACACTGCCCTTCTACAGAGCTTGACTAAATATTAGTCCAAACAGTATAACCTCTTGTTTTAAAAGCTATGAAGAAATCTCATGGACAATTTATGACCAGTTGCCTGACTGCCTGCTGGTTTTAGGTTCTGCAGCTCTTCTGAAGTCTGTGGAATTATGCCAGCTTGTATCCACAGCCAGTGTCACTCAGAATTCAGTTGCATCTTTTTTAAGTGCAGAATGTCATTAGTTGTACCAGAAGCTGACATGCAGTAGCATTTCCACTTAATTGTCCTATCCTTTTACTGACAGCTTGCTGTTGCCCTTCCGAAACCTTGTCAGTTGGAATTTTACTGAAAAAGTGCTTTGGTACCATTTTGAACCAGCATTTTCCTTGAAAAGTATTGTTTGAAGAGTGAAGGAGGAAGGGGAGGTAGACCAGCTATTCTGTCCCACAAATAACAAAAGTGAAAGCCTTTGCCATAAAATCATCTTGATTCTTTGTCTCCCTCCATTGTATTTTACATTTAACAGATGGCTTAAACCGAAGTGGGGAAAAGGCATGAATTTATTCTTACATGCTCCAGTTTCCAAAACACTTCTCAGCAATGCCTTACTCACTTCCCATCCAAATTGTGTGTAATGGAGGTAAGCCAATTGATATTGCTGAGTTTTGACAATAGGACAGTCACCCCAGGACTGCAAAGACCTCTGATAGGAGGCTTGTTTCCTAAAGCTATACCTTTTACATTATCAACATGAGGACTCTAGCTAATGTTGAGACATAGGTTCGGTTTTCAACATAAAGCAGCTAGCCACAACCGGTCATAAATACTTTTTCCTTAAAAAGGAACAGATGTCTTACCTTACTGAGAAACAGCAGTACTATTTGGAAGTCTTGCATGTAACGTTTGCAGGACACCACCTTTGAAAGTAAATACCTGCTATATTTAAAACCAGCAAAACTTCAAATGGTTCCAGAAGACTCCAAAAGATAGACTCCAAGTCATAAAATCATAGATGATTTTAAATAACCTTAAATCCAGACCTGTTTGAAGTAGAAGAAAATATGTCTGTCTGTTTTGCTTGGTAAAGGCCAAATGTATAAGGTCTGAACTTCTGAGAAGGAAATCTTGAAAACCTGAATGTTGGGTACAATTAAATAACATTGTAGCAGCCTATAAAGGAAATGATAATTGTTAAATGTCCATGTCACCAGTCCAGTGCACAGAGTGCAAATTTTCAAGAATTCTTTTTCAAAGTTTTGAAAAAGGGGGGTTGGCAAACTTTAGTAGCAATATAAAAACTCAGAAGATGGCCAAAAGAAAATTGGAAGGTAATTATCACTGTATTGGAAAAGGAATGAACTAATTTGAGCATCAATAATAAGTATATGTGATAAACCAATAGAACGTGTAAAAGTGGTGGATAAAGTAAGCAGGGCAACATTTTTTGTAGATCAAGAACATTTGTTACAGTGTAGGATACTGACAGAAGCTAGCAGACTGGGAAGAGATGCTGAAAATGCTAAAAGTAATAAACACAGAGAAGAAAAAATGTGAAAATGTTACTATTTAATGTAAAATAGCATGTATCAATACCTCTGTTAAATTAGGCGAGAGGAAAGGAGAACAAATAAAAGACTTGATAAGGAAAGTAGCTCCTAGATTTAGTCCTGAAGGCAGAGGACCCTGAAAATGACACAGAAAACACAGGCTCAGTCATTAGAGATACGGAAAGATTGCAAAGCAGGAGATTGAGACTTTACTGCATTGCAGTATGGGATACACAGTTGTGAAAAGAATAAAGGCATAGGTGGAGAAAAGCAACTTGGTTCAGTGTCACAGCACTTTAAGAGAACACGAATTTAAACTGAAGAAAGGCTGTACCCTAAGGGAATTAACAGAGAATTCTTAGAAAGAAAAAGAGCCAGTGAGGAGAAAGAAGGTAACACTCCCCACTAAATAAAAGAATGTTAGCTAATTTACTCTGGCCTTCTCCCATTCTGATGTCCTATGTCCTTGTGACTGATGCAACAGTACACCTTTAGATGGATACATTATTTGCATATAACTGCTCTTACAATTTTCACAGTAGCATTTTTCACCTACATGTATGCTTTATCTCGTGACTTCTTAATAGTACATCAGACTGCTGAGAGGATTTCTGCCTTTACCTCCTTACATCAGCCTTGCAAATATTCCTTTTCTCAGCGCTTGAGTTTGAGCCCCTGTTGCAAACATGGGTGCCTTAAATTCTGTGAGGATTATAGTGAAGGTGGATTTTGACTGGGGAGAGCGATACACAACTGAGGTGAAACACTTGAGATTCTGCATACTCTTCTATGCAAACTGGGAGTTGTGGGGAATTATTATTATTATTATTATTATTATTATTCCTTTATATTAAAGTACTATCCAGTTATTTTAAAGCTGTGAAGAGTTTACGTCAATATTTTTCCCTGCATTTCTTTATTCTTAATTATATTTATGGTTTTAAAGCCTTGATAGCTTTATAATTGCGTATTCTCCTCTGTCAGATAAAGACTGAATCTCAGCTCCTCTAGGAGTCTATTGTTATTGTTGTTTTTATAGCTTTGCTCCAGTTAGGAGAATGATTTAATATTAAACATTAAAGTATTCCCTTTTTGTTTCTCAGAGATAGGCATTTTAATCCTCTGTAAGAGGCATCATACGTCTGTCTGGTAAAGCAGTGTCTTGCTCCTGCATTAGCAGATGGAGTAGTGACAAGTTAGAATTCAGGACCAAAGGGGACATTAGT
Source organism: Chionis minor (assembly GCA_013398295.1). Lineage (NCBI taxonomy): Eukaryota > Metazoa > Chordata > Aves > Charadriiformes > Chionidae > Chionis > Chionis minor. Next base: position 561,444 of record VZSF01001075.1, read on the forward strand.
CAAAGATGTATGTATAGAAAAATGCTGTTTTTTCCCCCCAGTGTTCGTTTGCAACAGAAAGCAAATCCTGCAGACAACAAAGAAATGTATAGAAAAAATGTACAGTTAGCACAGACAGCATAAATCTGAACTGCAATTTTTAAAAGCCTGGTTTGAGAGGGCATAGTTTGAGTCAGTTCACCCTAACCAGTAGTTCACAGGCAACAGATCACCTGCCAGCCCCTCGATACTTCTTGTCGATACAGGAAATTGTAACACATACAGTTGTGCCGAATGATGCTGGTAGTGATAGAAAAAGATGATACTGTCCATAGAGCACTGATTCTCCCCCACTGGATGATGCCTTTTTAGGGAATTAGACTGCTGCCTTCGGAGAGGATGGTGGCGATAAATGAGTGGAAAAAAGAACAGGTTTCTGAAGTCGCCCTGATGCTCAAAGTTCATAACTCTTTGGCTAATGTCTGTCTTGAATGTTTGAAGATCTGAACACTAGGGCACAATTTCCTACGATGCAATACACGTATTTAAGGTGTGTGTATATACACATCTTTCCTACAAAAAACCCAAGGCCTTCAAGAGAAAAATTAAGAGTAGTCTCCTTATCACAACAATGTTGACAGCTCAATTTTAGGAAGTGCCCTTCTGAAGTCCTTGGTAAGAACTGTCACGTCTGGAAAACAGTGAGACTCTACAACGCAGAGCACTGGGCCTGATTGTGCCCTAATTTATGCAGGTTTGGCACTCACTGTAGCTAGTGTATGACTAGGTCCATTTGTTTAATACTTCTATCAAAGGAGAAGTACTTACATAAAGTCAGATACTAGAAATCCTATTAAATCATTCAGTCCATATCTTTTCCACTGGTAAATGTCTACATAATATTATTACATGATTTGTTTACAAGTTGGTACTTCTCTGATCACTTGGAACAAGAAAGATTCTTCTGCAATGTATGCAGCTATGTACTTAGGTAATTCAGTTTTTATTTAAGTAGATGCATCTGCTTTAGCTGTATTTTCTCCCAGAATTATCCTAAAGAACCAGGTTTAACAGTGATGCAATTCAAACTTTTGGGAAAGTCACCTTTAAGATAACCCATACATATTTATTTATTTAAGTCTTTTCTCATTGATCAGCCTTTCCAAGGCCTCAGTCCTGAATGCCCTTTCAGTTTGTCAATATCTTTTTTTTTCAACTGAGACACCATAATAGGGCTTTTCAAACACTGAATAATTCCAGTGATTCTGTAAAAGAAGTATTACCATCTTTCTCTGCACTCTTATAGTAAGACATATGCAGATGAAAGCAGTAAAAATAAATCTTTGGAAAATTCTGTGAGATACCATACCTAAAACTTACTATGTTTTAATCTAATTTACACCCGTAATAGATCTTATCTGTTTCACCTAAGTACAATCTTAATATCTACCTTATATCAACAATCTTAATACCTTCCAAATATCTATAGGAGCAAAATTGAACTCTAAGGACAATAAGGATTTTTGGTTTGTGATAGAATTTTGATAAAGAATGGCAAGAATATTTTTTCCCCTTCTTCAAACAGTATCCATTTTTCTGTCGACACAGTGTGTGCTTCCCTCTCTCCCTCTGCTTTAATTCTGATTCCATCAAAAATCAGAATCCTGTGACTGATGTTCAAAATGAGCTGAGGTGATATTGAGGTTTTGAACTTTATCTGAGCATGTCACTCACTTGAAGGCATTCCAGACCTCAAATGGCTCGGTGCCATTCTTCAGAAATGAGACAGGAACAAGTATTGATTTTTTTTTTTTTTCTTTTAAACTGAGTACCTAATGAGCAAATGAAGATATGGTTGGTCCTGGATTTATTAGGTGATCTAAAAGAGACTTCTCAGAGTTCAAATATATGGACAACAGTTTATTGCAATTCTTTTTTTTTTTTTTTTTCCTGAAAGAGATTGTTTCTATAATATTACTGAGATTCGGAGCATAGATGTGATCAATTATACCATATTGCATTTCCATAGCAAACTGAAGCTCTTGCTTGGTAAAAATAAATTCTTTGGATCTGACAAGAGACTATTAGAGTCCTACAGCATATTCTTGTTGGTACTTCAGAAAGTAAACAAAATTAAAAGCCACTGGGAAAATAGAATACATGGCTCCCTAAAGGTACAAGTGTTTCTTCAAGCTGAAAATTACAGATTTATAAGAAAAGCCAAGTACTTTTTCAAAAAAGTGAGGTGTCTCAAATCTGCTGAAGTTAAGCCAGATAAATATATTGAACAGACAACTGAATCCAGTGAACAGCTATGATGTAAATGTATCCTATCAACAAAAAATTATTAGTGTACAGGTGAACGGAAAAAATCTTCGGATCAACTAGAACTGGGAATCATCTAAAATCTTAAACAAATAAAATGGGAAGCCCTACAGCCATATATATACAGTTATTCAGGCATAAAAAGATTCAGACTCGCTACAAGTAGGGAGGTTTTAAGAGCTTTCAGCAGTTTATGATGCTACCACAAATGAAGGGATGGAGCCTGACCAGGTCTAGGTCCCACCTGCCCCAGAAAGGAGAAGAGGTTACAGGAATCATGTAAGGGACAGAGAAGCGGAGACAAAATCTCAGACCACCAGGCTTGCTGTTCCTGCTGTGACCAGCACAGACATATGACAGAAAAGTGCTTTCATTGGGAGGCAGCACATGTCCTCTCTCTCCTCTTGCTAGGTGCCAACTGGTGCAGCCCCAAGAAGGCTGTGACCAGCCCAGATTTAAGGAGTGAAAGTGTAGGTAAAGTAGGCAGAAAGACAACGGCCGCTTTGCTGTCTGGCTAAGCCTGTCATCAAAGTCAACTGCCCATTCTATCAGCCCAAAGAACTGGTCCAGACCAGTTCCAGTTCAGGAAAACTTGAATTAGATGTTTTAAGTCCATAGATTTTCAAAAGGAAAATTTATCTGCAGATTTAACATAGAATTGTGTTAATTTAACATAGGATTGTATTAATAACAGCTATATTTTTCTGAGTTCAGTGAGAACTGAACCTACCTGCATTTTCTGATGCCTACTTACTCTTCTAAATCTACCCTGGAATGTTATATAGGATTGAATATATAGGATTGAATCCTTAAACAGTAGTTCACAAATAAATAACTTCATCCCATTTTGAGAACATAAATAGTCTTGGGGCATTCTTTGAATTGATCGTTGTGTTTTCCTACCTTTTCTGATCTACAAAGGTTGCTGATTTATTTTAAACATGTAGAAAAATGTTCATCAGCTGTATGTTTCCACAGTAAATGTAACAGAACTCAGATTGCCTCTGTCAAACTTGTGGTACTAACAATAATTGATATTATTGATTCAGCTTATTTAATATGCTCATTCTTTAAAAGAAAGACATGCTTTACCTATGTTTTAAATTATTATTGCTAGAACAAGGATAATATAGCTCTTTGGATACATTTCCAACTCAACGTGTTCCCTTCACTTGTGTTTTTCTCAGTTCCTGTGACCATTCTCAAAAAAGACTTCATTACAGTGCAGAAGAAACCCACCCCTCTTAGTAGGTGCAATTCACTTTGGGGTGAAGAACTACATTTGGAGTGAAGAACTATAAGAATCACAGCTCTATGTAAGTGAGCAGAGCTCGGGGCTAAGTTTTTGTGAAAGAAAACCTCCACAACTGCTGGGTATGTTACTGGAAGGTTTCCCTGTGGGCTGTGAGGACATAGTTACAAGGGATGCAGCACAGCCTTGAGGGAAAAGGTCTCGCTTAGTGACTCTGCTGCCAGTGGTATTTACTAATTAATATAGAAGTAGTGTACCCTATCTGCCATTCCCATAACCCCAGTTCCTCCAGACACCCTTCCTCATGAAGCCAGACTAATTTTTGCAGGCTAGACTTTGTTAAGAAATTGCGTGGAAAACCAAAGTAGTTTTACTATCAAACTACACAGTCAGAGCTTGCAATTCACTACAGCATTTGGACAATTTAAGACATTAAGCGAGAAGTAGAAAAAAAGAAATCATCTATGTGACTGAGGCTTTTTGTCATTTCAGAGGAAGGTCTTTTTCATACTTAAAAAATAAATTTAGAATGAAATGCTGTACAAGTGCAGTGGCACCAAGTTATTTATCTTAATTGAAAGAACCAAAGAATCATTTTCATTCATCTTCAGAATGCAAAGTTATGTCAGGCTCTGATACTATGATGTAAAAAACGATAGATATATTGTACTGCAGCAGCACAGAAAGAAAAAACTGTATTTCTATAGCATACAGTGTACCAACACTGAAAGACCCATCTTTAAGAAAAATAAAATGGGTATTAGCATGAATAATCCACAATCATATTGCAGTTTCAGTGATCTGTTTGTGTCTGCCTCTCTACAGCATTAATGATTCAATGTAGTAAATCAATGTATAACAATTAGCTTGGGATTACAGAATCCATCTGAATGCCAAGCAATAAGTCTTTATGTTAAGATGGAAATTCTACTGCCATCCATTTATTATAAAAGTCTCTCTGAGAATCTGATCTAATGTAATATGTTGTCCAGAGTATGTATAATAATCTAAATAGCATTGCTAAAATTAGATATGGTAGTGTTGATAAGTTAAGTGCCTTTCCAGCAACATATTTTTTATGAAGATTGTTTATTACTAACATTGGCTTATAGTCAGCTCTAAGTACTTGATAAAAATTCCTGGTGTAAAAAAGATGTGTAATCACTCATTCATCAGTAATTCTTTATTATCTCATTTTCTCTTGGGAAAGAAAATATGTCGTATGCATCAATCAATTGATCAAATTATAATGTGAAATTCTTAATCATGGTAAGCGCATTCTGAGAATATCAATTTAGGACCAGACCTATCAATTTTTACTGACATGAGCTGGCCTTTCAAAGCCAATGTGACAATTTACATAAGTGAAGACTGTCCCTCCCAGCAAGGGCCTTGATGGCCCGATCCTTCAAATGAGCACAGGGTAATTTTTTGATGCACCTGTCTAGTTAGCCTAATCTTGTAAGACTAGAGTTAATTAAAGTTAAATCATCATGAAAATTCAGCTGGATTTTTATTGGTGTTTTTTTTCCAGTTTCTTCTTGGACCTTTCCAGCAGCGTAAAACAGATAGCTTGTCTGACTCAGAATGCAGCAAGATCCACTGTGCCAGTAAAAAAGAAAACACAAGCAAACTTAGCTGAAGCAGGGAAACAAACATAGATCAGGCAAGCATTAACTAACTGTCCTTCTACTAAGCCCCAGTTTCACACTGTGTTTGCCCCATAGTCCGTCAGATCACGGCTTAGCAAAGCAACGCTGGGAGTTAATGCTCTTGTAAAGCACATGTAACTCTAGCAGAATCTTTTCCTCGCTGGGCTGATTTAAGGGTAGATGGCAGTACGAGTAAGTTGTAGAGAATGTTTGCTGCAAAGCCCCTGCAATGCCATCTTGAAAGGCAGACAATGAATGTAGTCTCAGACACAGCAGGATATGACTGGATCCTTTCAAACCATGGAATACAGATATGCAGACCTTTCCAATCTTTATAGCTTTTACCTTTCGAGAGGGAGCATTATCCTTGTGAAACCTTTACAGTATTTTTAGGCCCTCCTTCCCCAGTAGAGTTTCCACAGTAGGGTAGAAAAAGGCTATCAGTGCTCCAAATGTGTGTTTCTGGGCACACAAATCTGTTATTTCTCCTGGACCAACTATGCCTACTGAATCCTCCATGGATAATCCAAATGTAAAAATATACAAATATTGGCAGCCAATAGGGGGCTTTTTATCTCAAGCAAGAAAACAGAAGTAATTCTGATAGCTTTTCCAAGAGATGCCTGGTGGGGCTTATTTGCCAAAGTTTGAATCTGTAATAAACAGCCTACTGCTGTTTCTATTTTGAAGTCTTCATATTTAACATTCATTGATGGATTGCCACGTACAGAATGTGTATAAACAAAGTGATGAGAAGAGGCTTAGACATGAATGAAGGCAGACTGTTTGTAAGTACTCCTCTTGTTTAGAATTTTTCCTTTAGTTCTATGGTTTGTGCAATAACTTGGCCCATGCAATGCAGCTTGTCATTGGATGCTGTATGTGGACAAGACACCAGTGGGGAAGACGAAAACTCCTGAAACACCACCTGCTTTGTAGAAAAAGATAGATGTTTTGGAATATCCCAGTGTTTTCAATGAAATTCAAGGCAGAACTTTCCATTCTAATTCTCCTCTCTGTGGAGTTTTCATGTGGAGCTCTGCAAGCAGAAGTCCTTCCTTTTTTTTTTTTTTTTTTGGTAGGAAGGGCTTCAGCACGATACTGTAACATAGCTGAGTGTCACAGCTTTAGATTTTGGTTACAGCAGACATATCTGAACCTTATTTAAGGTATCATATATTTTCCTATATGTACAGATACAGACATGGTACATATGCAATGTATAGCTACATGATAAACTGTGACAGCATGAGAAAACAAGGATTTCGTGGTATTTTGTGGTAGGATTAGCTATGGGTAAATTGACACAAATATGCACAGGTTTTTGGCAGGAAAGAACACTGGCAGTAGATTGGATTCAGATAATAGTGTTGATGGTAATAAGGGGAAGAATTTGAAAGTATACAAAGAAAAATGTTTAACACTTTAAATATTACTTTTAATGTGGAAAAATCTCTGTTTTGAAAAAATCTTTAGAAAAATATAAATGGACTGAATAACTTTTAAATGAGTTTGACCCAAACCAAAACCATACATTTGGGGTTCTGAACTAAAAAAAAAAAAAAGTTTATCCATTTTGTTTAAAGTTTGACCTCTAAGTTGAAAGTCTACTCTTTTCGTATTTTTCACCGGAGATATGTTTCAGTGTTTCCAAAAGAGCACCAGAACAACCATACTCACAATGAGGTAGTCAGTAGACACAGTGTGACATATTACATGTATTGTAGGTTGATTTTCAAAACAGAGCTATCCTGGAAATATTGTAGAGCAGCAGTTCTTAGGCAGAGCACTTGCTACATTTTAGGAACATAATGGTACCTGCAACTTACTCCTCATTTTTATTACACCTCCTAAAGTATAATAAAAGCTAAAATATGTTAAATGCCTTTTTAGTAATTTTTCTTATGTGAGCAGAATGCTCAATAGAGAAAAACAGTTTGAACACATGCCAGTATAAGCATATGGGGTGTTAGTGGTGGGAACTTAAAAAGCTTTAGGCACCGTCATTTCTCCAAGAATGATGCACAGAAAATCAGTTTTCTCCTTGAGGATGAACTTTGAAGAGTAATAGATAGGCAGACATTTTCCAACACAATACTTCTCTAAGACTGTAGCTCCCCAAATTAATATTTCAGTCAGAATAATGGAACTCAATAAAATTAGCTCATACAACCTATACTTTCTTACCTCTGGGTAAAAATGATTGTTTCTTATTTGTGTCTTCTTTCTAGTCTCTACTGCTAATACACCAATTTTTCTTCTGCAGCCACCTAATACACCAAACAGACTCTTCTAGTACCTTATTTAACAGAACAGGATCCTGTAGCTCTTTCAGCTTTCTAGTGATTCTGGTTTTTGTTAGCACCTTAGTCCCTAAACCTCTTTTTTTCAACTTTTCAATTATACTAGCAATTTAATGAACGCTTGCCTCAGAAAGCATGGTATGTATCTGTGTTCTAATATAACCTGTTGTGAGTGTGAGGAGGTAGACGGGAGGGATATTGATCCATGGGGATTTGTAAATCAGATATCTCAAGCAAAGCAGTTCAAGAGAAGACGCTCATCTCCGCTGCCAGTTCAAGGCTGCTGATCGCCATGCATGTTCCCAGTGAGTTCAACAGCAAAATTGTCACTCTTCAAACACTGCAAAGACAGTGTATTTTTGCAAAAGCAATTGTAACCTTGCTGAGAAATATCCATCTTTCTTTTCACTCTGCTGTTGTACATGAGAAAGGTAATGAGCCAATAAACTCTGGCCAACCTGAAGTCACTGGTGAAACTCACTGGTGTTGGTTGGTCTGGGATTTTTTTTTTAAGTCAGCTCTCCTTAGTGTATAAAACTTAGTTCATTAATTTTTATAGAAAATCACACCATCTGCCTCAGCCATATTAGTTACAGAATGCAGTATAACTGATTAATAGTATGGTTTTTTTCTTTTTATATACTAGTTTTTACCTAGTTGCTTTCAAATACCACATACATATTGTCCATCTGTGCACTGCTCTTTGTGTTTCAATGTCCATAAATAAGTTTTGACATGGTCTTGATCATTTAAAAGTACACTGCAACTGGTATCCTCCAGTTCTTAGAAGGAAATCAGCCATAATTTACCTTTACTAATCACTTTACATACTGTTTCAACTACAGCGGGTTAATGTGGTGGATGTACATGTTATTAATTATAAAACTGGAGAACATCCTCCAGCTGAAATTAATTAATTATGCTCTTTAGGGTGGGAGAAGTCTAGTGTGGCAGTTGAGATGTAGGGTCGTGAATCCCTGCATCGGTTTTATAGTTGATTGTATTAAATGTGACAAGCTTTGCACTGAAGCTAGAGTTTTGTTCATACAATAATGATACTGCTCTTCCCCTATTTTTGGTGCAACTTACCAAGAATGAGAGCCTTTTCAGCCATTTTTATTATTATTTGTTGGTGCGTCTGGACTTCGCTTTTGTCATTATAGTGCACTTCTGAATCCTTTTCACAGCAGTTCTGCGACAAACTTCCCTATTAATGTTTTTTACTTCACTTGAAAATATTAACAGGTCAAACATGAAGTCAAGTGTGCCCTCCCAGGCCAATTACTGTTTTTTCATAGTTTCCAATGCATGCTGATACTCCTTGCCAAATACTTATACTTGTATTGAGTTCTTTCACATCCCAGGAACTTGTGTGATTGTAAATAGCCAACAAGGTAATGTATTCCTCAAAGTGACAAAGGTGTGTTAAAAGGCGGTAAGTAATGCTTAGCAGAATGGTCTAGAGCTCCAGGACTACAGTGTTGCAAACAGAAAATGAAAAAAAATTAAGGGTAGTAAAAGCTCCTTTTCCCAAATATCCCTCTAAAATAAACCAAAGAAAACATGAAGATATAAAAGCATATATTTTTTTCACGATGAAACGAATTGAGAAAAAGTATCAAGCTTGCTCACTTACTCTAAACAATTAAACACAGCATCTTAGGACTTTTCTCTGTAGGTTTTGCTTTTCTCTAATCCTTCTGATTTAGAAGCCAACACAGCTAAAATACAGTAGGAAAAGACCTGTAATTAGGATTTAAGAATGTAATGGTACGAAACCAAAAATAGTGTGTTCTACTAAATTTAAAGGAATGAGCTATACTTGTATAACACCTTTACACTGGAGCTATATGAGAGGTTGTTCCAGTGTAATTATCCTAGTATAAAATTGCACTCTAATCAAAAAGTTAGGGCAAAAAGCAGTGTGCAGACAAGGCTGGTATTTCAATGAGCTGGGCTATTTTTCTGTCAGCTACTATACCCAAACATCAAACAAAACCTAAGCAATTATATACACTAATCCTTCCCAATGTGAAGTTGCAGCCCGATGTGAATTCAAAAGCACCAAGTTGCAAATCCTTCAAAAAGAGCATTTACAACTTATAATGGAAACTCCAACAGAGCTCTAAGTGTAATAGTGTGACTACTGCAGCGATTATTCTTTATTGCCATGGCATTTACTGCTGAAATAGTGGTGGGCAGATCCTAACATTCTCAAAATTAATGTGCAGTAACATCCTCATGTGAGATATTGCCCAAGGTAGGTTGTTTTGAAATGTAATATGTCAAAATGATGGTACTTCTCCATTTAAGTTGTTCTGGTCACTCACTTCATACAATTGCCGCTTCAAAGGTACTTTTCATAATTTCAGAATATATATATATGAAATGGGAGAATCTGAAAAGCATTTGGATTCCGACTAGTATTAATGAGGACTTGGAAAATGCCAACCTATCTCCAGTAGAGCAGCTTTATAGCTGAGAGAACATTATGGTAGAGTGTTCTCTTGTAATGATTAATTTCCCCTTGTGAGCAATACACTTACGGCCCAAATCAGCTACTCCATGTATAGAACTCTTATTGTTTTCTGTCAAAATTCTGCCTGAAAAACAAAAATGTCGAGTCTGTCAGCAATGGCCTGATGGAAAGTAAACACCAGAGTATGAACAACAATGAAAAGGGGACATTGTATCTAAGAGAGTTCATAAACTCCATTCTGCTAGATTTCCTCCTTTTTAATACAAGAAAAATCATAGAGCTGTTGGTTCAGTTTCTGTTAGGTGTTTATGCATGCTTGGGCCGGTAGTGAGCCACAGCATATAATGAAATAAATTTGTTTCTATGTTTCAAAGTTCATTCAGATCATGATGCTGAAAATGCTGCAAAAATGCAGTAGAACTGCAGAAACACTGCATTATTTAGTTTTAATATTAAAAGCATTTCATATCTAACCTATATGCTTGTACTGCAATACCTATTGGGGTTGATAAGAATCTTGTTATTTTGTATCTTTTATTTGCGATAGTTACCCTAGTAGCAGACAAAAAATCTGTCAAAAAGAAATCAGAAATTCTAAGACAGGATAGGGTTAGCTGGAAAAGGGTTGCCATCTGCCTTCAGACTGACACTCAGAAAGGAGGGACAAAGAGCAAACTAGCAAGTGGCAGCAAATGCCCTAGCAGAGAAATGAGGAAGGGAAACTGACTTTCCCATATATATAGAAGCAGCGTAAAATAGCAGTTACTATTTTACAACAAAAATGCAAAGTAAAAATAAATTTTAATTTTTTTAAAGCCTTTATGCAGGTTCCAGTGAGAATTCTTTCAGTGTTGCTACTTAACATGATATTTATGTATGTTGCAGTCTCATTCCAACAGGAACTGCACTTCCTTTATCACAAGCGCAATATATAGATTATAAATGCAATGTATACGTAGATATGTAACATAAAGATTAAGGCAAGCTTTAACAGCAGGCCTTCAGGTTAGAACTGGGTGCGTGATGTTCACTTGTGTATAGGAAACAAGAGGAGCATACATTTTCCAAAGTTAATGGTAGGTTGGGCTGATAATTCTACCTCTCTGATTTTTCGTTTGTCTTTTAACTTCCTTTATCCAGACTGAGATTTCCCTTCAGTCATAAACGGAGTTGGGGCTCACACCATCTGACTTCAGGCTCTACTAATCTCAGTGCCAGGGGTAGGAGGCACTGATCCTTCCTGTTGCTAATAAGCCTTCCAGGAGCCAACTGTTAGGTGACTTGAGGTGTCCTCCAGAAGAACCCATCTTCCTCCTCCACTGACTCTGTACAGAGCCCTTCCTGACCTACATGCCCAGAGTTCATTTGTGGTTTTGCCTTTTTATTTTCCTCAGAGGTGATTGTTTTAGCCAAAAATTTAAAATAAACAAGTCTAGCGCTACTACCACCTTCAGTACTTTCAATGACCCTGTCAGTATATATTATTATACTCCTACACACTATAGGAATCACTAAACCAGGATTTTGTTCCAATGAAATTCTAGTGGTTTTACTGAGAAAAGCCTTTTACCCTGTGGGTTTGAGATATATATTTTTTTATTCTGAAAATTTATTTTTTCAACCAGATGGTTTATTTTAATTAATTCTTATCACAGAGACATCTTTGTCGTGAAGTACGTCTGGAACAGATGAGCGCAATTATATCAATGCTTTTGTTTACAGGATTACTAAAAGAATTACTATTTCACAGGGGAAGTGCTGTTGTAATTTTATCTTTAATTTTTCCAACATCCTTGACATTTAAAGACGGTTTTAATATTATTATTATTGAATTGCAAAAAAACGAAAGTGTTGAATTTGTATTGATTTTACATGTGTGCTTACACTCAGAAAGATGGCATTTCAAAACCTTTACTAAATATAAGTTTTCTCTTTTATAGTAAACAATACAGAATACATTCTATCGATGCCAGTGTTTGGCTATAGAAGGAAAAATGTTACCTTGCATCACAAACTACTAAAGAATTTAAAAATGCATTTGCCTTCCATTTGTCTCCATGGACTACAAACCATGATGGCACGTAGTAAGTTCAGAGAATTTGACTATACAATCTTTAACAACGAGTCTTTAACAACAAGAACAACCTTTGTACTGAAGGTTATAATTTTCTTTTGTGATGCAAAGCATAAAAACATAGAAAAGAAAACTTACCCCTGGTAAGTGTTTCTCACGCAAGGTCAAAACCATGCCAAGTTTTGATAGGCTTTGTTTGTAAGTCTGAAGTCTCTTCCTAAACAGAAACAATAATTCAAGGTCATCACTAGGAAAAAAAAAAAAAACCAAAACAGAACAGTGATGTGCAAAGGAGTCTGGACACGCATTTTGTAGGTTTCTTTACAAAACAGTTATTTTTACTTCAGACAAAGTCTTGCCCAGACCTACAGCTAGTTGAGACTTTCTTTGTCTAAAGATCAAAATCAAGATCTAAAATTCATTGATGCCTTATTATTTAGGTAGGAATTTTTTTTGATAAACAAATTTTTCATCAGAACTAGGCTAGAGCCACCAAAGAAATCTCTGTCACTGTAATTTATTATGAGATACCATACAACTTCAGTATTGGGTTTTTTACTACTTAATGGCTTGAATATATATTGTGAGTGCACAATTTTGTAAGCAAAATAAGCCAACATCTTCTGGAAGGAAAAGTGCTAATGTACACTACTGCATGGGCGCTATATGCCAGCATGTATCAGCTTTATAAGAACGTTTCCTGAAGCATCCAAATCAATTCACCTTATCCAAGATAATTCAGCAACAACCGCTTACCACTCCACCAAATAACCAGAAGGTATTAGCTTATTTTGACATGTCAAATGTAAAAATAGATACAGGTGATGTGATCTCACTTGGGATATGTAGTTTACATTACTGTAAATTGCTACCAGACTTAATTGGTGAGAATAGGGGAAAAAAACCCCAAACCCACCTGACATTAGACTGTATGATGCTTCAAAATACAATGACAGGACGGTTTATTGTAAAGAAAAAAAAAAAAATAATGCCAAGGCAACTCCCCTTGCGTGAGGAAAGCATCCTGAAGGAAGCTGAGGCCTACCTGTCTGCCACCACCGGCGGGGAGGGTGTCGCTGAGGCGAGGGCAGAGCTCGGCTGGGTGTCGCTGAGGAGAAGGCAGAGATCGGGGAGGGTTTTGCTGAGGACAAGACAGAGCTCGGGTGGGTTTTGCCTGAGGAGAAGGCAGAGCTTGGGGATGGTTTCACTGAGGAGAAGGCAGAGCTTGGGGATGGTTTCACTGAGGAGAAGGCAGAGCTCGGGTGGGTTTTGCCTGAGGAGAAGGCAGAGATCGGGGATGGTTTCACTGAGGAGAAGGCAGAGCTCGGGGAGGATTTTACTCAGGAGAAGGCAGAGCTCGGGTAGTTTTCACTGAGGCAAGGGCAGAGCGCGGACGTGTTTCGGTAAGGAGAAGGCAGAGATCGAGGAGGGTTTTGCTGAGGAGAAGGAAGAGCTCAGACGGGTTTTGCCTGATGAGAAAGCAGAGCTCAGGTATGTTTCATTGAGGCGAGGGCAGAGCTCAGGTGTGTTTCGCTGAGGAGAAGGCAGAGCTCAGGTGTGTTTCGTTGAGGTGAGGGCAGAGCTCAGGTGTGTTTCACTGAGGAGAAGGCAGAGCTCAGGTGTGTTTC